>JAJGRW010000063.1:5748474-5867417 GCA_025461045.1 Carex parvula
AATTAAATTTTTTGTTTAAATTATTTGTTAGATTACTTCTTTGATGTATAATTAGCATATTTATACTAAAATACGCTAAATTACTTGAAATTATGTTGAATTACACTATATTACGTTAAATTACGCTAAATTACATTAAATTACATTAAAATACGCTAATTATGTTGAAATTATGTCCGATTTCAGCAAATGACCACTTTTCGAAAAGCTTGCAAAAAAACGCATGCGTCAGTGAACTATGTTGTTCTTCAAAATTCAAAATTGCCAAAAAACTAAGGGAAGAGTCTCAAAACTTCAGTTGAAGTTTTCGATTAAAATTTTTATTTATATTATTCAATCTAAGTAGCTCAGTAAATTAGTCACATAATGAACTTGTAGAATACAAATTTTTACTATATTTGGATTTTTTTTTTACTATTTTTTATGATTCATGAAAGATGGCACAAAATCGGTTTACTTTAACGTAATTTTGCGTAGTTTAGCGTAATTTATCGTATTTTAGCATAATTAGCAAAGTTATTGTAATTTAGCGTAATTTAACGTAATTAGTCTAATTCAACATAATTTATTGTAATGTAGTGTAATTCAACATAATTTCAAGTAATGTAGTGTATTTTAGTATAAATATGATAATTATAAATCAAAAGAAGTAATCTAATAAAAAATTTAAACAAAAAAATCGAATTTTCAGTGTTATATTTCATTATCTTGCTCTTCATAGTGTCTCTAAATAAAAAAAAAAGAGGAAAATGGCTGGTTTCTGGGAGAGAGGAGGAAACCGGGCATTTTATGGGCGATTTGGACATTTTTGGAAAAACTTGAGAATCATGAGTAAATTTATTAATTTCTAATTAACTTTGGATATTAATAAAAATGTCGGCGTAGCATCTGAATGTATCACGTGTCATAACAAATGCATACATAACAAATGTGTATTATTCTTTGAAATTAACAAAATCAACGGTTCATGCTTTGGCATTGTGAATTAAACCATTTGCAAGGACAAAAGAGAAAATATGAAGTAACTTAATTAATTAATTCGTAAGAAGGGGAAGATTCTGTTAGTGAAGCAGCTGGATGCAGATATGCGATCTGAACTTAATTGACTAAATCAATTAAATTAAACAAATGAATTGAATAGGCCTTGAGATAAGGGTGCAAACAGATCGGATATTATCCGTTAGAATTCAGATTCATATCCGAAAATTAGATATGAATATTCAATATCAGAATATTCGTGCATATACGTACGAATATAATTTTAGATTTTAGTTATTTGTATCTGAATGGTAGATATATATCATCTAGTTTAATATGTATTATGAAAAACATTATGTTATTTACTATTATAATTAAATAATTGGGAAATTTGATATTTTGTAATAATATTTATATATATTTTTCTAATAAATAATAGTATTTAAAAAAGATATATGATCCGTATATATTTAATCTGATTATGGAGAACACGTTGAGCACTTCAGATCGACTATTTGAACTTTGAAAACAACAAAAACAAATTGGTAGCACCAAGGCTCAGGTAACTACCACTTTGATCTTAGTCAACCTCATATATAGAGTGGCTAATATCAAAACGTTTGTTCCTAGCCTCCGGTGCAACCAAGTCGTTTTCGGGTTTTCAAGTCCAAACGGTCGATCCGAACCGTTCAACATGTTCTAAATATTGAAATGTGCTTGGTGACAAATTTTTACATTTTTGGAATTTTTTTGCTATTTATTAAGCCACTTTGAAAGTTTCTGATCTGGTGGTCCAGAATTAGTTGCACTTTTTACTGTTCACCCGAATCAGCAAATTTCAAAGTGGCTTAATAAATAGCAAAAAAATTCCAAAAAATGTAAAATTTGGTCTCCAAGCATATTTTAATATAGATTAAACATCTATCGGTTCGCATCGACCGTTTGAACTTTGAAAACCCGAAAACAACTTGATTGCACCGGGGGCTAGGAACAAACGTTTGATATTAGCCACTCTCTCTCTCTCCTCTCTCTCTCTCTCTCTATATATATATATATATATATATATATATATATATAGAGGTTGGCTAATATCAAAATGTTTGTTCTAGAGCCGTGGTGCAACCAATTGGTTTTCTGATTTTCAAATTTCAAACGGTGGATCCGAACAGTTAGATGTGATCTCTATATTAAAATGTGCTTGGAGACCGAATTTTACATTTTTTGTATTTTTTTTTTTTTACTATTTATTAAGTCAATTTTAAATTCGCTGATTTTAATAAACAGTGAAAAAAATTTGAATTATTGAAAACAACGATTTTAAAACTGGCTTAACAAATAGTAAAAAGAATTCAAAAAATGTAAAATTTGGTCTCCAAGCACATTTTATTATAGATTGAATGTTGAACGGTTTGAATCGACTGTTTGGACTTCGAAAATGTAAAAACCAAAGCGTTTGTTCTACAGCCTAAGAACAAACGTTTTGATATTAGCCAACCTCTACGTGAGGTTCGACTTCGAAGTCCAAACAGATGTTAGAATTATTCCTTCCATGTGAAAATAAAAGCACATATACGGATATGTTTTTAATTTCCACTATCCGATCCGTTTTCACCCCTACCTCAGATCTACCTTTGAGTTTGACTAATAATATTAAATACATATGAGGAGTTGCCAGTGCGCCATAAATTAAATGTCAAGTGATCATGTGAATTAATTAAACAAAATAACATGAATATATACATCTGAGATCTGTGTCTTGATGGAGGTCACTTACCATATGTTAGAATTATTCCTTCCATGTGAATGCTTGATTTCTTGCACCACAGATCTTTTGTGCACCAACACCTCGGATCTTCGTACAATTAAGTGAATTATTTTGAGTAAGAATAGGAGTCGTGTTTCTATTTTATTAATCACAATTAGTTACATTGTTTGTTGAGATAATTAAGTGAATTTTTAAAAGGGGTATGATTTAAAATTGGTGCACCATGAATTTTCAAAATGATCAAACGGTAGGGACCATTCAACACCCAATTAAGCTTTCAATTGAATTTGCAAAACGATCTTTAGCGTACTATTTTCTTTTTCTCTGTGAGTGCATATTTTTAGCAAAAGAAAAGAAAAAGTAATCTATATATCTTCAAATAACTGCACTTCAAATTTGTATATTTGACAAATTATGAAAATAAAATAAAATAAAATAACTGCACTTCAAATTCGCCTCCGTCCTGGCGTCAACTGCTCAGAACTGAAAAGACCAAACCGACCGAACTCTATATGGTTTAAATCATACTTTACATATGATATATATATATAGGGGCTGGCTACTATGCTTATATAAGCATATGCCCACATATGCTTATAACTCATTTTTGCGTTTCCAATGTTCAAATGGTCGATCCGACCGTTCATCTTGTTCTCCATATTAATATGTGCTTGGAGACCAAATTTTATATTTTTCTGAATTTTTTTACTATTTATTAAGCCACTTTGAAAATTGCTGATCATATGGTCCAGAATTTTGGAAACACTGTTTTTACTGTTCACCCAGATCAGCAATTTTCAAAGTGGCTTAATAAATAGTAAAAAAATTCAGAAAAATGTAAAATTTGGTCTCCAAGCACATATTAATATGGAGAACAAGATGAACGGTCGGATCGACCATTTGAACATTGGAAACGCAAAAATGCTCATTTAAGCATATGTGGGCATATGCTTATATAAGCATAATAGCCAAGCACTATATATATATATAGAGAGAGAGAGAGATAGGCTATGGTGAGTTGTGAAGTAAAACGTCATTTTACTTCACGCCATATTTTCATTTTGAAAATCCAAACAACCGATCCGAACCGTTCAACTTTTTCTAAATATTGAAATGTGCTTGGAGACTAAATTTTATATTTTTTGGAATTTTTTTACTATTTATTAAGCCACTTTGAAATCGCTGATCCACTGTGAACAGTAAAAAACAGTAAAATTTTCTGGACCACCGGATCAGCGATTTTCAAAGTGGCTTAATAAATAGTAAAAAAATTCCAAAAAATGTAAAATTTAGTCTCCACGCACATTTCAATATAGAGAACATGTTGAGCGGTTCGGATCGGTTGTTTGGATTTTCAAAATGAAAATATGAGCGTGAAGTGAAAATGACATCTTACTTCGCAACTCACCATAGCCCAGCTCTATATATATATGTGATATCAACATACATAACAATTCGGTGACAAAAAAGATTTAATTATGAGATATTAATGCACTGGACACTGAATGTTGATGATATTCATAATTCTTTTGCTGCTCTAAATGCACAGCTTAACGCAGTTACGCATACATAAAAAATCATGCATAATCATGTGAAAATTTTAAAAACTAAATATCAGATCAAGTCGGAGTAGGTCTAAAGAGGTGCTGGTGGTGGAGGTGGTGGAGGGAGGGAACGACAAATTCACTGTGCGGAGGTGAGAGCTCACGAAATTAAGGCTGATCAGACGAGCTCGTCTGCTCCAGGAGGGGAGAATCAGAGAGGGAGCGAAGAGGAACGGAAGGGAGCGAGTACTGTTCGGAGGAGAGCGTCACCTAGATTTTGGTGAAATCTGTCGCCCCAAATCGGGGTGTAGGTTTTACTGTTTAGAGGGTTCATCTCTTCCGTCGCCGTCTCCTTCCTTCCCTTTAATGAGGGGTTTCCCCTCCGATTCTGGAGCGCACTCTTAGGAGCGAAGAGAGAAGGTAAGAAAAATGGGGGTTTTTTTAGAATTGGAAGTGGGTTTTGAGTTTAGCAGCGAAGGGAAGAGAGAGGGGGTTGTTCATTTCATTTAATGAAGGCTTAATTTCAAAATATTTTGAATTTTGAAATTTCAATTTTGAATTTTGAAACCTCTACAACAACAAATTAACGGGATTTAATGTGAACCGTTCAATGGCTTTGTTATTAAATTTATTTAAATAATTTAGAGTAGAACTAGGGTGTTCTTAAGCTCACCAATTCCCTTTGTGAGCTTAATTCAAAAACCTATTGAATTGGCTTCAAACGATGCATCCAAATCATTGAAACCGATCTACTTTACGAGTGATGCATTTACATGTCAAATTTATAAATTTTGGAACTAATTTAGTATAAAGTCATGTCAAAAAAAGATGGTATACAAGTTAATTTTAATGTGTTCATTTTTCATCATTTTTTTACCGCTTGACTTTATATTAAATTAGTTTGAAAATTTAAAAACTTGACATGTAAACTCATCACTCGTGAAGTAGATCGGTTTCAACGGTTTGGATGCGTCGCTTGAAACCAATTCGGTGGGTTTTTGAGTTAAGCTCATAAAGAGGCTTGGTGAGCTTAAGAACACCCTAGTTCTACTCAATAATTTATTGTGGATCAATTCCATTCAATTTGAAGGATGTAAATTTGTGACCTAAATTACATGTTGTGTTGTGACTAAGACATATTTTTACAGGTCGTATTCTGATCAAATTCGAAGGGACGACCACACGTGTTGTGTTCAAATGTGGCTGATCACGTTACGATACTTTTTCGTAATTTAAGTTAGTTTATTCAAAATTTATTATTTGATTAATATCTAACCGTCATTGGTCACACGTGACTTGTGTGACCACCTACTGTGACCAGACTAGTTCACGTGTTGTGATGTGTTGAGTCAATTTTTTGAAGTCTAATCACATTAGCAAATGGTCGAGATACGAGACACAAGTCATGACATGTAACCGCACATGTATTGTGCATGTCACGCCGTGATTTTTTTTTTTTTACATCTCTAGACATGTCTGAATGGTAGCAATCTTATGTTTCCATTCTTATATTTTTTTATAAGCGAAGTAAAGTTTGTAATAAACTAAATCTCTATAAAATGTTAGTGTTTGATTGTAGTATTGAAAAAATATCAAAATGTTCTAGTATCATCAAGTGAAGTAGGAAGATCAGAAGTAAAAAAAAAAAATTGATGTTTAGCACAAATATTAAACGGGCTGGTGCCTTCCACTTCGGGCCGGATTGGCCCAGATTCTGACAGCCCAATTCTAAACTAAAAAATTTGAATTACTTAAGAGGATTCGGGCTCATTTACTCATAGGCTTATTCTTACAAAACTGAATTTTGATATCATCAAAAGAGGAATCAACAAAAAAGGAAAAAAACAGAGATGGATCTATCACAATTTACATTCAAATTAAGCCATTATTATTCACTTCAAGCAAATGGTTTACAAATTATGCATGTATTCCAACTAAGATGTGCTCCATCTCGCTTATATAATATTATTATATAAACCAATAATAATATATTCAAACACCAACCAACCCCCAAGAAAGGAATTCAAATCATAAATCCCAAAAAAAAAAAAATCAAAATCACTGACCTCTGACATCCCCCCCCCCTCGTCGTTTTTAAATTATTAACAATCAATAATTTCAGGGGCCGCGTGTCCGAAAGAAACAGAAACAACCAGTGTTCTGGCCTCCTGGTACCATACCACCTCCTTTGCTGGTATCAAGAGATTCCAAGAGTGGTACCACTTCATCCATTTCAGGTCTTTTATTTGGATTAGCATCCCAACACCTCTTCATGATGTTCGCAAAAGCATGGGGACAACACCGCGGGATTTCCGGCCTCAGATTCTATTCAACAATTCAAAAAAAAAAAAAAACATCAATACATATACAGAAAATATCAGTATCAGTGTCTTTGAATATCATTAATATAAATTCATTTTTGAGTGAGGCTATGGTACTATGCATAGCGTGGATTGTCCGTGCTATGGATCAATATCTTAATTTTCAAAGTTCAAATTGTCGGTAGGAACCGATCAACATGGTCTCCATATAAAAATGTGATCAAGTGATATTCTACTTATCTAAGAACAATAGTAAAAAAATTCTAAAAAATGTAAAATTTGATCTACAAGTACATTTTCTTATGGAGATCGAGTTCAATGGTTTAGATCGATTGTTTGGACTTTGAAAACAGAGAATACATAGCCTCGCTCTTAATTTTTTATCTTGACTGAGACCATAGAGAGAAAAAAGGAATGCTTGAAATTCATACATCGTCAGATGATTACCACGCCAGAAACTGGCACCGCATACTTGTCAGAAATAATGTGTGAAAACATACCAAAAGAACATTACAGAGAGAGAGAGAGAGAGAGAGAGAGAGACCTGATGCACGACTTTTGATGACACATCAGCAAAGCTAAGATCTGGGTAAGGCATGTCACAGCAATAGATTTCCCAAAGGCAAATGCCGAAGCTGTAGACGTCACATTTCCTGTTATATGGTTTTCCCTCCAGAACCTGTCATATGCAATTCAAAATAAAAAAAAAATGAATGAGCTACTATACTATTGCTTTCCTTTAAAGACTCATTTGCCCTCAGAAACCAACCAATTAGAAGACTTAACATTATTTTGAAACGTGCTACATGTTATTTTTCTTAATAAAGGGTAAAATGGGTAATTTATAAATTTAAAATGAGTTTTAATTGAAAAGACAGTAAAATGGGTAAATTTGTGAGTTTTTGAAATTTAGAAGGGTAAATATGATAATATGAATTTTAGAGGGGGGAATACGTAATCAGCTTCAAAGTTCTACCCTTTTTTATATTCATTTGCTTTAAAGTTCTACCAGCTTGGTACAACTTGGTTTAAATAATAGTTACAATGAGGCACAATTACATGATTTCATCAAGCTTAATAACACTATTCAGGATTAAAAATGCAAACATAGAGAGAGAAAAAAAAAATAGAGGGAGATACCTCAGGAGCCATATAGCCTAGTGTACCAGTGGCACCAGTCATGTCTTTTGGGTTCTGAGCCTCAACACGTGCAACACCGAAATCAGCAATTTTGAGATTTCTTTGGGTGTCTAGCAACATGTTTTCACTCTTCACATCCCTGTGCACTATCTTCCTAGAGTGCAAATAACACAACCTAAACGAGAACAATTAAAAAAAAGGAAAAACAAAAAGAAATTATAAATATCGTGGGTTTTAAACAAACCAAATATCATGATTTCATGCCTGATCCCATAGGGGTGTTCATTGGATCTGTTTTATTTGGTTTTCAATTGAACCAACAAATTTTTGATTAAATGGTTCGGATGAATTTTTGAATTACTTGGATTTTTTATATTTTTGGTTTGGTTCAGCTAAACAAACCAAAGTTTACTTAATATTTACTAGAATTACTTGGGTTTTTTAAATTTGGTTCGGTTTAATCTGTCTTATTTGGGTCGACTGATATATATATCTTGATATTTATTTCTATGGTTATTAAATGTATTTGTGTATGTATTCTGTTTTGACCTTTTTAAAACAAACTGAAATTTGCTTCGATTTTTTTGGTTCAGTTGTTATTTGTTGGTTCGATTAGATTTTTGAAAACCGAATAAAATTTGATTTTGACTATTTTAATTTAGTTTTTCCAAACTGAATAAAACATATAACACTTACCCTCTAGAGAGATCCAAAGCGAGCTGTACAACAACTTTATACGCAAGTTTTCTACGGCTGTTCTTGATAAGATACTGTTTTAGCGTACCGCCTTGTAGATACTCGACCACTACACAACACGCTCTTGCCGGAAGGTTTGTGCTTCGGCCTGAACCAGTCGAGCTGTTCTCTGGTAATCTCAGATCAGTTGTACCCATTGATGCACCAACAAACTGCACCAAAGGGTAAAACAGTCAGTATAAGTTATTCAAGCCTGGAGTGAGGCTATGGTAATATGCATATTACACAGTGGCCCGCGCTATGGGGTCATATTTTCATTTTTAAAGTCAAAATAGTCGATCTGAACCGTTCAACATGATGTTCATATGAAAATGTAATTGCATATACCAAATTATATAATTTTTTTTTTTACATAGGTACAAAATCACTAGATTTTAAATTCTGGACCGTCCAAAAGCACTCATATTCTACCTATCTAAAATAGTAAAAAAAATCAAATAAATGTAAAATTTGATCTGCAAGTACATTTTCATATGGAGAACATGTTTAACGATTTGAATCGACTGTTTTAAAACCAAGAAAAGACAAAAATACAAAATATGTGGGGCAGGTTGATGGTACCTTAGTGGAACCATAAGGTATATCACATACAAGCACAACCCTGTAAAACTTCATAAACAAGTTCAATAACTATCATATCCCCCATTTTATTCAAAAAGTAGGGTACAAAACCACTTTTTTTTTACGGTCCAGAATCTTCTCAAAAACAGTAATTATGTAACTATCTAAAAAAAATAGTAAAAAAATTCCAAAAAATATAAAATTTGGTCTCATAAGTGTGGTAAAAGAGTAAAAGACAAATTAATTATTGATTCGGTTTCTAGAAAATGTATTCAGAAATATACCTTGATCACAAATTATTTCAAATACAAAGACTTAAAAAAAAAACACTTTTCTAATTAATAAAATGTATTCAGATCGACTGTTTGGATTTGAAAACAGAGATATGATTGAGGCACGAAAACAATGGGGATTTTAACCCTGCTCTCATTCAAAATATCTCAATTATCATTCTTTCCCTAGTTTGTCCTCGACAAAAGAGAACAAAGAGGAGTTGCTTTGGTTCCATTAAAGAAACTGAAGGAGGGGGTATTTTTGGTACAAGGAAAAAATGCAATCAGAAAGAAAACAGAGAGACATGCCTTGGTGACATTCGGATGGTCGAGCTTGTGCCACACAGCAACCTCTTGCTTGAAAGATGCGCGAAGTGCTACAGTTTCAGCCTCTGTTGCATAACCATCCTCTCCCCAGTCTAATATTTTAACTGTGTCACATATCAAAATCATATGTTTAGCAATCCTCATACAAATAATGAAATGAAAAACATTAGTTTCCATTGTCATTTTCTTATGCTCGTAACATTTTAGTATTTCCTAGTGAAGACAATGCTTAATTACGGAACTAAGTTCACTAAGAACTCTTTGGTAGATATCGAATGCATAACAAAATTAAGGAATTTTAATAATATACCAATATGATCACTTATTTAATAATATACCAAAATTGCGATTTCCACATGTGCGAGCAGCATTTTGGGTAAGAAAACAAAAGGACAGACTCACATGATGCTTTTTCATATAAAAATTACGTTTCAAAATAATTGAAGAAATATCAAATTTATATAAGAATTTTATACCATTGAAATATATATTTAGACATAAAACCCTTCTATTGACAAGAAATTATGTGAATAATTAAACATTTAATTTTACGGAACGCAAATGCCAAAATTAGGTTTTGTTCATTATTCTAATTAAATGTTCGCCCATATCACCTTAATCTAGTCAGTAAATTTCGGCCATTTCCCACAACATTCATTCACACATCCACATGGGGAACTTTAAAAGAACAAACATGTACAATCCAAATGCAATTATAAAGACACCTTTACAGATTCCTTTCATGCACACTTCCAAAATTAGGTTTTGTTCATTATTCTACTTAAACGTTCGCTTATCCCCAAATCACCTTAATCTAGCATTTCGCACATTTAATAGTCAGTACATTTCGGACATTTCCCGTTAATTACTTGCAGAAACATTCACTCAGACATCAAAATGCAATTATAAAGGCATCTTTATGGTACTTTATAGAACTAGATGATAGTATTGATCTTTATATTACTGAAAAATACAAAAAATTAGAAAACGGGAAAGGTAAATTAAATTAGGTGTTGCATGCCAAAATTAGGCACTTTCCATATATGCATAAACGGCCCGTTAAATATCACTATCAGTAAAACTGAGCATTGAATAGCGTGGTAAAATTTAAACCTTTTGTCACTATCAGTAAAAATTGAACCTTTAATCATATACACTTTTTAGTTTTTACTCATGCAAGAGGAGCACATCTCACATCTGGACCTATGAAATTTCAAACCCGATTCCTTTCATGCACACTTCCAAATAGATAATTCTAAGTATTAAGTATTCATTGATAGAGATTTAACAACCACAAATTTCATAAAATTGAAAAAACGAGATTGAATTGAATACCTGCTACATCTCGGCCATCGTAGGTGCCACGATAGACAGTACCATAGGTGCCATGAGCGATCACGTATCGGATTTCGAGCTTTAACGGATCGATTTCCCAATCTTCTCTCGGACCTTGCGGTGCGCCTCCTCCACTCGCAGCTTTATCCTTCGTCCAGCCTTTCGTGTAGTGCTTCTCGAGCTGTATATCCAAACTCTTTAGATCGATCTTATCTGCTCTAATATAGGCATCGTTCCCGTCGAAACTCCTCGATTGTTTCAGTTTAGAGGCGCCGCCGCCGCCGCTGCTATCCGCCATGGATAGATGGATGAAGGATGGAACCCTAGAGAAAGAGGTCGAGTAAGCGTGGCGCTTTTTAAGCTGAATCGGAATCCAAGCGTTGAAAGGTTGAAGAGAGGAGAGAAGAGAAGAGGTAGAGAAAGGGGGAGAGAGAGTGGAATTGGTATCACCTAAAAAATTCGAGAGAGGAATGTTTTTTTAAATCGGAAATTTCCAAAAATCGCAATTCAACTGTGAGGTGTCACTGACGCGTGGGCCCGGGTAATTCAGAGATTGATTGACCAAAAATCGCAATTCAAGCGCGACTGCCGACTTGTGCTATTATGTCTCGCTGACAAGTGGGGTCGGGTAATTCAGAGAGGAATGCTGTTAAATCGGAATTTTTTAAAAAATTGCAATTCAACTGCGACTTGTTGTTCTGTGATGTGTCACTGATAAGTGGGTCCCGATTATTAAGATTGATTGACCAGAAATCGCAATTCAAGCGTAACCCAGAGAGGAATGTTGTTAAAAATCGGAATTTTCCAAAAACTGCAACTCAAATGCGACTTCGGTAAGATGTGTCAATGACAAGTGGGGCCGGTAATTCACGAATCGGAAATTGCAATTCAAGTGCGACTGGCGCTTCGATATGTGGCTGACAAGTGGGTTAATATTTTAACAAAGCGGTTTTCTCTTGATGCAGTGCGCTGATTACAGAAGCAAAACAGTGTTGTATAC
Organism: Carex parvula; assembly: GCA_025461045.1. Lineage (NCBI taxonomy): Eukaryota > Viridiplantae > Streptophyta > Magnoliopsida > Poales > Cyperaceae > Carex > Carex parvula. The sequence continues at coordinate 5,760,474 of JAJGRW010000063.1, forward strand.
GATTTATACGCTGCATGACGCTAAGACTGATCTGTTACAATCACTAAACGACAAGTGGGGCCGCCGGGTAATTCAGATGGATAAAGTCAAAAGGCACCTCTGCTTTTAAAAGCTCCTTTTTTTTTTTTACATTTTTTATACATACCTTTTGCTTCCCTTTTCAAAAGTATTATGTTCATTTCTTTGGCCTTTTTAATGTAAATATTCCATTTACCAAAGATATTCTGTAGTGCTGTAGATATCAGTATTGTAAATTTTTTAAACTGTCTTCATGGCCGATTAAACGGTCGTTTAATCATTAACAGCGGTCAAACCGTTACAAATACATTTAACGGATGCATGTTTGCGGATGAAAACGATTAATCAGCTGTTTTTCTAATTAATCAGCCGTTTTATCGATTAATCGTCTGTTTATTCCCGTTTATTTCCGTTTATTCCCGTTTATTTTAGTGAATATTTATTTTTAAATTGTTTTTTTCTGTAATAGCGTGTGATAATAAGATTTATAAATTCTGTATTGTTATTTTATTTGTGTTTGGATATACATCTAATATTTTTTATATATGTTTTTTCTTCTTACTTACTTTGAAATTGATTAATTCTTCTATTATTTATATACCATGTATTTTTCTTACTTACTAATGTAATTTTTTTCAATTAGTACGACATGTTCATTTATGAAATTAAGTTGTTATCATAAACTTAAATTTAGTGATTTTATGTTGGAATGTTTCATTTCTTTCAAATAATATGTTATTAGTATTTGAAAAAAGCTTAATTCTCAAATTTATTTTTTCATTAAATAAATGTGTTACTTACACATGTAAAATGCTTATGTTATAATAATAAAACTAAGTCAAATTAAGTTTATTTGATAAGTTCAATGAGTTAAATAAATTATTTTTAATAAAATCATATATATATACATAAATTTAATAAAAACATTAAATTATCCGCATAATTCTGATTAATCAATCGCATACCGATTAATCGCTTGGCGGTACCCCATCCGTCCGACGACCGCATACCGTTATTTACAACATTGGTAGATATGGAGATTATAGGGTGAAAAAGGAGGAAATAAATCTGCTGTTATTTCAAAGGGATAACAGAAACATGTTATTTAATTCTAATTGTTGATTTTCGTTGAGATTCAATCATGAAAAAGTTTATTCGTTGAAATTTGTGTAAAAAAAAGTTTGAACTGTTGGTCTCCGAATAATAGGAACCTATTATTCCTTGAGAATAACAGCAAATTTATTTTCGAAAACAAATCGGATACCGAGCGGATAGTGGTAAAACCATATCCATATCTCTTTTTTATTTTTCGGATACGGATATCGATTTATTAGACGAATACGGATACGGATCAGATCAGATATTTACTTAAAAAAATATCAAGTTTCATAATATTTATCTAATTATAATGATGAATAATATTTATTTTCCATAATATATATTAAACTATATGGTATATATATCTACTATTTGGATACGGATAATTGAAACGTAAAGCCATATCAATATCAGTATCTACATGAATATTCGGATATTAATAATCCATATCTAATTTTTGAATACAAATCGAATACAGATCAGATATTATCCACTCTGTTTTCACCCCCAATGGAAATAGCATTTTTCTGGTAAAAGAAAAATTGACCAACTAGGGAATGTTTTGAGTTTTAATTTTCAAATTTCATCTTTTAAATTTAAAATAACGAATTCAAATTGTTCAAACTGATCTACTTCATGATTGATGTGTTTACATAAAATAAACTTTATAAATCTTCGAAGTCATTTGTCAAGCGGTCAAAAAATAATAAAAAAATAAATACATTACAATTAACTTAAGAATTTTTTTTGTACCGCTTGATGTATGTTACTAAATAAATTTATAAATTTATAAATTATGCATGTACATGCATTACTTGTAATAGGGGTGTTCAAATGATTCGGTTTCTTTGGTTTTCAACCGAACCGAAAAATTCATGTTTAAATGGATCGGTTCGGTTTAGATTTTTCAAAACCGACTAATCGAACTAACCGAATTATAATGGTTAAAGTATGGTTTATATCTTGTTTGGTTCAATTATTGTTTCCTTCCTTCCATTTTAGTTTGTATATTTTAGAACATCTACATATTTTGTATGAAATTGAATAACGTGTATAAAATTATTTTGATATTTGTTTATATGAAATTACTAATGTATTGAATTTTGACTTTTTGAAATTTAATATCTCTTATTTGGTTCAACCGAACAAATCAAAATTTAGTTCAGTTTAAACAGTTTGGTTCTTATTTAGTTGGTCATTTTAATTCGGTCGGTTCAATTTAGTTTTCAAAAACCAAACCAAATTTAATTAGCTAATTTTATTTCGGTTTCAACAGAATCAACCGTTGGAACACTCCTAATTGTAAAGCATATCAGTTTGAGCAATTTAGATTTATTTTTTGAATACTTTTTGTTGACAGATGCAAAAACCTGTAATTAGAATTGAACTTAAAAAAAAAAATCCAAGCTATAAATAAATAATTATATACATGAAGAAAAATTCCTACCTCGGTTTTGGTTTATCCACGGTATCAAATCTTATTAGTCAAAATTATAAATAAAATGAAAGCTAAATCTATTATAAATTAAAAAAAAATGTACTAGTGCCTTTTTTTTATTGACAACCATTGAAAGAGTTCCAACTTTTAAATGATAAATTGAACCGTTTAATTGGACTAAATGCAATTACACCCTAAACCTTTGTTATGTTTATAAATTTATTTGTAAAGATTAAACAGTCAATTCGAACTACTTAATATAATCTTCATATGAAAATTCACTTGGAGATTAATATTATATTTTTTTTTTAACTAGAAGATCCAACAATACCTATAAATTTTCTAGAATTTTTATAATTTTGTTGAAGTAATAAAATTTTATATTTCTCTGCTTGATTTTCTATAATACTATAAAAAGTCGTAAAACTAAAGCATTCCTCAAAAATTAAGTATTTAAATATGAGGAGGATTCAAATACCCCGCTACTTTCATGCTCCAATCATATTCTGCATCTTTATCTCTGATTTCAAAGTTCAAACAGACGATCGGATATGCTGCCCAAATCCTTGCCCATTTTTTTTTAATTCCCATTAAAAAAAAATTGGGATATCCATGGGATATGCTGCCCAAAAAATTTGGAATCCATCACATATGTTGACATGCCAACCGAAAAAATAATGAAACTCAATAACACATATGTTAATATTAGCATTCAAACTCAATTATGTTGAATGCGGTCAAGTCAATATTTATTTTCTAGTAGGAATAAGAATTTGAATGGTTAGGTAGGTAACACAAATTATGAAATTTGAATGGTTAGAAATTGTTTTATTGGTACTACCCACAAACTATTTTTATTTTTCATGTTAAAGACTAGAAAGAAGAAATTTAGGATTTATTGTGATTACAAAACGAGATGCAAATCTTTACTATAAAGACATAGTTTTATTACTTTATTCAGATTATGGAATTGTGAAATTTTAAAAACTAGTTTATAATTTAAATTTTTTATGTAATCTCAATACAAATTGAATGATTCAGATCAGACCTGTGATCGATTTGGTCATATATACATCGGATACGTACCCTGCTTCACATATTAATGAGTCCGGCTAGTATGACATCGGTGTCATATAACATCAAATACAAAATTGATTGGATATACTTCAAACGACTAATCCAAACCGTTCAAACCAATTTACTTTATTAGTGATGCGTTTACATCCAAAAAAATTATATTTTCTAGTTATTTTAGTATCAAATCAAGCGGTAAAAAATGTTGAAAAATGAATGCATTAAAATTAACTTAAAACTCACACATTTGACTACCTGACTTGATACTGCATAAATTTGAAAAATTATAAATTTTGTATGTAAACGTACAACTAATGAAATAGATCGGTTTAAACGGTTTGGATTCACCGTTTAATGTCGATTCGATAGATTTTAGAGTTGGTGTTATATAGGCTGAAATGACACTGATATCATGCTAGACTCCATATTAACACATGTTAACAAGTTATTTTATATTGGAGTTAGTGACTAATTTACTATCCTAACAAAAAAAATATTGAATTAGCGATTAAAATGTTAGTTCAAGTTAGGTGGTTATTTTCAGCAACTCTGTGTTTCATCCAAACACAATAATTTTTTTTTTTTTTTTGAAATCTATCCAAACACAATAATTCAATGGGAAAACAGAGACAAAATTTTGACTGACGGCGCTAAAGTTAATGCAGTCAAGTCTGATTGGTGGTCAATTAATATTATTTTCTAGTAGAAATGAATGGTTAGGTGGGTAGCAATGTCACAGATTATGAAATTTGAGAATTTGTACCAACTCTTAACTATTCAATCGTTGATTTTTTTTTTATATTTTTTATGTGTGTATGTGTTGCATTTTAAGGGTAAAAATTGTTTTATTGGTGCTACCCACAAACTAGGAATTTTTTTAGAAATAAATAAAAAAAATTATCAAACCAACTTGATTGGTTTCTTTTTTACAAAAATCATAAGAATTCAAATGATATTTTGGTCCGAACTTTTTTTTTTATTCGGTACCGAATTGTCATTTCAGCCTGTGGTAGTTTCACAAGTTTTCACCCCACAACCACACGATTTTTCTCCAAAAATCTGTGAAACTACTTGGGCTGAAATGACAATTCGGTACGTAAAAAAAAAAAGTTCTTTCAGACTGAAATGCCATTTCGGTTTTTATGATTTTTGTAAAAACAAAACCAATCAAGTTGATTTAGTAAATTCTTTTTATTTATATATGGTTTCTAAAAAAAATACACAAACTAGAAAGAAGAAATTCAGCGTTTAATTGATTATAACATGAGTTGCAAGTCTTAAAATATTATATTTTTGTGAATGCAATGTATGTTTTTATTATCTAGATAATAAAACCCATCGGATCGGCTTCAAACGACAAATCCAAACCGTTGAAGCCCACCTACCTTACGAGTGATGCGTATACATGTAAAAATTTTATACTTTCGAATTAATTTAGGATAAAGTCAAGCGGCCAAAATTAGAAGGTTAATAAATTAATTTTAATGCATTCATTTTTTGACTTTTTTGACCACTTGACTCTATGCAAAATTAATTGCAAAATTTAAAATTTTTGCATGTAGACGCATCACTCATAAGGTAGACGGGTTTCAACGGTTTAGATTCGTCGTTTGAAGCCAATTCGATGGGTTTTAGACTTGAGTTCACCAAGGACTTGGTGAACTCAAGAGCACCCTAGCACCATAGTTTTATTAATTTATTAAGAGTGAGGGGGTATTAATAGCGTATATTGATTCATTCTATGGATTTATATCTTTATTTTGAAAGTCAAAATAGTTAATTCAAAATGTTCAACATCATCTTCATATGTTACATTTTTTTACAATTTTTTAACTATTTTTTAGATAGAAAATTACTATTTTGGATGGTCTAAATTTTTTAAAACAAGTGATTTTTTTATTTATTTCAATAAATAGTAAAAAATTATTAGAAAATATAAATTTGATCTTTAAGTATATTTTTATATGGAGGTAATGTTCAGACTTGAGCGGTTCGAATTGATTCTTTAAACTTTCAAATGAAGATATGTATTCATAATACGGACCAATGTGCGTATGTATTGTACTGTAACCTCACTATATATTAAGCATATTATCCAATATTAAATAAAATTATCTTAGAGGATCAACAACCCACCAAGTTAACAAAATTGACTCTAAACAAAGTGGAAATTTCTAGTTTAGTACTTGTATAATCACATCAAAATTGACCTGACACTCCATTGAATTTGAGTTAGTGGGATTTTCAAATTCTGATCAAGACGGTCTGAATTTTAAATTTGAGTTAGTGGAAGGGGAAACAAAGTTTAGATTAATTAATCACAAAGTTTACAAAAATATTGACTATAAAATTGAAGGCAAACAAAGTTTAGATTAATTAATCACATCATAATTGACTAGATGCCCCATTGAATGGTGATTGGTTGTAGTGTTGCACACAAAAGTACACACCATTTATTAGTGTAAAAAAATACTAATTTAGCACACGTGGAAATGTAATTGTCTACAAACAATCGTTGGAAATATTATAATTTTGGAGCCATAATATAATTTTGATTTGGAAGCGAATTTTAATTTATATTATAATAATATATTATGTAAGATGTTTAAGAATTTATAATTATATTTAAGAATAAATGATTCCTCAAATGCTTGTGACATGTACTTATTTTGGATGCGAATCTGACCCAATAATTCACAAACAAGTTATTCAAAATAATAGACTCGAAGTGTCTACTATTAGATGTGGTATCCGGATCCGGACCCGATTTGGTTTGAAAATAATAAGTATATGGATCAAAATTCAGACTAAAATACTTTCAGAGTACGGGTTAGTATCCGGATCCTACTCAACCCGATAGCACCACTAGTCACAACGTATCTTGTCCACAACGTAACTAACATGACATGACATCCTTCAAAATTTGATCACAACACAGCACAACACGTACTAATCATAATACGACACGTCACGTATTTAGATTTCTTAACACACGTACTTCTCTATTACTATTACTGATTCAAAATCGTTGATTTCTCTTCTTCTTTTTTTGTCCTTTTTAAGTGCAAAAGCGATGCAAATGTATGTATTCATTCGACGGAAAAAAAGGATGAAGTCTTCAATAGTTATTGAATTTTATTAAATTTAATATTTGTTGTTTCAATATGAAAAAAAAAAAAAAAAAAACTTATTGATATGGTCTTTGATATCTATTTAAAATTGGCTAGTTTTGCTGTAAATACGAGGCGAACATTTAAAACACTGATATAATTAATTTGATTTAAAATTTGAAATCAAACACACACATCTTAAAAATTAGAATAATGTTTTTATCTATTTTTTATTAATTAATAAAATGTATATTGGTCAATATACAAACGTAGGTGGTTTTACCTTGTTTGCACGATACAATAAATTACAATAATTTGATAAAAAAAATATTTTATTGCTAAAAAGTGTAGGATAAAAATTAGAGAATATCTAAATCCTCTTATCATGGTAGAAATTAATACGTGGAACCTACCACGTGGGTGGAAGGATATATATATATATACTATCACTTATTTATTTAATTTATCATTCTATATATAACATGGAGTTATGGGGGAAGAGCATCGAGAAATTTGAATTTACATGATAAAAAGGCATTGATTTAAGATATATCTATGGAATGATTAAAAAGAAACAGTGAGGGCCACGTTCATGTTATGTGTTCCTTTTTCGGCCTCATTTGCGTTTACAACATAATAATACTTCTTGTTAGCACAATTTGTACAATTTTGTTTTTCAGTTAGGTTTGATTCAGTTTTCGATTTGATTTGATTCAGCACATCTACAATGTAGTACGTTAGTCAATGTTTTAAAATGTTGTTTCTATGCGGTATGCGGAAGGCCACCGCATACCGCATATACGGTATGCGGCCGCATATGTAGATTTTTATGCGGACTTATATATGCGAATTTTAAAATGAGAATTAATATATATATAAACAAGTATGCGGTAATATGTGGTAATATGTAGTAATATGGGGTATGCGGTAATATGCTGTAATATGCGGTATCATACGAACAAGTATGCGGTAATATGCGGTAATATGCGGCCGAATATGCAGTAAAAATATGTGGCCGAATATGCGGCCAAATATGCGGAACCGCATATTAATTTTCTATGCAGTTGCCAACCGCATACGCATATGCGGCCGCATGAACCGCATTTTGTTACACTGGTTAGTAGGAACATGACAACTATGCGCACAGAGGAAACAATCACTAGGCTCTTACCAATGCAATTAAGTAAGGATGACCAATTATGTATCTACCGGATGCACATTCTCCTGTGCGTTTTTAGTTTGTTTACAGCTGTATGCGATCAAAGACACTCGTTGTCACATCTTTATGTAACTCTTTGTATCAATAAAATCGTCCATGGGCTTTCAATAAAATTTTTTTTGCACAATTTCCTCTCCCTTTCACACTCATGTACTGAATAGATTTAAATTAAAAAAGATAATATCTAATTAAATATAACATTACACAATGTAAAAAAAATGAAATTCTGATTAAAATTAAAAGTATCCGCACATTATATAAAAATAAAATAAATGACAACTTAATTAAAATAAAAAATAACAATACATAATTTAGAAATAAAATAGCAAACAACATGAAAATAGAAAGTATCAATATATATATATATATATATATATATATATATATATATATAGTATGGCTAAATTGTTGCCGGCAGCATTCTGGACAGCTGCTGCCGGGGGCATTTCGGTCATTTCCGGTGTTCAAACAACAAATTTTTTATACATATATTCAATCTATATTAAAATCTACTTGGAGACCAAATTGTACATTTTTTGGAATTTTTTAGCTATTTATTAGGCCACTTTGAAATTGGCTGATCCGGGTGAACAGTGCACCAAAATTCTGGACCATGTGATCTGGAATTTTCAAAGTGGCTTAATAAATAGTAAAAAAATTCCAAAAAAAATGTAAAATTTGGTCTCCAAGTAGATTTTAATATTTAGAACACGTTGAACGGTTCGGATTTGTTGTTTGAACACCGGAAATGACCGAAATGCCCCCGGCAGCAGCTGTCCAGAATGCTGCCGGCAGCAATTTAGCCATACTATATATATATATATATTATTAAAAAAAAAAACCATGTTTCTCAAGCAGAAACCTTAACAATTTTAGCAATTTTTATCGAGCAAAATGCACCTAAAAGGCAATTTAAGAACTTTTGAAAGAAATCATTAATTAATAAGGGGGTCCACTTAAGTTTGAATTCTGAAATTTGAATGCTCCCAAAATTGACTCGCTTTTTTTTCGAAGTAAGTCAATGTTGGTACCACAATTTTTGTTTTTTGTTCAAAGTATAATGTCTTATTCAAAATCATAGTATTCGTCTCAAAATTTTCATGATTAGTTTAAATTTATCAAATTCTAAAATTGTTATACAAATATCAACACAAATTGAATAATTTTTACATAAAATTTGTCCAAAAAACAAAACACAATTTCTAGTCTAATGTAATTAATTACGGTTAATATAAAATTTGTACAACTAAGAGTTTTTTGAACTTATTAAACCTTAATTAAAACAGTTTCAAATTGCACATTAATATGATTAATTTTAATTTGTCGGGCAATTGCGGCATCCATAAATTGAAATTTCTGAAAAAAAAAACGACTAAAGGCAAAAATAACCAGTGTTCTAAATAGCGCGCTATAGCGGCGCTATAGCGCCGCTATAGCGTTTTTGGACCCCAAACGCTACGCTATGACATCAAAATGCGCTATTTGCGCTACGGCCGCTATAGCGACCGCTACAGCGCTATAGCGGTCCGCTATTCGCGCTATTTGCGCTATACAATATGGATTTTTTTTTTAAAGCAATTTATATGGGTTTTAAATAAAGATAAAAAAATCTCAAACCGAAATTGAATTTGTTGCTACTTGCTACAGATAAATCAATTTGAAATTGGGAATAGAAATTGAAATTTGAATAGAAAAAAAGTCCAAATCGAAAATAAAATTTGAATAGAAAAAAAAAATTATGTCATGAATCATGATGCTTAAGATATTTTTAATAGAAAAAATCGATAGTTTATGATATTACTATGGATATTTTGAACCGCAATTTGAACTTTGTACTGGTTCAATATGAATATTATAATTTCTTAATTACTTTGGTGTTATTTATTGTTCTATGAGACTTTAGATAATGTTGATATTTAGTACAAATATTGAATATACGAAATGTAAAAAAAAAAACGCTATTTGGAATAGCTTCCGCTATAGCGACGCTATTCGCTATAGCTTTTTTTTTAGCCTTCCCGCTACGACGCTATAAACGCTATTTAGAACCTTGAAAATAACAATGATTAATTGCATATAGGAGTGTAAACGGAGCGAATTCGCTCCGATAATGTTAATACTATATCCATATCCACATTTCAATAAGTGGATACGAATACGGATAGTAAACGGATGTGAAAATATAAAATCAAATCCACCTTAAATGAATATAGATATGGAGCGGACAATCCAAATACTGATACAGATACAAAACGAATAATTGTCGAATAATTGAGTTTAAGATACAAATACTAATTAACAAAATTCAAATATAAAAATGAATGTAATTTGTAAAAGAAAAAATAAGGAATTTGTATTTCGTTAACCCACAAAAGAATTGTATCAATTTTGTTATTTAAAAAATTAACGGCTGCAATGGATACCGACAAAAATTTTGCTACAATTTTTGGTCCATAGTAAAACACTTCATTTATCAATAATAGGTTATGGGCTAACGAAGAAAAAAAAGTCAATAGTTATACTCAGGCATCTAGGCCCACTACAAGAGTTTTGTCCGGTCAGATGGATGGGTTAGTCCCACATGAAATGGAAAGAGCACATTGGATGAGTATATAACTGTTTAGGTTTGATACAAGGTATTTGAATTTGCGGAGAGAGCAAAGGGAATGGAATGGAATGAAAGATTTAATATATTTTGATCTCTTTGTGTTTGAATGATTAACGAGAGAAAATATTTAACTTTTCTTTCCGTCTTATTTCTTGTTTGGTTGAATAAAATTTAGAAGGTTAATGAGGAATTTGGTTGCTATTGTAGGTTTGTGACAAAAAAAATTAAATGAGAATTATATAGAGTTGAGCATTTGTATTATTTTTTCTGAAAATATTTGCAACAAAATTTCTTTCCATCCTTTACACTCCAAATCGGGAAGGAAATCGATTATTGATTATAATCATGCAAGATTAAACCTTTCACCTCATGTATTCGTCACCTCCAATATAATTTTATCAACCAAACACGATTTGAGGTAAAAATTTCTTTTTTTTTTTTTTCCCATTCCCTCCCTTCCTATCCTCTCCATCCAAACAATGTGTAAGTGCATAGGATATAGCTTCAATTTTAATATCTCCTTTTCTTTTCTTTTTTAAATTGCTTGGTAGTGGCTATCAAGTTTACAAAATAGATATTTGTTTACAACTTCATAAACTGCCTCTCAATAAACTAAGAACAGTAAAAAAATAAAAAAACAACAAATAAAAAATTATAGCAGCATCAGATTTCTTCCTCCAGAGCAATGCATCCACAATGCTATCTCCTTTTTCAATGCTAATTTTTCTAAATGAGCATTATAACTGGCTTAGATATAAAAAAAGGGAACAATTTTTCTTTCTAATGTGTTACTTTGTACATTGGTAAAAAAAATATAAAAATTTATCTTCCTTTGGAGCATATCATAGACAGTTCATTTTAATTATTTTTATTTTTGAAAGAAATAGACAGTTCATATTAAGCACAATTGTTAATCACGTCCCATTAATATAACAATTCCCTTTAGATGCTTTACCGAAATATGTCATTGAACACTTTTCCTACTTTATTAAAAAAAATTACTAAAATTAGTAACTCGAGTGTTATTTTTGTAAGACAAGAGAGAAGAGAGATTAAGAAAATAAATTATATTTACAATTTTATTTTTCAGCTTTACATGTATCTCTATTTATAGTTACAAGACATTCAAAAACTAGCCGTTGGGATGCACTATTCTCTATTCCTATTAATTACAAAACACTATTTCCTATTCCTATTAAATAAACTAGCAGTTATTGATTTGAATTCTATTTTATATTTTAACATCGAGCAATTTCGAAATATATAATATGGTTGCTTCATAAATAATTTTCATAGATGCCATCTAATCATAGAAAGAAAAGGGAGAGTAATTCTTATTCATACGTGACGCATTTTATTTCCTATTATATTACACTTTTAAGATGATGATGGGAACAAAAGAATGTGTTAAGATCAACTTTTTGACTGATGAATTTATAATATTCTTTTAGAAATTCATGTCAGCATTCATGCTATATCTATAAATTTATATACTATGCCATTCATTTAATTTATTCATTAATGTCATAAAAAATGATGACTCACATAAATCCAAAAGTTTAAATAGCGTTTATCGCGTCATAGCGGAACGGCTAACAAAACAACTGCCGCTATAGCGTGCTATAGTGTCAATAGGGCCATAGCTTTTATGATTCGAATACACTATAGCGGCGCTATAGCGCGCTATTTAGAACCCTGCATAAACCATAGACAATTTTTCATATTATTTACCCATTTGTAAATGACTCTTTTTGTTTATGTATATGGGTTGTACTAAATGATTGAATTATTACTAGTATTTAATATTATCACATTCTTGTATGAAATACATAATTTTTATCTCTCAAATATAATTATTCAAATTTAAAAAAATGTCATTATCTTGATGAATCACAATCAACCATAGCATGCTTTGAACAGCTAATTAAGGCTATTTTCTAAACTTGCACACCACATCCTTTGAATTTGCATGACATCTAGCTGATTGTGATATATATAAATACTTCAATTTTAATAGCCATATCCTGGCTATATATATCTTTTCCATGTTTTGCTTTATATATATATATATATATATAATATCACAGGGATATGTCGAAGGCCACAACATTTGTGAAAACGAGTCAATAGATGAATGCGATGTATAGGAGTTGAAAAGTGGAAAAGTGGCTTCTTAATGGGCTGGAATATATAGGCCCAATTCAAGATAAGATAGAAAAAAATTATAGTGCCTTCTTAATGGGCTAGAAAAGTATAGTGGCGTTCGTTCTGGTTTAATATCTTACCCAAACTCTTTTGAAAAAAATTGTAGTTTTCAAAAAATTAAAAAAAATGATATAAACCAAGTAGGAAGACGAGTTAAACTCAATATACGACAATTTGGTAACATGTATGGGTTAGAACACGCCACATGACTATTCAATGGAACGGCACATTTATCTATAGATCTAGAAACCATTGGGTAAATCTATTGAGACCGGACTTTAAGTTGCATGATGAGTCCAAATTAAACTACTAAGTATAAATTAATATACTTTTTAACTGTAATGTCTACTTACATTTAGATCACAAACGCATGATCCTACCGTGCAATATAACTGGGGTGTCGATCCACAGGAATAGTGTATTAGTTATCTAACTTTTCACTAGTCGGTGCTTTGGTTGGTTTAAAACAGTTTAGAAAATAATTTTATAATAGTTTTGAAAATAGTTTGTTGGGTTCAATACCCTAAAGTTATAGGCGGAGACGCTAATTGTGTTAAGGTTTGAGTTAAACAGTTAAATAGAGATTCTCTAGGGTTCAGGTTTTTTCCATCTAAATTATGCAAAATATATATTTCTGACGTCTTTCTACCCTGTATGCGGCATAGAATTGTCCCACAGCTGCCCTACATGCGGCACTGTCACCACCTGCAGGGCGTGCTGGGTTTCTGTGTACGTGATTTGAAAGGTTTTCCGATCTCGCGATCGGCTCTTGGGGTAATAATTCAGAGTATTATAAGTATGCAATTAACTTTCTCACACAAAGTTAATTGTTCATATTCTATTATACCCCTCAATTAATTATTCCAAAGATCCTACCTAAATTAGATATATACTAATAAAACCTAAATTTCCAATCTACGCTATCCTGCCAAGCGAGCTCCCTAGATTCTAACCCTAGTCTTTAAACCGCTGCCAAGCTTCGTTAGCCGAAGTGTTTGAAGTTCTTACAAGTGTGTCCCACTCACACCATGAAAAAATTTCTTCGTGAGATTCACGCGTTGAAAAATTTGAACGGTTGGAATTAGAATAACAGGTTCATGTTATTCCCCTGAAATAACAGCTGATTTATTTCCTGATATGGATTGATATCAGGAAGCAAGCGTTGACCATCCCAATCTCATGTTGATATTATTAATATCTACAAGATATATAATCTATTTTATTTGCGAGCATAAAATTACTTAACATTAATTGTCAAAGCAATGCAAAGTTGGTCGAAAATAGAAAATTATTATTATCCTGAACAATAATAATTTTCTTTTCTTACTGATAAAACAAATTCTTGGAGCCGGACACAAATTCTCTGTTTTATTTATTTTACTATTATTGAGATTATTTGTTGCCCACTTCTATTAATCTCATATATCGATCACTGCTGTATGGCTTGAATATTGTAATGTTTTAGTTTTATTATTCTTAGGACGAGAGAGTTACATGCTTATTAGTTTTCTTCCATTTGATCTGTCCCATGTGAAATAATTAAAGATCAAATAAAAGCTAGTACACACATGTTCGCATTTATATATATATCATCAGTTATTTTTTTTTTCTCTTTAATTTACCATGGCCTGCGTGCTATTAAATAACCTAATATCGTACAAGATTACAATTATATATATTGGCAATAAATTATTAAAGGCTGAACTGTTGATGAAGTAAATAAAAAGTATATTTTATGAAAATTGAAGCAATTAGTACTTTTCCGATTTCTTGTGTAGATTTACTTTAAACCAACTTTTGGATTCAGCTATCCAACTGTCAAATCAATCTAAACAATATTAATTGAAGTTTGATTTAAGCTTTAAGCTCGCAATGAGCACAATATAAAAATAAAATGACATACTCAAGTAAAATTATTGAATATATGTCAAGCTTTTGAGCTTGTTCGCTTTTCTAATGAACGAGAACATTTATTTTTATTTTATAGCCAAGTAAAACACTACTACAGAACGGAGGGAACGAGAACATTAATTTTTTTTTTTATTTCATTCATAAAATTAGTCAGCGCCCCCCCCCCCCCCCCCCCCAATTTACTATAATTAGTCAGCACAAAATAAAAATAAAATGACATATTTTCATTTTTTACGTGAGAGAGAGAGAGAGAGTTAAAAGTGATGGTTACTGGAGATTGAAGTTGGGAGAACAAAAGAATGTGTTAAGATCAACTTATTGACTTGTGACATTAAAAGTAAATATATACTTTGAAATATATATGGGTTGTACTATAATTAAATTATTACTAGTATTTGACGCATTATCCCATTCACGATTTTATCTCTGAAATATAATTATTAAAATGTAAAAAAATGTCATTATCTTAGACAAATCACAATCACCATAGCATGCTTGGAACAGCTAAGGCTATTTTCTAAACTTGCACACCACATCCTTTGAATTTGCATGACATCTAGCTGATTGTGATATATATAAAAATATTTCAATTTTAATAGCCATATACTGACTATATCCTTTCCATTTTTTTCTTTTATTAGTGGATATCACAGGGATATTTCTTTGCAAAGACCGACTTGGTATTGACCATCCATGGTCTAAGGCCACAAAAAGGATTTGCTGCACACTATTATTAGGAAATTATATAATTGACAATATGTACATAGGCCAAGCTTTTTTACGCATGGAAACTTTATTTGAAAAAAAAAAAAATAACAACATTAACCTTTCATGCTGTAATATTTTGTGCACCATCTCAGCTTGTGTTGTTCTCCTGGGAAATAAGCAAAACATAATGAAAGATTTAGATTACCCACGGGCATCTATATATTCTAATTTGTTATTTTGCCATACCTAAGTTTGGTAACAAACCTTCCAAAATGTCAACATAAAGCCCAATTAGCCCCAAACATGCTTCATAACAAGTAATTGAGTATTAATTATAAGCAGGGTTCAAATGCCTCATGAAAGTCATGCCTCAATCGTGCCTCACATCCTGATCTTTGTTTTCAAAGTCCAATAGTTGATCCGAACTGCTCAACATGCATGATCTCCATATTATAATGTGTGCTTGGAGACCAAATTTATATTATTTTTTAGATGGGTACAAAATCACTGTTTTTCAGAAGATTATGGACCATCCAAAAACAGTGCTTTTGGACCAATCTTATAAAACAGTAAAAAAATTCCAAAAAATATAAAAAATTTGTCTCCAAGCACATTTTAATATGGAGATCATGTTGAGTGGTTCAGATTGACTGTTTGGACTTTGAAACGGAGATAATGATGTGAGACACAATTGAGGCATGAAAGACATTTCAACCCTACTCATTTATTATTCACCCTAACTAACTGCAAATGAAGACTAAATGGTTTAGCCTCTAACTTAATACGAATGGCCAAGTTCTCTGGATGAAAGATATCAAAACTAAATGAGAGCAGAGATTTGGAAAGTATCAAGTTGGTACAGATCGGCACAGCACCTGCACGTACCTTTACATTGAAAAGAACAGTCGAGTCAAATACTTGCTGGCCAGAAGTAACTCTGAGACCATCCACTATTCCAGGTCGAGGCGACTTAACAACATGCTACATAAAAATATAAAGTATAGACATAAATAAATGAAAATCCAAAAAATCACAAGAACAAAATTTTGGTAGGTACCTCCATCTTCATTGCTTCAAGTACCAAAATGGGTTGTCCCTCTTCAACCCGGGCCCCATTTTCAACTAAGACTTTTATGACTAAACCTGCCATTGGAGCCAAAACAGTTCCTTTTGGATGGGATGATGACTCCAATGAAGGTTTCATGTACCCACCATCGGATGTTTGCCTGATGGTTTTGGTTTGCTTGAATTGGTGGTGGTGGTCACCGTGCCATACATGTATGTGCTTGTTATGGTCCTAAATAAACATAAGGAATTAAAGAGGATTAATTAAAGGAACAATAATTTGACATAAAACTTTACCTTTTAGCATATTTTTGTCCTCGTGTAGGACTATCATGAATATTATAAAATCTCAAAAGATATTTATATAACCATGCAAACTGAGGATATCTTACATAACCCTAGAAAATATAACCTTTGCACGCTCCTTGCAGACTGTGGGAGAGGGAAAATAGAGGGAAAAAATTTGAAAAAAAATTCAGAATAGTTTCTGATGAGATTGGAATTGAATGGAATTATGGATAAGTAAAAAGTGCCTTCTCAATGGGCTGGAATAGGCCCAATTCTCTATTCCACTGCTGAACAGGGACCAAGATTGGATTAGTGTGTAAATGGTTTCTCTCTCCATTCCATTATGTGCCAAACAAGCTGATGAAGAAAAACACAGTGGCATTTTGAGGTACTCCATAATTTTCATTATTTTCTTTTTAAAGGAGAAGAGGGACATGCAATACATTATATCACACTCTTAAGGGCGTACCTTGATATAATGTGCTAAGGTAACATCAGTTTGTAAGCCACCAGCTTCCACTCTGAAGTTATTCTCCCCACTATGTAGAACTTTTACTTCTAACCCAGAGGAATCATCGCCTTCCATCTGGCAATAAAAAAAAATTCCATCAAAACTATAAACCTTTTCTAATATCTTAATTTCAGAAATGGAATCTGACAAGTTACAGACCTGACCGGTATCTCATACCTGACCCTCAAAAGAAGAATCACATGGCATTCAATAGGTAACAAACTTTTTTCTGTACAGGTCAAGCATCTAACCTGAGTGGTACAACAATATAATTTAAGAATTGAGTGAGGCTACAGTACTATGCATAGCGCATATTGATCCGTATTATGGATTAATACCTCAATTTTTGAAGTCCAAACAGTCGATCCGAACCGTTCAACATGATCTTCATAAGAAAATGTCCTTGTAGATCAAATTTTACATTTTTCTAGAATTTTTAGATAGGTAGAAAATCACTTGATCTAAAGATTCTAGACCATTCAGAAGTAGTGATTTTCTAGCAATCTAAAAAAATAGTAAAAAAATTCTAAAAAAAATGTAAAATTTAGTATGTAAGCACATTTTCATATGGAGATTATGTTGAACGGTTCATATCGACAGTTTGGACTTTGAAAATCACGATATTGATCCATAGTACGGACCAATCTGCACTATGCATAGTACCATAGCCTCACTCTTAAGAATTTACCTCGACAAAGTACCCTCCATCAGTCTGGTGTGTGATGGCAAGTTTTAGTATACCACCAAAGGAGCCGTCAAAATCTTTGTCCCATTCAAATTCGACCATGGTTTTGGCAGAGTGGTGCATTCTGAATGGCGGGTTGGCGTACCACAAAGAGACCAACCTATCATTACCTGTACCAAACCAAAGAGTAATCAGAAAACATGTAGGGATGGCTAGCAAGTGGTTCTAGACATGTTACAGTTACAGAGAAGTCTCATGGCTGAGATGGTGGAAGGGAGGGGGGATAACTATCTACAGATTAAAACATCGAATTTATCCCTCTCAAACCCATAATATCACCAACTTGTCAAAATCCGTACTTTGGATCAATATCTTTGTTTTTAAGTTCAGACACTCGATCTGCACCATTCAACATGATCTCCATATGAAAATGTACTTGCTGACTAAATTTTACATTTTTTAGATTTTTTTTACTACTTTTTAGATAAGTACAAAATCACTACTTTCGAATGGTCCAGAATCTTTAGATCAAGTGATTTTTTAACTATCTAAAAAAATAGTAAAAAAGTTCTAAAAAATGTAAAATTTGATCTACAAGTACATTTTCATATGATGATCATGTTGAACGGTTCACACCGACTATTTGGGCCTTGCAAACGGAAAAATTGATCCAAAGTACGAACCAATGTGTGCTATGCATAGTACCATAGACTCACTAAATTAGTAATTAAACATACAAGGGATGGCTTCCGCAGAAGAAATGTGCTCCTTCTGGCATAAGCACACCGCAGCTAGCACTGCACTAAGCTTTGAAGCATTTAATGCCTCATTAGTTGCCTTACTGGCCGAATCTATTAGGAGGTCGTCTTTATAGTGCTCAATGAAGTGTGTCTCAACTTGGCCTTTTTCAAAGGCCCAGTGACTAGCAAGATCTCGAACGAAACTCACATTGGTCGGTAAGCCTGCAATCTGCAAAATAGCAAAACAATGAAATGCTTTTTTTTGTCTCAGCACAGTTTCAAGTTCAGTACTATATTGATGCATCAGGCTGGTGCTAGTTGTCAAGATGTAAATTAGGATTTGTTTTATCTTTGAGATTCTGATATACATCTCACTTTGGAATGTTTCTCTCAAGGATATCTTTCTCTAGCTAGCACATCTCTACTTTCTCTCTCTGACGCATCTATTTTGGATAGTCTGTATTTGGTATTACACAGAGTATAGAAATTGTATTATGACAGTAGATATTCTTCTATAAGAATATGTTGCAATTCATATATATAAACTCAAGGTATTGTCTTTGTGTAAGAAGAAAACTTTGATAATAATTATTATTTTTCAGTTTCAATTCTATCTAAGTATTGTCATAAATGTTGTCACTAGCAAGTTGATTTCTTCTTTTTTCCTGGTTACATAATAAGAATTGTGGTCAGGTTTAGGTTTTCATAGGCTGCTAATTTGTATAATAAATAATCAGACAAGTACGGTTGGACTAGGTGACCAACAATGAAACATAAAACATACATACATCATACATGCATGCAGCCATGCATGAAAGAATGAACATTTAAATGTACAAAGAATACAATCCTACAAAGAATTATATACCTGGAAATCTGACAAGCAGCTTTTAAACTTGACTAGAGCGGCACTTCGGCTGTGACCCCACACAACTAGCTTGGCTATCATTGGATCATAGTGTACAGACACTGTATCTCCTTCCTCCACACCCGTTTCAACTCTCACTGTTGATGCACACATCACACATGCCCGCACACAAGAAAGGAAAAATATTTCAAATGTCAATTGGATACACAGAAGTTTTATAAACAAGCTATATTTTTAAGATATTGACCAATTGATACCCTTGCAAAAGAAAAAATATGAATATTCATGGAAAATTCACAAAATGCACATCTACTATAGAAAAAGTGGGGGAACATCACCCAAGTACCTCCTATTCTTAATTGACCCCTTCCATTTTTGCAAGGGAATGTGTAAAATTTCATATTTTAGTAAAGATGCATCAAGAATTTCCTTTATTTATTTATCTCTGGTACCTAGTGTTAATTAAAAAAAAACAAAGAAAACTTTGGTACCTGTTGGGTTTACATCAGCTGGTCTGTAGTGGTGTAGGGTACCAGTAGCAGGGAGAAAGCCTCTGGGCACGTTTTCAGCATATATTCGTGCTTCAAAAGCATGACCTAATATTAAAAAAGAATAACAATCACTACATAGTTATCATTAAAGATTTAATATGACATCAAAGGTCAAGCCTCAACCTTTGATCAGTGTTGCATTCAAGCACCATAACACCAACATAAAGATGAGAAAAAAATGTGAAAATTTGGGGTGCCGGGTTAAAAAAGAGAATGTACTACTACCATTTAAGGGGACTTGTTCTTGGGTTAATGGCAATGGTTCTCCATTTGCAACCCGAATTTGCCACTCCACAAGATCTTGTCCCACAACCATCTCTGTCACTGGGTGCTCAACCTTCAAAAATAAAGAAAACAAAGTTAAAATCAAATGTCAGTATTTTATAAGCCTTCTTTTTGTAAAGAAACCTCAGTACCTGAAGACGGGTATTCATTTCCATGAAATAAAAGTTGTCAGAAGCTGTGTCTACTATGAACTCGACTGTTCCGGCATTGTAGTATCCAACTGCCTTCAATAATAGGTGATTGAGAAATCAATTGATACAGCTGAGATAACTTAGCAAGCCTCGAATGAATCAACCACTAATTCAAGATGAGTGAGCCTGTGGTACTATGCATAGTGCAGATTAGTCCGTACTACGGATCAATATTTTCGTTCCAGAGTCCAAATAGTCAATATCAACCGTTCAACGTGACTAAATTTTACAATTCTTTTAGATTTTTTTACTACTTTTTTAGATAGGTAGAAAATGACTACTTTTGAATGGTCTAAAAATTTTAGATTTCTACCTATCTCGAAAAATAGTAAAACAATTCTAAAAATGTAAAATTTGTTCTGCAAGTACATTTTTATATGGAGATCATGTTGAACGGTTCAGATCAATTATTTGGACTTCAAAAATGAAAATATTGATCCATAGTACGAACCATTATACGCCATGCATAGTACCAAAGCCTCACTCATTAAAGATTACAAAAGAATCTTACCTTCGCGGCCGAGACAGCAGCTTGACCTATGTGGGCCCGGAACTCCTCGGTGACATTTGGCTGTATAGCCATTGAATGATTTTTAGAAAATATGAGCTCAGAAGACAAATAATCTGCAGTCGTAAAATTTAGGTTAGTTAAAGAAGTAGATCTTAACTGCTGGTGCCTCTTCTATTATCTTTTGATGCCTCCTTTGCAAGCTACAATCTCTCTCATATAGATGTATTACATTCCCAAGCTTGTCCCCAAATACCTTCAATTCACAAATAGTACAAAGGAGGTTAAACAATAATAAAAGGGGTGGTTTCACCTTTACTCTTGTAAAATGTCAATGTATCAGGCATACATCTACAGAAGGAGCACTTATCATGCATAAACGGGATGCACATAGAAATTTCACACATTTACCCCAACAAAACATGAGATAATTTTGTACATCCCTTATTCTCATTTACTTCAAACGTCACTCAGATTAACCCTAGGTCAGTCTTTTTTCACTGTCAACATCTATGTACATCAGGGTTGGAGGCTTACATGCGATAATTTCATGTTTTGGGACGGCACATCAGATACTTCCCACTTCGCACAGTGTTTATATTATTTCAGTTTTTTTAGGGGAAGACAAGAAAATGTTACTTTTATAGAATGGTAAATAAAATAGTATTTACACCTGTACTTCTACATGACGAGGTTGAGTGATATACTTCTCAAGCAAAACTGTGTTTACTCCAAAAGAAGCTGCTGCCTCACGCTGTGCACTGAGCAAATTTTCAACAAAATCACCTGGCCTTTCTACTATTCTCATGCCCTGGTGGAAAAAGAAACACATTTTCTTAATGCCTTTTTGTGCATGCTTAAATTGGCTCTTTCAAGGTTTTACTTGGGGAAAATTGGGGTCAATTTAGGGACCAATGCACAAATTTTGACCCAATAAGCCCTCAAATAATAATGGAAAAGACACTTCCAAATTCAGAGAAACTGCAAATTTTGATCAAAATTGAAATTTCAAATTGGTACAGCAAAAAGGTTAAGTTACCAGTATAACAGTACCACATATGAGCATTGTAAAGTACTTTACCATACCTTGCCACCTCCACCATGAGTAGGTTTTATCAAAACAGGATACCCTATCTTATCTGCCTCAGCCTTTAGAAACTCCACATTTTGTTCATCTCCATGGTAGCCCGGTACCAGTGGCACACCAGCAGCACCCATAATTTTCTTCGATGCACTATCAAATGCAAAAATATAATAATGCACCTCCGTGTATCATGAGTGAGGCTATGCTACTATGCATAGCGCACTTTGGTCCGTACTATGGACGCGTATCTTCATTTTCAAAGTCCAAACAGTCAATCCGTACTGCTCAACATAATCTCCATATGAAAATGTGCTTGGATGCCAAATTTTACATTTTTTTAGAATTTTATTACTATTTTTTAAATAGGTACAAAATCACTTGATCTAAAGATTTTGGACCATTCGAAAGTAGCGAGTTCTTACTATCTAAAAAAATAGTAAGAAAATTATAAAAAATGTAAATTTGGCCTCCACGTACATTTTCACATGAAGATCATGATGAACGGTTTGGATCGACTATTTGAACTTTGAAAACAAAGATATTGATCCATAGTACAGACCAATCCGCGCTATGCATAGTACCATATCCTCACTCTATATGTTATATGTAATTGGAAGAGCGGTACCTCTTATCGCCCATGTCTCTGATTGCAGATGCAGGTGGTCCAATAAATTGGAGTCCTTTGTTTTCACAAATTTGTGCGAATTCAGCACTCTCTGAGAGAAAACCATACCCTGGATGAATAGCCTACAACAAAATTGCAAGAAGTTATATATCTGATTCTCATGAATTTTCAACAGCATAGAAGTAACACAGACCTGTGCACTGGTACGAAGAGCAGCTTCAACAATGGCCGAGGAATTGAGGTAACTCAACCGGGTCGGAGCAGGTCCAACCCGAACCGCTTCATCAGCCGATCGCACATGCAGTGCATCACGATCCGCGTCACTGTAGACAGCCACTGTTCGTACACCGAGCCTCTTAGCGGTTCGCATGATCCGACAAGCGATCTCGCCCCGGTTCGCGACCAGGATCTTGTCTATACAACCCGACCCGTTATCCACCAAGGAGGAAAGAGACCTCGCGCGGAAGCGAGATTGAATTGCGGTTTTGCGACGAATTAGCGATGAAAAGAGAGACATTTTTGCTTCTCTCTAGAATTTGATGGATTTGAGTGAGAAATGAAGAGTGAGGTGAAGGGGGTTGGTTTATGAGGAGTACTGGACGGTGAGGATTGGTTTGATTAGAAATAGATGATTGGATGGAGGGATGGGATTGAGTCTGATTTTTGGATAAGAGGAAGAGCTCAAGCTGGTCTGGATCTGACGACATCAGCGAGAGAGGTTCCCTAAAGTAACTTGAATTTTGTATTTTCACACGAACCGTTCGATCAGAATCCGTGTCGATTCGAACCGAGGTGGAAATCAAAGGTTCCTTTAATATTCGTGCCATATAAGATCGGACGGTCTTGATACAAACTCAAAATTTGCGTTACTTTAGGGAACTGAATTCGAAGCGGAGAAGGGGTTGGTTTAATTGATGAAGAGTAATGGATGGCGGGGATTGGTTTGATTAGAAATAGATGATTGGATGGAAGGATGGGATTATTTCTGATTTTGGATAAGAGGAAGAGCTCAAGCTGTTCTGGATCTGACGTCATCAGCTAGAAGAGGAGTGGGGAGTAGGGACTCCTGCTTATGTACTGGATAACATGTGGTCTCTATTTTTACTGTGTTTTACGTGAAACTGTGTGGCGCAATGTTATTGGTAGGTTTCGTACTGTAAGTCTGTGAGTGCTGAGTGCTCCATAGCGGAGCCATGTCAGTACTGTGAAATAGCGTAAACTTTTCTTGTAATTGAGACGGATTATGTTCCCGCCACAGTTGAGGAGATTTTGGTCGGAGTTTGGGTTCTTCTGTGGCCATACTGTAAATAGTGCAACAGAGTAATGTACCAATCTTTGCATGAATGGATTTAAACATTTTATTACTAGCTCTGAGAAAAATAAAGGTATAAAACAGTACATTTTATCTAATTTTATTTTATTTTTTCCCATGAGCTAAGATTTTTCATCAATTCAGCAAACTGAATCCAATCCTCTGATTATTACGCATCTGAAATTATAACAATAATTAAATTAGAGGTAAAGTGAGGAATATAAATACTTCATATATTATAATTTTATTAAACTCATCCAATTATCATATATCAATATCATACATATTAAAAAGATCAATCCATAATTTTATTCACATTACACTCGTAACTATTAATAAAAAAAATTATGGATGATTCCTACATATTCCTATAACTATTTTGTGCAAACGGATAGGATAGATGTAAAACAATATATGCATCCGTTTTTATTTTTAGATACGGATCAAATATTAGATGGATACGAATACATATCGGATATTAAATGAAAATGGATTGGATATTCGTTTTTCTTAAAAAAAATACCAAAGTTCATCATCTTTATTTAATTATAAAGGTAAATAACATAATTATTTTTCATAATTAAAATTTAAAATCATATTTGTATTCATATCCGCAAGGATATTCAGATATATCAAGAAGATGTATAAAAACACTAGCAAGTTCAATTAACCAACACTCATAGAAGTAACATTATGAGAATTGGACCGGACTCGGTAAACCTTCGAGTCAACGCTTTACCGGTCGGACCGTTAATTTTTTCAATACTTATATATTTATGTGATATATGTATTATTATAAAAATAATCATGTTTTTATAGAGTGAAAATTCACACACATATTAACTATTGCACTACAAAAAAAATTTAGATCAACAAATGACACAATAATATTTAAATTTTAAAAATAGAAAATATAGCATTCCATTCTAAACTTTTTGTAAAATAAGTTTACTAAAACTATTATGATATATAAACATAGAGTTTATAGTAACAGATTTTATACAAAAAATAAAATAGAGTAAAAGTATATATAGATAAGTTTAAGTTCATATAGATCCCAAATAAGTTTAAGTTTTTCAATAGAAAAATTAAAACTTTCAGTAACAAATCTCATAAAAATATTAATAATAAAAATTGTTTAACGTGTAAAAATATTAATATTAATAAAAAAATTCCTAAATATTGGTTCGCAGTTTTAAGTAAAAATCAGTTAATAAAATCGGTTTTTTCGATTCAACAACAAAAGCATCTTTCAATCAAACTGAATTGAACAGGTGATCGGTTCCGATTTTTTCAAATCCAACCGACTGGTGTAGTTCAATTCTTCATAGAAGAGTAATCTCAACTCGTTAAGGACTTAGATGAAATAAACTCAGCTCAATACATAAAATTTGAAAAGAAGAGGAACAACCCCCAACCTCCCCTTAAAACCGGAAAGCAGATAAGGTGCTTAAATTAAAGAGGACATTTATACGGATTGAAGCAAGCACCGTGGGCATATAATACCCGAATTGATGCATATTTTAAGGAACACGGTTTTGTGCAATGTCCCTCTTCGTGAGCAAGGAAGTGATGTTTAATTTGTTGCTTTTTGTATGTGGATGATTTCATTTTTACAGTAAGAAAAAATGAGATGATTGAGTTCAAGCTAGCGATAACACGAGAATTTGAGATGACCGATTGGGGACTTATATTCTATTTTCTCGGTTTTGAAGTGAAGCAAGACAAAGTTTGTAAGCTATGCTACTGGAAAGAGAAATAGAGAAGAAAGAAGGTTTGATATGAATTTCATTATATTCGACTGATTACAGAGAGGTAGTACAATGGCCTTATATAGGCAACAGTAATGGAAATGTACAACAACTATTGCTAACTAATTCATCTAGAACTATCTGTTAGTTACAACTTTGACTTTGACTAAACTAATTTTCAGTTGTAACTAACTCCTTGCTGTTATGGTTAACATCCCCCCGCAAGCCGATGGAACTCCTAGAATAGTGAGCTTCGAACGAAGTGAGAAAAAGCGAGGAGAGGAAAGAGGCTTGGTAAAAATATCTGCAAGCTGGTCTTGAGAGGAAATGAATCGGATGAGAAGAGATTGGAAAGAACCCGTTCTCGTACAAAATGAAAGTCAATCTCGACATGTTTTGTACGCGCATGAAACATCGGGTTCGAAGCCAAATAGGTAGCGCCTATGTTGTCACACCACAAGGTCGGTGAAGAAGGAAGTGTGATGTTGAGTTCGGCTAGTAAGAACTGAAGCCACTGAACTTCGGCACTAGCCAAGGCTAAGCTCCTATATTCCGCTTCTGTGCTGGATTTAGAAACTGTTGGTTGCTTTTTGCAGCTCCATGAGATCAGATTAGGTCCAAGGAAGAAGCAAAATCCGGAAGTAGATTTGCGGTCGTCGGGACAGCCAGCCCAGTCGGCATTGCTGTAAGCATGAAGGGTGAGAGCGGAAGCAGGTTGGAATGTGATGCCAAAGCTGACTGAACCTGTAAGGTAGCGCAAGATTCTCTTCACGGCACACCAATGAGAGGTAGTCGGGGAGTGCATGAATTACGAGACCTTATTAACTGCAAAAGCAATATCAGGTCTCGTAATAGTGGCGTATTGTAAGGCACCAACTATGGTTCGGTAAAGATGCGGGTCATCAAAAGGATCACCGTCGAACTTAGAGAGAGGAGTTTTGACATCCATGGGGGAAGGACAAGGATTAGCATTAGTCATGTTGGCTCGAGCAAGAATGTCACGGATGTACTTAGGTTGACTAAGATGAAGTCCATTAGAGTTGGTGTGAACCTCAATGCCAAGAAAATAATGAAGGGGACCCAAATCCTTGAGAGCAAATTTGGCATGTAGAAATCGAATGAACTCCATGATATGCTCGGGATGAGACCCGGTGATGATGATATCGTCAACGTAGACCAAGACAATAAGGGTTCGATTTTGGCACTTGAGAATGAAAAGAGATGGGTCATATCGTGAGGGAATAAAACCATGGTCAGTCAAGGCCGAACTTAGAGTATGAAACCACGCCCGAGGTGATTGCTTGAAACCGTATAAAGCCTTAGATAATCAACACACATAATCGGGATGAGTGGAATCGACAAATCTGGGAGGTTGTTGCATAAACACGGTCTCAGGAAAGATCCCCGTGTAGAAAGGCATTATGAACATCGAGTTGGCGGATTGTCCATCCAAGGGAAAGAGCAATCGAAAGAACCATGCGAATCGTAGTTGGGCAAACCACCGGGCTAAAAGTTTCAAAGAAATCAACCCTTTCTTCTTGATAAAACCCTTTAGCTACTAAGCGTGCTTTGTAGCAGTTCGATCGAGCCATCCGCCTTTTGTTTGATTTTATACACCCATTTGCATCCCACAATGTTTTGATCGGGTGAAGGAGGTAAGAGAGTCCATGTATGATTTTTGAGCAAGGCATGAAATTCTTGTTGCATAGCATCCTGCCATTCTTTAAATATTCTGGGCCTGAGAGAAGGTTTTCGGTTTAGTGCCAATAGAAGAGGTGGTGAGAAATGCTTGATGGTCTAGGAAAATGTTTCGACCTCCTGGTATGATCTCTAGTGCGTGTCACCATGGGATGAGTGGAAACAGAGGTTGACACACCTGGAGTAATATGTGAAAAATGATGGCTGTCGGATGGGGTCTGGTTAGAATTAATATTAGGAGAAATGGGTTGGGCTGTGAGTGGAGATGAGATTAAACGGGAATCGGTTTGGGCTGTAGGTAAAGGAGAATTAGTTTGGGCCGTGGCTGTGGAGGAGGGAACCTGGGCCGAAACTTCCAAAGGGGAATTGGGACGTGGCTGTAAAGGAGAAGGGGGCTGGACCGAGAGCTCTACTGGAGTGGTGTTAGGAGCTGGGCCGAGTATGGATGTGGTAGCAGCTCCAGGCAGTAGCGGTAACCAGAGGGAAATTGCAGAATCAGAGGCAGCAACAGAGGGTTGTGAGTTTTTGAAAGGGAAAGAATGCTCATCAAAGATAACATGCCGAGAGACATAGAGGCGCTTAGTCACCAAATCAAAACATTTGTACTCCTTTTGGTGAAATGCATAACCAAGAAAGGCAAAAGGAGTGGAGCGGTTTTGGAGTTTATGAGCATTATAGGGCCGAGTGAGAGGAAAGCAAGAGCAGCCAAGAACCCGCAAAAGTGAATAATCGGGATCTTTGGCAAAGAGTAAGGTAAAAGGAGAACGAGGGTTAGAGGTAGAAGGTAATCGGTTTATTAAGTAAATGATACTAGCAAAGATATCGTCCCAAAATGCGGTGAGAATGGATGCTTGGGTCATTGTGGCAAAAGAAAGCTCAACAATGTGTCGGTTCTTCCGTTCGGCAACCCCATTTTGCTGCGGGGTATAAGGACACGTAACTTGGTGAATGAGAGCGGGAAAAAGGCGAGAAATGGGTTTGAATTCCGTACCGCCATCTGTACTAAGTGTTTTGATGGTAGTGTTGAGCAAGTTTTCGAATTGAGCCTTAAAAAGAGTAAAAACCCGAAGAAGCTCATCTTTAGAGTGAAGAAAGTAAATCTAACAAAATTTAGTGTAGTCATCAATGAACAACACAAAATAACGAAAACCATTACGAGAAGGCATAGGTGCCGGACCCCAAAGATCCGAATGTACAAGTTCAAGAGGTTTAGTAGAGTGAGACAAGCTAGAAGAAAAAGGTAACTTGTGTGCCTTTGCCAAACAACAATGATGGCATAAGGTCAATTTATTAGAAGAACAAGGTAAGCTAAAATCTTGTAAAACTTGAAGAGTGATGGAGAAGGATGGATGACCAAGCCTAGCATGCCAACAATCGGCCGAAATGCGAGCTCCAAAATAAGCTTGAGGAAGAGAAGAGGAGGGAAGCAAGTAGAGGCCATTATGAAGTTTAGCGTGAAGAATGGGGGTCAATGTGTGGCGGTCCTTAAGTACACAAAAGGAAGAGCAAATCTCGATTAGAATAGCATTATCTTGCAAGAGTTTAGAAATGCTCAACAAGTTTTTTGTAAAAGAGGGAACATGCAACACATCATTCAAGACAATAGAATGAGAGGATAGCAAAAATTAGGAAGATCCAATATGAGTAATAGGCATACCGGAACCATCACCAATTTGGAGTGTATCAAGGCCTTCGTATGGCAAGAATGAAGAGAGATTATTAAGGTCATTTGTGACGTGATGTGTTGCGCCCGATCAAGGTACCACTCGCTAGACGGGTTCACCGCTTGATGTTGTGCCACATATGCTTGAGGAGTAGGATCTGGAATATCATCATACCTATACCAGCAGTCCTTAGCGGCATGACCCCATTTAGAGCATATCTGACAAATGGTGTTTCGGTCAAGATTGAATGGCCTTGGGTTCTGGGAATTCTGAGGGGTAGGCGGTCTGTAGTTCCCTTGCTGGGCTTGCACTGGAGGCCGAGCTTGATTAACACCAGGTGTTCTGGGCTGTGGTGTATGAGAAAAATTGGGCTGAGGAGGCCTGGGAGAGTTATGATTAGAAGGCCCACGGGGCCTATAGTTGCCTTTGGAAAACCTTTGATTGGAGGGTCGGGCAGTGTAATAGGCTGAAGGGTTGACCGCAGAGGGAAGGGAAGTACCCGAAGTCGGCTGGAGTTGGGAATTCAAGAGGGCCTCGTGACTGTAGAGTAGAGCCACGAGATCGGAGGTGGATCTCGCTGGAGAGGTGTGTACTTCGATAACGAAGTGATCGTAGTCAGATGTGAGTCCTTGAAGAAGGTATCGCTGAAAATCATCATCAGACACCGGTTCTCCGATGAAAGCCAGCTCGTCTGCTACAGATCTGAGCTTCTGAACAAACTCCAGACACGAAGAGCCTCCTTTGATCGTGGTTTGAAGTTTCCGGCGAAGTTCAGAAAGTCGAGCCTTGGATGTGGCTGAGAAGGACTTCTGAAGATTGAGCCACAAGTCGGCAGAGGTCTTGGCGGAGACCACCTGTGCAAGAATTATGCGGTTCAGTGAAGATCTCAGCCATCCGAGTAGCATCTGGTCCTGTTTATACCATGGCAGGTACGTCGGATTGGTCTGAAGTGCGCCGGTTGTGGTGGTGATAGTAGGCGATGGAGCTTGAGTTTCAAGAAATTGGTACAGGCCGTACCCTTGAAGGAGTGGTACAATCTATGAATGCCACGAAAGATAGTTATCTCGATCTAATTTTGTCGAGACAGGTAAGGTTAGCATCACAATTGGGGTTTCTGGTATGTTTGGGGAAGGGATAATGGAAGATTCATTTGAGGGATTGATAATTTGATCGGTTTCCATAGCTCTGATACCATGTAAGCTATGCTACTGGAAAGAGAAATAGAGAAGAAAGAAGGTTTCATATGAATTTCATTATATTCGACTGATTACAGAGAGGTAGTACAATGGCCTTATATAGGCAACAATAATGGAAATGACAACAGCTATTGCTAACTAATTCATCTAGAACTATCTGTTAGTTACAACTTTGACTTTGACTAAACTAATTTTCAGTTGTAACTAACTCCTTGCTGTTATGGTTAACAAAGTTTCAATTTTTTTGAGTTTATGTACGCCTTCGCCAATTTAAAATGAAAGATTGCAGGTTAGTACACCAGCGTAAAATTTTCCCGTTATGATGAAGGCAAGGCGATGGATGCTAGCTTTTATAAAAGTTTCAAAAACTGACCTATATTATGATTTTAACTGTTCATACAGCCTTACTTTTCCACTCAAATGTCATTTAAACATTAATATTACTTTAATGACTTTACTATTCTCAATGACTATTAATAACTTTTTAGAGATTTTCAAAATACATTTCTACATACCACAAAAATACGAACTACAAACTCTCTTTTGACTCTATTAATGACACACATAAACTCATACCTAACTAATTAATAATAAAAATATTCAAACATATAATACTCCCCTAGCATACCATTTTGACCATAAATATTTTTTTATTTTAGACAAACTAGCAACATAAAAATTCTAGAACATGTTTTAACCTTTTCACATAACTTTGAATTTTTTTAATCCAAACTCATATGAAAGTGTTATGACCAAAATGCTGAAGCATATAAATCAGAAACATGAGGAGAACTAAGGTATTCCTAAGTTCACTAAGCTTCTTTGTGGATTTAATTCTAAAATCTATCGGGTTGGCTTCAAACGATAAATTCAAACAGTTGAAATCCTTCTACCTTACAAGTGATGCGTCTACATGCGAAAATTTTAAAATTTTAAAATAATTTTGTATAGAGTCAAGTGGTCAAAAGGCGTCCAAAAAATAAATGTATTACAATTAATTTATAAACCTTCTAATTTTGACCACTTAACTTTGTACTAAATTAATTCAAAACTTTAAAATTTTCACATGTAGATTCATCACTCATAAAGTAGAAGGATTTCAACGATTTTGATTCATCATTTGAAGCCAATTCGATAAATTTTAGAGTTGAGTTCACAAAGAAGCTTGATGAACTTAGGAACATAGTGACAAACAAATAATTTGGGTTCGATTTGGAGGGGTCAAAAATCCGTGATTCGAAAATAATTCAGATATAATTCGGAAATGATTCGGTACCACAAGGAAGCAAAAAAAAGAACCAAAAAAAATTAATTTTGTTTTTTTCGCATTTTTTCTCGCGAATAATTTGTGATTCACGTTTTATTCACGAATAAAATGTATTATATATTTATTTGTGTTTTATTCAGTGTTCAGTTTAACATAAAAAAACAAATAAAATACAAATTATTTACAAATTTATCGCGTATCATATTATTATACTTAGAAACACCCTAGCTCTACTCCAGAAACAACATGTGGCAGCTTAAAATGTGAACTGTTCGATCAGAATTCGGATCAATTCGAAACGGGCCGTTAAGGCCCTCAAATCTAACGGCCCGTTATTTCTCTCTTTAACCTCCTCTCTCTCTAATGTGCTGTCGCAACTCGCAAGTTGAGGAGCGAACCTCGTGTCGCTTCCTCTCCCCCCCCCCCTCTCTCTCTCCTTCTCCCCCGCCCCCCTTACAGCCATTGCCTGAGGGTTGGCCGGAGAAGAGAGGTAGAGTGCGCCGCGCCACGTGTTCCGATATGGTATTTGCTTATCTCTTCTCTCTGTTTCCTGTTTTCGCTTCGTCAAGTGCTATTTCACTGAATTCTAAAAGAAGAAATCTTGAATTTTCTGCTAATTAGAGATC
This sequence comes from Carex parvula, assembly GCA_025461045.1. Taxonomy (NCBI): domain Eukaryota; kingdom Viridiplantae; phylum Streptophyta; class Magnoliopsida; order Poales; family Cyperaceae; genus Carex; species Carex parvula. The sequence goes on from JAJGRW010000063.1 coordinate 5,792,778, forward strand.
GCTTTTTTTTGTTGTTGTAAACTTTTGTATACTTTTGTGCGATGTAGAATTGGGTAAGTGACGACGACGGTTCCGATGTCCCATGGGTTAGCGATGATGAAGAAGAGAAGTCTACTGTGCTTCGGATCGAAGGGCCTTCTAATGGGGTATTTATTAGCTCAATTAATGCTGTTCTTACTAGTAGGGTTCATATGCCTCATGTCTTTCATGCCTCGATCCTTAACAGTTGATCCGAACCGATCAAGTTGATCTTCATATTAAAATGTGCTTGGAGATGAAACTTTATATTTTTTTGAAATTTTTTACTATTTTTTTAGATAGGTACAAAATTACTGTTTATGGATGGTCCAGAATCTTCTGGAAAACAGTGGTTTTGTACCTTTGTAAAAAAATAGTAAACAATTTCCAAAAATATAAAATTTCATCTCTAAGCATGTTTTAATATGGAGATCGTGTTGAACGGTTCGGATCGACTGTTTGGGATTTTAAAATGGAGATAAGGATGTGAGACACAATTGAGGCATTTACACATTGTTTGGATGGAGAGTAGAGGAAGGGAGGGAAGGGGAGGGAAAGAAAATCTCGTAACTAATTCTTGTTTGGTTGGATGTTTAATAGGAGAGTAAGGTTAATGAATGTTACTCTTTTAACCTCGTAAAGCTTTTATTTTGTTAATCCCCAAATTGGAGTGTAATGGAGGTAAACAAGATGAACCAAACAAGAGAATGTAAAATATAGTAACATTCATTTCCGTTCCTTTCCCTCCCCTCCTGCTCTTCACCTCCCTTCCCTTTCACCTCGTGTGAATCAAACATAGTGTTAAACCCTACTCTTTATTGTTTTTATATACTTGAGTAAGTAACTTGTGTCATTTCAATTTCTAATTCAGTCTGTTCAAGATGGTGCCTCCAGTTCTAATTTAATGACTCAGTTTCTGGCCATGGGGTTTCCAGAGAAGATGGTTGTGAAGGCTCTAAAAGAAAATGGTGAGCTAGTACATAGTTCATCTCGTTTTTATTTGGTTTTAAACTAGAATATTAGACTTATATTCAATCTAAATTAGAATATTAACTCATCCAAGGTTTGTCTGACATGTCCTAGTCACTCCTTTTAGTTGCATTGCTGTTTGTTTAACCTGTCACACTGCTGTTATTTGCTTGTTGATATCAGTACTGATTAGTATAATACAGTTACTATTACCTGTACTGTAGTAATGTAAGTAGGGCGGTACAAATTATGTATCTTATGAAATTGGATGTCTTTTTTCTTTTACTGTCTTATTTTTCTGCTTTTTTTTTTTAAATTGAGAATATAATCGGCTTTCTTAATTGTAGGTGATGGGAATTCAGATTCCCTTTTAAACCTCCTGCTCACTTACAAAGTATGTATCGGTTTTCTGACTCTTTATCTTTTAGTAAAACCTCAATAATATTAAGTCATTCATCTTCTTCAGACTATTTGTTTTTAGGAGTTCCTAAACTGGTACAGGTCCTTATCTTTTCAGTTCAGTTCAGAATCAGAAATGTAATTTCATAGTATGGCATGTTATATGATGAACATGCAGCACCTTTCCCATTTATTTTTGGATTTTCATGGCATCTTTTAAGTTTTTTATAGGGATATCTGTAAACTGCACTTTAAATTAATAGTTATTATTTTTTTTTTCTTTCCCTTACATATTTTAGAAAATCAAGTGCACAGTTTACGGTATTTTCAAATCAAGTGATTTTCCCTGAAACTGTGCACTGCTTTTGGATAGTCCAGAATTTTCAAATCAAGAGATTTTCTAACTATCTTAAGAAATAGCAAAATAAAGTTCTACAAAATGTAAAATTTGGTCTACAAGTACATTTTCGTATGAAGATCATGTGAAAATAGTTCAGATCCATGGTTTGAACTTTAAAAAATGGATATATGAGTCCATAGCGCAGGCCGCTATGTAATATGCATATTACCAATAGCCTTACTCTTCAACTAATAATTATTTCCTTATTTCTTTCCCTGAAACAATGTAGGCGCTCGATGAAACGCCATCAGAAAATGAGAGAAACGGCGTAAACACACCAAGTGATGAAAATGACTGGGCAGATGATGATTCCTCTGATTTCGATGATTTCGATGATTTTGATGACATGGTATGACAGTTGACACTTTATTTTTGTACTTTATAGTACGGGGGAATTTCATGTATACCCCTCAAAAAGCTCGAAATTACGTATTTTTTCCTCTAAAATTGATAATATCATAGTTACTCTTTTAAATTTCAAAAACTCAAAAAATTTACCCAATTTATTGATTTTTCTAAGAAAACTCATTTCAAATTTATAAAGTACCCATTTTATCCTTTATTATAAAATAAAAAATGTGTAACATGTTTAAGAGAAAAAATTTAGTCTTCTAATTGGTCGTTTTTTGAAATTTAGAAGGGTAAATATGATATTATGAGTTTTAGAGGGGGGAATACGTAATTTCGAGGTTTTTGAGGTGTATACGTGAAATTCCCCCTTATGGTATAGTGACTGCACATCACAGTTAGGAATTACGAGGGTCTGTACTACCCAGTCCTATGGTAACCACTGGTAGGTACCAGTATAATAGGGTTTTAATAGAAAAGTCCATAAATTGGGTAAATTTGTGAGTTTTTGAAATTTAGAAGGGTAAATATGATATTATGAATTTTAGAGGGGGAAATACGTAAATTCGAGGTTTTTGAGGGGTATACATGAAACTCCCCCTTATAGTATAGTGAGTGTACATAGCAGTTAGAAATTACGACTAACGGTACCAAATTATAGATATGTGGTCTTCCTACTGTGTTTTTGTGTGCTTTCTGTTGGTGGTACAATAATTTATTTGATACTGTAGATTCTATGTATTAAACTTTGCATCCTACAAAAATAAACGAAAGAAGACAGTATAACCGAACAGTAGTTAAAAGATGTACCAAATGTGTCTGGCTTGGTACTGGTTTGTACTACCCAGTAATACGGTAATCACTGGTAAGTACCAGTATAGTCTATACTTGAAAATACTAATACATGTATATCTGTATTTGATGCAATATTATGATGTAATTATATATCAACATTTATGTACTAGCACCTGAAGCATCTGATATGAAGTCATCCCTTGAGCGCTATGTTTTTATTTATAATAGGATTTTGAATTGGAGATGTCTGGTACCAGTATAGTCTATACTGGAAAAGACTAATACATTAAAAAACATTTTGCTTAATTCTAATTTGGTGTGCTCTACCTCTACCAGTATCTGATGCAATATTAGGATGTAAGCATATAGCAACACTTGTATACTAGCACCTGAAGCATCTGATATGAAGTCATCCCTTGAGCGCTATGTTTTTATTTTTTATTTTTATAATAGGATTTTGAATTGGAGATGTCTGGTCAGACTAGTTTTAGTAAGAAACTCCGAACCCTACTAGAGATGGGTTTTCGTAAGGAAGCGGCCACTTCAGCAATTGAGAGATGCGGTACACTTCTTCTAATAAAAAAATATCTATTTTGCTTGTCAGAATGAGGCCACTTTATTGATTGATTAATTTTTTTTTTTTTTTAATTTGTAATTGTAGGGGAAGATGTGCCCATATGTGAGCTGGCCGATTCAATCTGCGCTGCAGAAACAGCAGAGGAAGAAGGCGGGTTTGGGGAATATGATGCACCCAATTCAGAAAAGGTAATCGTTCACCCTTCATGTATCATTTGCGTGATGCTTCTTGCTTATTGTTTACTTGATTTTATTTTATTTGGAAATAAAATATTATTTTTTGCTGGAAAGTGAAGGAATTAAGTTGATTTTTGAAAAATAGGTACCACCAGAACAATGCCTCGGTGCAAGCATTTTTTACTTAAAAGTAAAATCAACTCAATTTCTTTTCTTTCCAGCAGAAAATAACATTTTTTTTCTAAAAAAAATCTCCCCAGAAAGGCGCCTGATTGTAAATTGTACAGTCTTTCAACTACTCTTGAAAAAGTCTTTTTCTTATGGCATTCTCTTGAAACTCATTTGGTGAACTTTAGGGGTATATTTACTGACAGTATACTGCTATTATTCTTGTGCCTTTTGGATACCAGTAAAGACTCACAGTAAGGGGCCTGAGTGTAACTTGTATGGTCTTTCAGCTACCCTTGAAAAATTTCCTATTTCTCATAGCATTCTGTTAAAACTCATTTGATGAATTTACAGAAAAAAGATGGCGACAAATACGACCCGTTTGTGCATAGCAACAAAAAGCAAAGATTTGATGGCGCAAGCAGTAGTCGAAGAAGCACACACATGCATGAGCGCGTCAAGCGGGCCTACCGCCGGCCCACTCCCACAAGTAGGCCCCGCAGAAGCAGAGAAGAGGACGACGACACAGATCGAAATAGCCTCCCGATCCCGATGGTTGGGTTCGGTCTTCCCATGGACCCGATGCGCCAGCTGTACCGGGATATCCCTAAAGTGGCGCAGGGCCCGCCTTACTTCTTCTATGAAAACGTTGCACTTACTCCCAAGGGCGTGTGGCAAACCATTTCTCGATTCCTTCATGACATTCCACCTGAGTACATAGACTCCAAGTACTTCTCTGCTTGTTATAGAAAGAGGGGGTATATCCATAACATGCCGATTGCGAATCGGTTTCCTTTGGAACCGACGCCACCGATGACGATTTTGGATGCGTTCCCTTCGGCACGTGCAAACTGGCCCCCATGGGACACCCGCACCCAGTTCAACTGCCTTCAGACATGCATCGGCAGTGCAAAATTGACAGAGAGGATTCGATCGAGGCTGGTTTCATCGCCGGACCCGCCACCACCAGAAGTTATAAGGTGGGTCCTGTATGAATGCAAAAAGTGGAATCTGATATGGGTTGGTCAGAACCGAGTTGCTCCGCTCGAGCCTGACGAGGTGGAGTTCTTGTTAGGGTTTCCACGGGACCATACCCGCGGTGTCAGCCGTACCGAACGGTATAGGTCTTTGGGGAACTCTTTTCAGGTTGATACAGTTGCGTACCAGTTGTCAGTACTTAAAGAACTGTACCCAAAAGGCATCAGAGTGTTGTCCCTTTTCACCGGGATCGGTGGTGCTGAGGTGGCGCTTCATCGACTCGGGATTAAGATGACAGCGGTCCTCTCAGTTGAGATATCAGCCATCAACCGCAACATTCTGAGGGGTTGGTGGGAACAGACAGGACAGGAGGGAGAGCTTGAAGAAATCGACGATGTAACACGTGTAAATGATGCAATTCTGACGAGGTTTATTGCACGGCATGGAGGTATCGACTTAGTAATCGGAGGGAGTCCGTGTAATAATTTGGCAGGGAGTAACCGACATCACCGAGACGGACTCTCGGGAGAGCACTCAAGTTTGTTTTTTCATTATCACCGCATTTTAGAGAGAGTCAGGTTTCTTATGGGTAGATAATGATTCTAGGGTTTGGTAATGCAGGGGTGCATTTTCATGGATGAATGATCATTTTTTTTTTCTTTTCTTAGGTTTGTGGTGGTAGTAGCTCATGGTTAGAAATAACTAGTTTTACTGATGGGTGTAACTCTCTGTCAAGGATCTGGTGAAGTTTTTAGATTTCTAACAATAAATAGTTTGAAAGACAAATCATAAAAGATCACCGAAAATTTTTACTAACAGGTACCAGCAGGGAACAAACATGCTAGTTTATCTTGTAAACTCTTTAATTGCAAGTTATTTTTCGTGGAATAGATATATGTATGAGTACGGTTAAAATGCACCATTGGTTTTGTACTCTAATCTGAACCGTTCACCATGATCTTTGTATTAAAATGTGTTTGGGGACCAAAATTTATATTTTTTAGAATTTTTTTACTAATTTTTTAGATAGATACAAAATTGTTGTTTTAAGAAGATTCTGGACTATCCAAAACAGTGATTTTGTACCTATCTAAAAAATAATAAAAAAATTTCAAAAAATATAAATTTTTTGTCTCCAAACACATTTTAATATGAAGATCATATTGACCAGTTCGAATCGATTGTTCGAACTTTGAAAATAAAGAAAAAAACGTGGAGCATGATTGGAGCACAAAACCCAGTTTAACCCTTATATATATATATATATATATAGAGTGGCTAATACCGGATTAGCAATTTTCAAAGTGGCTTAATAAATAGCAAAAACATTCCAAAAAATATAAAATTTGGTCTCCAAGTAGATTTTAATATAGTTTAAATATCTAACGGATTGGTTTGACTGTTTGGACTTTGAAAATCCGAAAACAACTTGGCTGCACGAGAGACTTGGTGCAAACGTTTTGATATTAGCCACTCTATATATATATATATATATATTCTCTAACATTATATTTAAGAATAGATAAATTATGCAAGTAATTTTTGTGGTATGATGATACTTCCGTTAGCAAAAGAATATGCACTTGTAGTATGAAAAACATGTATGAGCAAATCTCAAGGGATTAGGTGTGCTTGATTTAGAGAAAATGAATAGAGTCATTTTTGTCAAATGGTGAATTAGATTATAAGATTTCTTTGTTGCATGTAGATTGAAAATTATTTCATGATGCTGCCACTTATTTAGTGTAAAATGCATGTTTATGTTAGAATATTATAGTGCACATTATTTCAAGGAATTGAATGAAATTAAAAGCCACTGAATTTTTTTTTTCTTTATTATGATTAATAGTTTCCTTTCATTAATAAATAGACTCTTATTAAGAGGAAAAAAAAAGAATTTTTTTTACAATGTATAATAATTCAAAGAGATGACTTTCGGTTTCTTTAAAATTGCCTAAAGAAACTGGTACTTTTTTCCCAGTTCTTTCTATGAAACTAAATTTTCATACAATTCATCTATTATCCTATATAATTTTTATATAATTTCTATAAATAAAAATTCTGGTTAAATGACACCTTCCAGTTATTACGTTACAATTCTACAAAATTCTCTGTTAGAACTTTTGAATTCAATTTTACCCCAAAAGATCCAAATTAAAATGCCTGTAGCCACATTTGAGTAATCAAACAGTCACCTAAAGGTCAAATAACACAACAAAAGATAAAATAGAACACCTTTCTACTGAAAAATCTTAAGCTTTACCAGTACACATGCTACAGTAGACTTCTCCTACAATTATATGCATACTATGTTTCTCAGTGTGCAATGATAAACAATAATATGTGAGGGAAATTTTTTATTTTGAGACTGAAAAACCCACAATTTGAAAATTCGAAAACCAAATTCTCAAAATGACAAAACTCAAAATCCTGTTTCTAAATAGGCTGCCAGAAAGTACTTCCTGACAAAACTCAAATTCTCAATTGAAAACCCACAATTTTTATATATAGATTGTTTATTTCAGAATAAAAAAAATTCTCTTGACTAGAAGGTACTTGCTGACAAATGAAAGGAAAAAAAAAAAGTTTCATCTTGACACAAACATCTCAAAAGGAAAAATGAATTTTCCAAGTAAGGTTCAGAGCGTCTTTGATGGCATAAATGATTGCCAGCAAGTAGATTTTAGTTTTATCTTTTCGTTTTATTTTAAGAAGCTTACTTTTATATAGATTTACTGGTAGAACCAGTGCTGCCAGAAACTCGGCACACAAGGTCCTACCCGGTACCAGAGGAACCAAACTCAATAAAACAATTCATTTATCTATCTATACAGACACAAACCACACACACACACACACACACAAGCAGACTGTCAAATAAAATAGTCAACAGTAGTATCATTTTTAACTCCTCTTGCAGTTTTCTTTTTATTTTCTCTCGTCTTATGACAAATTATGGTCTGTTCACCAATATATACCAGAATCCAGAATGAACTCAGAAAATACAGGGTCACTTTATTTAGGAAAGGGATTTTGAATTTTGTCTTGAATTTATCAATATGAATTTTTTTGGTTGGGAGAATACACTTGAAAATATATGTTATCAACAATTTCTCAGAGATCTCTGAAAAAGAAAAATGGAAAATAAAGTTGATACTATACTCTCTGTGCGCTGCACTAAGCCAAAACAGCTCTGTTAAAATCTATATCCTCTGTGTGTGTGTGTGTTGGTGTCGATTTAATGATTTAAGTGTTTGGTTGGTTATTATAGAAAGAAAATTGAAATGCTTTATGATCTATGTTGACAAATCAGCAATTTCATACGAAATTTAAAATTCACATGGACCTCATTTTTTGTTTTTCTACAAACCAAGAACAACCATCCCTCTCTGAAATTGAAAAAAAAAAATAATATTAATCACGGATCTTTTATGACACCTTACTGTATAGTAACTTACAAATTTTATTTAAAAAAATGAATAAAACTAACATATCTAGTGCAATAATATTTCAACTATTTTTAATAAAGATGTAGACATATATATATATATATATAGATAGACTATGGTGAGTTGTGAAGTCTTCACGCCATATTTTCATTTTGAAAATCTAAACAACCGATCCGAACTGTTCAACATGTTTTACATATTGAAATGTGCTTGCAGACTAAATTTTACATTTTTTGAAATTTTTTTACTATTTATTAAGCCACTTTGAAATCACTGATCTACTGTGAACAGTAAAAAACAGTAAAAATTTCTGGACCACCGGACAGCGATTTTCAAAGTGGCTTAATAAATAGTAAAAAAAATTCCAAAAAATATAAAATTTAGTCTACAAGCACATTTCAATATTTAGAACATGTTGAGCTGTTCGGATCGGTTGTTTGGATTTTCAAAATGAAAATATGAGCTTGAAGTAAAAATGACCTCTTACTTCACAACTCACCATAGCCCAGCTCTATATATATATAATATAGAGATGAGCTGTGGTGAGACGTGGAGTAAAACAAGTTCATACTCCATGCCATATTTTCATTTTGAAAATCCAAACAACCGATCCGAACCACTCAACATATTCTCTATATTGAAATGTGCTTGGAGACTAAATTTTACATTTTTTGGAATTTTTTTACTATTTATTAAGCCACTTTGAAAATCACTGATCCACTTGAACAGTAAAAATTTCTGGACCACCGGATCAGCGATTTTCAAAGTGGCTTAATAAATAGTAAAAAAGTTCTAAAAAATATAAAATTTGGTCTCCAAGTACATTTCACTACAGAGAACATGTTGAGCGGTTCGGATTGGTTGTTTGAATTTTCAAAATAGAAATATAGTGCCATGGAGTAAAAACTTGGTTTTACTCCACGTCTCACCATAGCTCATCTATATATATATATATATATTGATCCCTATATAGCAATATAGAGATTTAGTAAATAAAATAAAAGTCATGAAAATGCTATTAAAATTTGGATCCGTGGGTTGAGGTCGACACTAAAAGAAAATTTTAACTCAAATTTGGATCATAAAATAACTCGAATGTGTGTGTATATATAAATAGTAAAATACTTAATAAATAGTAAAAAAATTCAAAAATATGTAAAATTTGATATGCAAGCACATTTTATTGTGGAGATCATGTTGAACGGTTTGGATCGACGATTTGAACTTTGAAAATGAAAAAAATGATGTTGTAACTTTGTTGTAACTCAAAATTGTTGTAACTTGATCCCTTCTCTATATATATATATATATATATATTGACTATGACCACATTTTGTTCAATGTTTGTTCTAAATAGTTTCGATTCATGGAACGGTTTAGAAACAAAAAATAAACCTTTCAAAGAATTTCACAAATAAACGAGGTTTCAAGCGTAAATGAATAAATTTGAAAATGTAGGTTCAATGGAATTCTTTTTTTTTTTTTGTCAAACTTCCCGTAGGCATATATTTTATTAACCTACAATGCATTGGAAGGATCGCGAAGAAGGCTTCCCGAATCATGCATGATATCAGAGCAAGTGTTACTTATGGGAGGGGAAGAGTACGATCCTCTAAGCACTCCATGTGCAATCGTCTTGTAAGCAGCCTCTGTCAAGTGGATCCCATCCCATCCGTACTTCGATGGGTCCGAACAAACCGTAGAACCTCGCTTTCCGCATTGTGCAAATGTCGAGTAATTGTAAGGACCTTTAGCCCCGCAACATGCCATTAAAGGGTATCTGAAACCTACACAAAATGGTGGCTTTGATAATTAGAATTATATATCTTATTTGAATTCTAAAAATTCCATATCAAAGTTTTGAGTACCAGCCAAATAATCATTACTGGTATGAGCCAAATAAGATTTTGGTGGCTTGATTGCAAAATCTCACCAAACTTGTTTGGATTGCCAAAGATGTTCATAGAAGCTTCATAATAATCTGCATAGATAATAGTGACATTAGGATAGAGAAGCAGAAGCTTTGCAAGCTCCTCTGAAAGCATTGCATTGTGGTACTCTGAAAGCTCGTTTAAGCTCTTGATGCATCCGGTTTCCGAGTCATAGTCGTCCTTTTTCTCACTTTGGAATATCGTAAGATACATCGGGAGGCATCATATCGGAAAATTATTTGGAACCAGTAATGTTTTGGGCTTTTGGCTCCATGACTGATCAATTCATGTGTAATTGTATATTAATTCATGAGATCTCAGTCATACATTAGTTTAGCCTCAACTAATTACATGTTTAATAATAATAAGAAAGTTGAAACTATGCATGCATGGCATGCTAAGAGGAAAGCAAAGCAAAAAAAAAAATACTTACATGGATGGTTGAAATTATGGTTGTGATTACAACAGGGACAAAGGTCCTGACTTGATCTAGGGTTGTCCCATTCAACATTAACAGTGGATGGTTGTAGTCGTTTCCTCCTATCTCACCTACCACAAATAGAGCACTGCTCATAACAGAGCTGCCACATCCTGCACAGTTCAATTATTAATTTGTGAATTATATATTTTTATGTTCATTTATTCTATTTTTTGCTTTCATGAACCACAAATAAAGATAAACATTTCATTGGGATAATATATACCTGGTTCTTCCAAGATTGAAGGTAGTAATTGCTTGAACCACTCAAGCTGAGTGCCAAGCGAGTAATCCGTCCACAACGCCTCGATTCCCTTGGATTCAAAGAAGGAATTGTTCAGTGCCGTGGCGCCACAAACCACAAAATTCACACCATGCCGAAAGTTCTCTGTTGTGTTCTCTCCTACGAGATATGGCGGGATAAATGGCAACTCGTATGCTTCCGCTAATCAATGAAATATAAGCCAGTACGTCAATAGATCTCTTTGCGAATTTTGATCCATATACTTATTAGTTTCAAACCAGATCGGGTCCGAATCCGGATACCGCATCTAATATCCTATCCAATATAGGAGGAAGAAATCTATGAGCAGTAAAGTGCACTAACCAATGAAATCAAGAATTATCCGTCCATCACAGAACCGGCCAGTGGGATGGCCGAAATAAGTCTCTCCGTATGGCATGTTACGAATGGGGTCGTCGCCGTCGCTGATAGACAGGAAGTTTCCAGTGTCGCTGATCGAGTCGCCGAAGCAGAAAATGCGGGTGAAGCAACAATTTCCAGTTTTTAAAAGTAGAAGGATTGTGAGGATAGGAATGAGAAGAGAGAAACGAAGATGCTTGGGAGCCATTAGAGAGTATTGTTTTTCAAGAGTTGGTACCTAACCTAGTTCTGTTCCATATATATATATATATATATATATGAGTATGGCTAATGTGCTTCCTCTAGAACTTCGGCCTCGTGCTTCTGGGAGCATATCTTAGTGTTTAATGTTCAAACAACAAATTCAAACAGTTAGATGTTCAATCTATATTAAAAATATACTTGGAGACCAAATTTTACATTTTTTGGAATTTTTTTACTATTTATTAAGCCACTTTGAAAATTTCAGATCCGGGTCAACAGTAAAAACAGTCTGGACCATATGATCTGAAATTTTCAAAGTGGCTTAATAAATAGTAAAAAAATTCCAAAAAATATAAAATTTGGTCTCCAAGTACATTTTAATATAGATTGAACATCTAACGGTTTAAATTTGTTGTTTGAACTCAAACTCTAAGATATGCCCCCGGAAGCACGAGGCCGAAGTTTTAGAGGAAGCATATTAGCCATACTATATATATATATATATATATATATATATATACACACACACACACATCCAATGTATTTTTTTTTAATCTTAGAAACATATTATTTGAGGGACGAGTTGATTCAGAATTGTTCAATATATTGCTTATATTTGAACCGGAAATAAATTAATTGATATATTATTTACTTGAATAAATATCTAGGAAAAAATTAAAGAAGTTTTGCCTAAAAAGTAAAGTGAGTGTTTTATTTGAATATAGTAAGAAAATCTGAATTTGGATTCAAATAAGAACGGATAATATCATATTTGTTTTCAATCCTATGTGCAATCATAATAAGGAAGCCAAAATCTGTAATTGAGATAATTATATTCTAGTATTATATATATTTAACTGTTTTTTTCCTCTCATTATATAATATTTTGTAATTAATAATAATGGATTTTTTTTCAAATGTTTAATGAGCTGAGATTAACTCCGAACTGAGAAGTATGGAATTCAGTGTCTATTCATTATTTGTTTTTGTAATTCGTGCCACAATTAAAAAAGAGTCTCAATTTAAATTAATTTGAATGAAGATTCTCCGACCATTTCCTGCAACTTTGGATCTGGTATTCATTTCCTGAAACTTTTTTTTTTTATCGATCCAATCTAATCAGACGGTCAAAGAATCCTTTGGACTTCGGGCATGCATGTTCCACTCCCAAATTTAAATTCGTTAAATATGAATAATTTCATAAAACGTAAGAGAACCAGTTTTGATTTTCATTTGAAAAGGCGTGGTGCAGGGGATTCTAAAGTTTGGTTATAGTGCTTTATAAAAGTAAGAATAATTATTTTAGTACCCGCGTTACAGTACCCGCACTGTACCCGCACTTTCATAACTGTAAGGTTGCGGTCCCCACAACTACCGATCTAACTAACAATGTTATCGGACCTTTCATTTTGAATTTCAAATGTTCCTTTCTCTCCGTTTTTTTTCTTTTTCGAAGGCTTCGGCGATTTTGAGGCGATTTTAGGTCGATTTGGAGGCGATTTTGGAGGCGATTTCGAAACTGGAAGCGATTTCGTATGGTTCTCACAAGTTTAATCGGTGATTTTGAAATGTGATCAGCTAGATTAATATTGTTTCTTTTCGATTTTGTTTTTGTTCTGGTGAATTAATAATGATATATTGTTTCGTTTCTATTTCATATACACAATCGTGTTTCAGTGTTGCTGGATTTTGAGATGTTTGTGACAATTTGATTTGCGAAGATGATGTAATTGTCTATTATGTGTTCAGATATAAATACTTGGTAGTTCAGATATAAATACTTGATGTGTTCAGAAATAAATACTTGATGTGTTCAGAAATAAATACTTAATGTATTCAGATATAAATACTTGGTAGTTCAGATATAAATACTTGATGTGTTCAGATATAAATACTTGATGTGTTCAAATATAAATACTTGATGTGTTCAGATATAAATACTTGATCTGTTCAGATACAAAATTCATTTTAATAAAGTGGCAGTTACAATTTAAAGTTAAAAAAAAATTAATAACAATAAATTATTAAAAATAACGTTATATGGTTTAAATTATTTATTTGAAAAATATATAATAAACTTCCGTTGGGCATTATATATGAATTCATATAAAACCATATAAAATACTAATAGATTACAATTAGTGCAACATATATACATATTGCATTTTGTACACATGCAATCCCATGTGATCCATATAACATATACTCCTCAAGATCCAATACAATGTTTGTATAAAAGTTATGTCATTACCACTTAGTAACCAGGCGATCAAGGTTTGGCCCAAGTTTCGTTAAGTTGTGCTCATGTTGCCAAAACTCTTGGTTATGATCTAGTTTGAACCAAAATTTCATACAAACTAGTTGTATTAGATCCAACATATCAAAAAGAGAGTGCTCATGTGATCCATGACATGATGTCTTTTGGTTAAAGGTCTCCAATATTTCAACTCAAATATTTTTTTAAGATTCTTATTCATCCAACGTAATATAGATATAAATATTTTAGTTCGTAAGTATAAATACCACACCCTTATAGTTATAAATACTTTGTTTCGTAAGTATAAATATCACAAGAATAGAGATATAAATATTACCCGCACATAAGCTAAGTCAATATTTTTTTGTCAACATTTTTTGTTGACAATTTTAGTGGTCCCCACATGTCGTTTATTACCCACACATAAACTAAGTCAACGTTTTTTGTTGACAATTTTAGTAGTCCCCACATGCCGTTTGAGTGGTCCCAAATGCGGGTACGAAGCGAGGATTTTTCAAGAAAAGGTGCAGGTACGGTTATTTTAGGAAAATTCATATATTATATATGTAGTTAAATGTATAGATATAAATACTTGTCGTGTTTGAGATATATACTTCACAATGTTACTATTAATATTAGTAAAACCAAATTACAGTTTTGGAAACGGTTGCGGTCCCCACAAGCAGTTATGGCAGTTTAGATGCGGGTACAGTGCGGGTACTCAACTGCGGGTACTCATATCAGCTTCCTAAAAGTAAAGCGAGTGTTTTATTTTATATTTATATTTTGTGATTTTAAAGTTCAAAACGTCGATTTGAACTGTTTAAGTTGATTTTCATATTAAATTGTACTTGGAGATCAAATTTTACATTTTTTTAAATTTATTACTAGTTTTTTTCAAATTTTTGAAAATCACTGATTTTTTATGGTCCACAATTTTGGGAAAAACAATGATTTAAAAAAATTATAAATGTAAATGTAAGAAAAATCACTGTTTTTCATAATTTTTAGAAATTTCTTACTACTTTTTAGAATTTTATAGAAATTTCTACTATATTTAGATCATTTAAAAATCACTGCTGCAAAATTGTGGATAAAAAATTAATGGTTTTCAAAAATTCGAGAAAACTAGTAATAAATTTTCAAAAAATATAAAATTTCTTACTCTTTTTTAGAAATGTAAAATCAATGATTTTTTATTGATTTTTTTATTATTGTTTTATTTAATGAAAAAATGTGAAAATTATTTTTTATTATTTTCTGAATTTTTGACATATTACACATGTTTGCTCAAAATTACTATTAAGTCTGTGTCCAAAGCAAGAAAACATTGTTCCAAAAATTTATTGACATTATACACAGTTTTACTATTTACAACCGTATATAAATGTTCTCCAATATTCATAGAAAGTTTTTTTTATTAAAAACCGTGTATGAATTTGTAGCGTAATCAGACTTGCCCCTCTTAATTGAAGGAATGGTTCAATTATATTAATTGGATTTCTCTCACTCAATGTTATCAGAACTGGACCAGATATCGACCCGATAAACCTTCGGATCAACGATTTATCGGTCGAACCAGCGAGTAAGCCAATTCAACCGCTGATTTTTTAAAACAATTGTAACTTCAAAGTCCAACAGCCTAAATTTGACAGCTCCAAGTTTTTTGGAAATACATAGGATTGTATTGTTTTGTGTACAGTTTTGAAGATAAATAGCTTTGTGTCTGATATTCAACAACATAATTTTTTATATGATAAAATCACCACGGAAAATAAAAAAAAAATAGCAAAATCTAGCAGAATTCAAAATCTTTGCTTCAAGAATCAACAAATTAATCTGATTCTTTGTCAGCAACCGGAAAATAATTGAGGCATCCTTGAATTCAGCTCCAAAGACTCTCCAAATTCAAATCAACACCTCAGATTGTATTCATAGACTATTATTCCTACCCTGATTGTAACCAATTTCCTCTCAAATAATCAATTCAACTCAATTTTCATATCAAATCATCATAAAGTTAGATAAAATCAAACTTTTCACTTTGGAAATCTCATATTGTTGTTCCTGTTTTACGACTTTCTCGATTGTTCTTTTTTTTTCTGTCTTAGTAAAGTTTCTTATTAAGAAATAGTTTATAAACTCCATGTTGGCCAAATAATTGGCTCAAATTATTATTATTTTTTAATTTATTGCTGATGTGGCTTAATAGAAACTCCAAAATTAATTTCAAAGATGTAAAGTTTAGAAACTTTAGATACTTTTTTTTTTAAAAGTGATATTAGTTATTTAGAAACTCATTTGAGTTGCTGAATATAGAAATATAATATTTCTAATTAGATCTTACATTGAACTTTGGATAGGGGAATGAAGAAATGAGCTGCAGTATATGAGGAGAATAGAAGCAACATTTGATTTATTCACTATCTGGCAAAATGTAGTGATGATATGTTAATATGAAAAACTTACCATGCTTATACAAGTAGTCACCTTGTAGTTTGATGCTTGCAATTATCTCAAAAATATGGGAGGTTTTTGTAAATAGCCCCCTCCCACAAAATTACTGTTTAGAGAGTAAACCCAAATTGATATTGAAGAAGCAGCATTATTGTTGGTGTGAGAAATGATCAGAACAGTTCAAATTTATATTTTCAAAGGCTAAATAATTGATCAGAACAGATCAAAATGATCACTATTTGAAAATATATTTGTAGACCAAAACTTACAATTTTTCGAATTCTAGACCATCCAAAAGTAATGATATTTTACCTATCTAAAAAATGAGGAGGGTTCCAATATCTCATGTTTTCATACCTCTCTCACATTTTATATCTTCGTTTTCAAAATCCAAATTGTCGATCCGAACCGCTCAACATGATATCCATATTAAAATATGCTTAGAGACCAAATTTTATAATTTTTGTAAAAATTTTACTATTTTTTTAAATAGGTACAAAATCATTGTTTTTGAACGGTCTAGAAATATTATTTTTGTACCTATCTTAAAAAAGAGGAGGGCTCAAATGCCCCATTGCTTAATGCCCCAATCATACTCCAACATCTTTATCTTCGATTTCAAAGTTCAAACAAAAGATCTGAATCGCTCAACGTGATATCCATGTTAAAATGTGCTTAGAGATTAAATTTTATATTTTTTGCAATTTTTTACTATTTTTAAGATAGATTCAAAATCACTGTTTTTATATGATTCACAATTTCCTGAAAAATATTGATTTTGTACCTATCTTAAAAAATAGTAAAAAATTTCCAAAAAATATAAAATTTGATCTCTAAGCATATTTTAACGTGGATATTATGTTGAGCAGTTCAGTTCTTTTGCTTGAACTTTGAAATCGAAAATAAAGATGTTGGAATACGATTGTGGCATGAAGCAATAGAGCATTTGAGCCCTCCTCCTGAAAAAATAATACAAAATTTTCAAAAATTATAAAATTTCTTCCTCAAGCAAATTTTAGTATGAATATTTTGTTGAGCGGTTTGGATCAACAATTTGAACTTTGAAATAAAAATATAAAATATGATACATGATGAGGTATGAAAGATATGAAGTATTGGAACCCTCCTAAAAAATAGTAAAAAATTCTAAAAAAATGTAAAATTTGGTTTCAAACTACATTTTTATACAGTGATCATGTTTACAATTCAGATGGACTCTTTCATAGCACGGATTGATCATAATATGCAATACATAGCCTCACTAGATTATAAATTCTTAATTTTAACTAAAAAATTAGCGAAGTTGCTATTAGCAAATGACTATAGTATAAACTCATGCATAATGTGTAAAATTATTAACATAGTAGCAAGGAACAAACAAAATTGAATAAATTTAGGATAAATAACAAAACATAGGAAAACATATATTAGAGCAGTTCATTGGGTCATTATCTCCACCAATTTACAACCTTGCTTATGAAAAAAAAAAAAGCTAAGCACACACCATTTATCTCCAAATTATTATTATTCAAGAGATATCTATCCCTTAGTAATCTAGTCAATAACTAGCATATAAAATTATTACATCTTCACTACTATATTAATCATACCATAAGCATATAAGCAAAAGAACATACCATGCAACTAATCTTCCTGCGTTTTAGTTCGCATGCAACCGCACCGAGGCTTCTTTCTCTGTTTGCTGCTATCCTTTTTCCTGCCATAGAGATATTCTACTAAAAGAACCTTTGATCTCTTAGGCAATGGCACCCCACTTCCTGTAATTTCACTTACACTTTCCGCCTCAAGTTTCAAGAGCATTTGCTGCACTTTTTGCAACTCCAGTTCCAATAGCCCAATTTTCTCTGATGCCTTTCTTGCACGGTCCGAAATCTTTCTCTGGTTCTTACATAAAGTATCAGTATTACTCTCCCCTTCCAAATTAGCATTATCAATTTCATCAACCTTTTTCGACAATTTGTTGTTGGTTTCGATTAATTGCAAAATGGTTTCCTCAGCTTCTCTCAATTGTACTGTGATGCCTTCTGTTTGTTGACTGGTAAATTTACCATTTTGGCCCTCTGATAATCCAATATTGGATTTCAGTTCGTTTAATCCTGATTGGAGTTCGATAAGCCTTTTTGAATCAGAGGTGAGTCTCTCTGTGATATTTGTCTTCCACTCTTGATGCGACTCAGCCGTACCGACATTTGCTTTTCTTGGTACCATTTGTTTATCAATGCCCAACTCCTTTTCTGACATTTGATCAGTTGATAGCCTCTTTCCCCTGATATCTCTTTCTCTATCTAGAACCAGGTCAATTTCGGGATACTCCAACTCTATATCTCTTTGCATCAAAGAGCGCACATTTAGCCTCTTTCTCTCACTACTCTCTCTCTCTCCTCCTGCAAGCCCCCATGACTCAGCATTAAAACTCCCTGAATTCCCACTTACGCTACTTCCACTTGTAATCGCACGTGTGTTTTTTTGCCGGGAAGAGTGCACTCTCACTCTCTCTCTATCTCTCTCTCCTCTTGAGTTTAATGAGGATGAAGAGTTTGAACTCTGCACAAGGTCAAGTTGTATATCTTTCAACATTTGCTCATAGTTGACTCGTGAAAAATCGTCATCTGAAATCTCCTTCATTTTTAGCAACTCAACTTGCTTCTTCGCATCTGCTAGGCTGGCAGCAAAGTCAACCCGCTCTTGCTCCAACACTAGTGCTGTACTGGTAACCATCTTCTGGAGGGATTTGATTGTTGTGTGCAGTTGCTGCAACTCAGGGTTGCGTGTAATTGAAGTTGCAGTGTCGCCTTGATCTCCTTTGGTTGGTTTGAGGGGGCTTTTGACACGCTTTGATGGAGACAGTTTCTTCTCCTGATAGAAAATAAATAATTAGTTGATGAATTGTACTTGTCAGATATGTATAGTCATTAATTGGTGCTGGTTAAAAGGTAAGAATGAGGCTATGGTCCTATGCATAGTGCGGATTGGTATGTACTATGGATCGATATCTCCGTTATCAAACTCCAAACAGTTGATCTGAACTGTTTTCCATATGAAAATGTATTTGTAGATCAAATTATACATTTTTTAGAATTTTTTTACTATTTTTTTAGATAGGTAGAAAAAAATAAACTTGATCTAAAAGTTCTGCGCCATTCAAAAGTAGTATTTTTCTACCTATCTAAAAAATAGTAAAAAAATTCTAAAAAATGTAAAATTTAGTCGGCAAGTACACTTTCATATGGAGATTACATTGAATGGTTCACATTGACTGTTTGAATTTTGAAAACATATATATTGATTTATAGTACGGACCAATCCGTGCTATGCATAGTACCATAGCCTCACTCAATAGCTTCCATTTGTATATCTGACCAGGAAAACCATCACTATGGCTTAATTCTCTTACATTTCACCATTTCAGGCCCGCCCGGTACTAGTATGAATTGATGGTAACTCACAATTCCTAATAGAACATATAAATGCTAAAATAACATATTAATTAAAGAAAAATGAACAAAAGGTATACCTCCTTTTTATTCTTACTAGCCTTCAATCCGACCCTTCGTCAGAGAAAGTGTCTGCTGCTCAAGCGCTTCCACCTCGTTTCTTAGCGAACCCAAAATCATCATTTCACCTTTATCCAAATCCACCTTCAGCCTCTGATTCTCAGCCTCAATCTTATTCAATCTCTCTTTCAACTCATGCGCACACAAATTCCTTCTAGAAATTTCCTCCTTCAACACCTCTTTCTGAACCATTGCACTAATCTCAAAGCTCTCGCAAGCCAGTGTCAACTCTACAACCTTGTCCTTGAACAGAGACGCATCAAAAATTGCACTCTTGGTTTTCCCCATTAAAGTCTCAATTTCAAAACCACATTTTTTAAGTGAAATATTCTCTTCACACATCTCTTGACAAATGGACTTCAAAACCACCCCAAAGATATCTTGTGAGATTGACTCGGTTAGAATTGCATGTAAGTCGACTTGTGAAGCGTTCTGCTTTTGGGAGAGATAAGAGTTTTCCTCGAACAGAGTAACAATCTCTTTCTGAAGAGACCGGCGTGAGTCCTGCAAATCTGTAAGTTGACATACCAGGAACTCGACTTCCCCCCTCAACTCATGTAACTCCTTGGATTTGGTCACATTCTCTCCCTTAAGATTTTCTCTCTCTAGCCTCAGCTCGTGAACTTCTTTACCAAAGTGTTCAAGAAGTGTTACAACAAGAGATTTCTCAACAAGCCGGCTTTGTCTTGCATCTTGTGCCTCGGAAACCGTGTTGACCAGCATGCCAACTTCATGCAATATGAGTTGCATGATTATCTCCTCCTGCAACTCACCAAGAGAATTGTACTTCTTATCCAGCTTGAGCGCATCTTGTAACGACCTTACGCCTTGTACCAACTTCTCCTTCTCCTTTCTAACCCAATTCAGTTTCGAAATCATTTCATTTGCCTCATTGAGGGCTCTCTGAAATTTGAAAATTTCATTCTGGGCATTTACGATTCTCTGTTGCTCAGCTTCCAGAAGGTTTTTGGCACTTTGAGTTTCTATTTTTTCTTGATTTAGCGTGTTTTGCAGATACCTGACTTGATCAAGAATTAGGGTTTTGTCCTGGTGTAGATTTCTGTGGTTGATCTCAAGTTCTCGGTACTGCTTCTCCAAGTCTCTGAGCAGTACTTTGGTGCTTTGTACCTGAAATAAAGAAGTAATTTCTTATGGTACATCTTATTACCAATTAGTACAAATGTGGTATAAAATTCAACCTTATTGGTACGGGTCCATACTAACAAAGTAGGTGCTGGTACTGCACTGAAATCATAAATTATAACAAACAAAGGAAGATATATATATAACACAATTACCTCAGAGACAAGAGAACCCTTATCGGCTGCAAGTTTTTCATTCTCACCCATCAAAAATTGGTATGATGCATTCAGTTCTTTCAACTTCCTTCTAAGTCCCTCGATCTCAGCATTCGCATCACACAAAGAGTTCTCCAACAAATTCTTTCTTGTAACAAGCTTCTCTATGTTCGAATGGAGGTTCTCACTGGACATCTCCAATTCCTCTTTCTTCCTCCTCAACCCCTCCAGTTCAGCATTCGCAATGGATAGAGACTTCTCCAGAAGGGAGTTCTTTTCAGACACCCTCTCCAGTTGTCTCAGATTCTCAGACTGTAGAGTTCTCACATCCTCATGATTTTTAATTATCTCTTTTAATTCAAAATTGCCGTCTTTCAGTTCTTCGACCAGCCCGTGGAGAGATTCGACATTTGAACTTACTATTTGAATTTGATCAGTAAGAGAGATGTGCCTCGAGTCTTGCTCACTTTTGTCATGTTTGATTCTAGAAAGTTCTTCTTGTGCACGCCTCTTCTCTTCCAAATGGAGAGAGATTTCACCTTCAAGTCTCCTTTTAAATTCATTCAAAGAAATTATCTCATCTTGTAATCGAATAATTCTTGAGTTGGCCTGGTGGTTTTGTTCGTCTAGGGATTTGTTTTCTTCTCTTATCCTCTCCATTTCCGTCTCTAATTTCTCTTTTTGAAGATACAAGCGATTCAGACTTTCGTGGGCTTCTGCAAGTGCAGTCTCTGCGAGTGCATTTTCCTGTAACTGCACTTGCAGCCTTTCCAGTTCACCCATCTTTTCTGCTAGTTGTTTCTCAATTGATAAATTGATTGTTTGTTCTTGCAATTTCTGTGAGTGCATGTCCTGTAATTGCACTTGCAACCTTTCCAATTCTCCTATCTTCTCATTCAACTCTTTCTCCTTTGCCTCTAAGTTTAAACTGACCGTTGTGTACTCTTCTTTTGTCCTCTCCATTTCTCTCTCCAATTCAATCTTCTCCATTTCGACTTGCACCTTTTGTAACTTCACTTCTTGCAAATGCACACGCAACCTCTCCACTTCTGGCTTCCTCTTCTTCATCTCCTCCAACTCCAGTGATAAAGATCGGTTTCTCCCCTCCAGTGAATTGTACCTCTCCTCTCCAGTTTTGAGGCTTAAACTGAGAGCTCTCTGCTCTTCTTTCATCCTCTCCATTTCTCCCGACAACCTCTCATTCTCCTCAGATAAAGCTTTTATTCTTTCGTGAGACTCCTCTAGTGCCTTTCCTAGAGACATATTTGCCATTTCGGATTTCATTTTATGTAACTGGGTTTCCTGTAAAGAGTAATTTAGTTTCTCCATTTCCATCTTCACCTCCTCTTCACACTCTCTTTGTCTCTGTTTCAACTTCTCCAGTTCCATATTCAGAGAAAGGTTTATTCTTTCCAGTGAAGAGTACTTCTCGTCTCCAGTTTTCAAGCTCATAAAGAGACTTCGGTTTTCCTCTTTTACCCTTTCAATTTCTTCCTCCAATGTCGTCACCTTTTCTTCAGATTCCCGATGCCTCTGTTTCATACTCTCCAGTTCAAAATTCAATGATTCGTTCCTCTTCTCCAGTTCATCCCATCTCTCACCTCCGCTCTTGATTTCATTCTGGAGACAACTAACAATTGAATTAGCAAGCCGGTTTTGGTCCTCAAGTTTCCTCCTCCCCTCCTTGATCCTCTCCATTTCCTTCTCCATTTTAGTTAGACCCTTCATCCTTTCATAAGCTTCTTTCAGTTTCTTTTCCAGAGCTAAACGTGCCATTTCAGATTGCATCTTTTGAATCTGCTCAGACTGGAGAGATATATTAAGCTTCTCCACCTCTTCTTCCTTCTCTCTGGCTCGCAGTTTCAACCTCTCCATTTCAGACTGGAGAGAATGGTTGGTCCTCTCCAGTATGTCACACCTCTCTTGAGTACTGGAGAGGCCCTGTAGCTTCAACTGCATCTCTTCCTTCAATTTGTTGAATTCTTCTTGAGTGTGAGATATCTCTGATTTCAGACTGTTTAATCTATCACTCGACTCTTTGCTCTGTAACAAAGCAGCCTCTTTTTCGGCTTCCAGTTTTGAGAGTGTCTCTTTCAAGTTCATCGCTTCCGGTTGACCTCTTTCAATTTGGATCCTGAGATCTTCATTTTCTTGTGACAACCTCAATATTTCCTTCTGAAGAATCTCAAAATCTGAGAAAAAGAAAGAAAAAAAAAACAACTATTGATTACATTGATATCAACAAAACGGAACTACTCAGGCTGACAAGTAGGGCCCGGAAGACACTTGTTGTACAGTTCCATCCAATGTTGAATGTACCGGTCCATGGTGGTATAGAAATTGAGGGACACACTATATTTTTAACTGTTATTACTATTGCCAGTACAGCAAATCACTGTACCAGTTCTGTTTGGTCAGTTCCCTTCAAATAAAGCAAGCAATTTAAAACATCACCATATGGCATTAACAGGTACACACCTTTAACCTGCTTCTGTATATCAGCTGGGTTAAAAAAATGCGGCACATCATCACCGTCATCAACATCACCGCTGCCATAATCATCGACATCATCATCATCATCATTGAAATCAAGCGGGACCTGATCAGGAAAGGCCTCGGCCATGGTGCGGTGGGCCTGACGGAGGGCCCCAGTGGCATGGTCATACCGCTCCGCCAAGGCCCGGTAGGCCCGGTAAGTCTCTTCAACAAGACTCATCAGCTCAGGCCGGGCCCGGTAGTACATCTCAGCACGCTTCGCGAAGGAATCAGCATCTTCCTCTATTATCTTTATCATTGACTTTATCTTTGAATCCATATCTAGTAGTGTAGTTGTGTCTTAGAACAAGTGACCAATGAAAATAAAATGAAAATAAAAGAGCGAGACTATGGTAATATGCATATTACGGATCGACCCGTGCTACGGATTCATGTCTCTATTTTCAAAGTTCAAACAGTCGATTCGAACCGTTCAACATGATTTTCATATGAAAATGTACTTGCTGACTAAATTATACATTTTTAATATTTGCTTTTACTATTTTCTAGATAGGTAGAAAATCACTGCATTTGGATGGTCCAGAATTTTTACATCAAGTGATTTTCTACCTATCTGAAAAAAATAGTAAAATAATTCTAAAAAAAGTAAAATTTGGTTACCAAGTAAATTTTCATATGGAGATCATATTTAACGGTTCAGATCGATTGTTTGAACTTTAATATGCATATTACCATAGGCTCAAGTCAAGAATACTAATAACTACGGCAACACAAATTAGAAGGAATAAGTACCGGTAAGGTTTTCCTTGAGCCATTTGGAATTTTTAGGGCTGATGTGGCTGTCCCACCACCATGAATACTTTCGCCTCGACCCGCTCTGTGTTAAGGCTGCCATTTCTCGGTGAAGCAACAAAAAAAAAACTGTCCTAGACAATCTGTGCAATTTACAAATTAGAAAAGGTTAATTCTGAAATAGACTACCTATTTTCTCCAATTTACAGTTTGATTAGTGAACAACCCAAAAGGCTAAGTTACAATTTACAAACAAACCCAATCACTTTCAGAAATTTCTTAGGAATGAAGTTACCATTAGATAATTTTTTGCTAACAGCAAAAAAACCAACCAGAAGTCACCAAATGATTGAAACAGCAAAGCAATTAAAAACAGCAAAGCTAACCTAACAAAAAGCATTTTTTAAGTCAAAGAAACACAAATACTACCAAACAAATGGAGAAATTGTGAAAGAGAAACAAACCACCAATTCTACAAACTAAACTTTTGGATCAAATCTTATCAATTTTGTGTCTAATTAAGAAAACTAGCCTTCATACCAAGAAATTCAGTATGTACTAGCAAACATTTACTTCTCTCCCAATTTTAATTAGAATTATAACTTATGACCATATATATATTAAATTTAATTTTAGGATGGAAGTAGGCTTTGATCAAAGTATGATAACATCATTTGATATACAACAACCCAATCAATAGATTCCTCCCAAACAAAGTAGAAACCTAACTAGACCCCAATAACCCCTAAATTTCCAAATTCACAAATTGAGGAAAAGAACAAAAGTGTTGCCTTCACTACTAAAAGACACAAAAAATAGTAAAAAAGTTACTATCTTTCTGAAATAGAAAAACAAATTCAATCAATATCTCTTCACCTACCAACACAGATAAGAGCAAAAATATAAAAAAAAACAATACCTATCAACTCATCACATGAACTTCTTTTTCAAAATTCAAAAAAAAAAAAAAATCATACCGATGAAATATCAGACAATTCGATCTCGCAGCTGTACTTGATGCAGCCGCATTTCATCGAACACCTAATGCACCATCACAGGGGGGAAAGAAAAAAGGAAAGCAAGGCTATGGCGATTTCTCTCTCTCTTACCGCTCGATCCTTCTATGCTATTACAGTAGAAAAATTTACTTCCTTCTTTGATTGATCGCACCCTTTTCGCTGGTCTATTGCTGACAGGTAGGAGAGAGAAAGGAAAGAAGCGAGAAGGGGAAGGTTAGAGAGAGAGAGAGAGAGTACAAGTGTAGACAGTGGCCGAGAGAGAAGCAAAAAAGGAGTAGGCGTTAATTTTGTCTTCTGAAATTTTTGGACGGTTTAATTTCCATGCAAAGTGCTTCCAATGGGCATCGGACCAAATCAAGACCAACGCATCCTTTTCCATTTGATTTACATCAAGATTCGTGCTAGAAATGAAATTATAAATTATCTATTAGAGACGCGAATGTTAGTACAGATCTAACGGTATAGAGAGGGTATACGACCGAATCTTGTCCACTTGCTGACAGTGGCAGAGAGAGGGAAGCAAAAGAATTGGCGTCAATTTAGGAGCGGGGTGTTTCCGATATCCATCGGATAAAATTCGGTCCTAGGCTCGATACAAACCGTCCGATTCACATCAATATTCGTGTATTCCGAACTTGAGACAGACTAAGGGTATACATTGTACACTGGAGAGAATTTGGTCCGATGGGCATTGGACCTTCTTGTTGGCGTTTAATTTAGGTAGTACAGTGGTGGGGTCTGGGGA
The DNA here is from genome assembly GCA_025461045.1 of Carex parvula. Classification (NCBI taxonomy): domain Eukaryota; kingdom Viridiplantae; phylum Streptophyta; class Magnoliopsida; order Poales; family Cyperaceae; genus Carex; species Carex parvula. The sequence continues at coordinate 5,818,950 of JAJGRW010000063.1, forward strand.
TTGATTTGTTTCGCTACTTTGCTATTTAGCTACGGGGAACGATTTCCATCTCCGAGTTTGTGTCTCTTCTTGGGTATTAGATGACTTGGCAACGTGTCTTCTACTAATATTCATTAATTATTTTTTAATTACAGTATTAAAATGGAATAAAATTTCTATCGACAAAGACTCATCAGAGAAGTGTAATCAGTGATATTTTGGATACAACTTTCATGATTGTTTGAATTTCTTACACAATTTATTATTATTTTGTAAACTTAACTAGATTAAGAAATACTTTTGTAATATGATAGAAAAGTCTGTTGGATCACTACAAAATATTACACAAAAATTTAGTGCTCTTTTGTTGAAATACCTTGGGAACTAATAATTAAAATAAAAATATATAATAATTTTTTATTTTACTTTATCTACTCACATTAACTTGTAAACATATTTTGCAACATATTTTGAGAATACATGAAATCTATTAATTTATTTCTAACTTGAAATCTATTAATTCCTTCTTTAAAAAATAACAATTTGAGAGTGTGCATCCCAAGAGCAGCTGGTAGTGAGGAAAAAAATAACTCCGCCTGTGTAGTTCACAGCCTGTTTAAAAAAAAAAGGAGGGTTGTGATAAAGCGTGGCGAGCCAATGTAAAAAAAAAAATCAGCCTCTTTATAAAAATGAAACCTTCGGAAACTTTGATTTTGTGACATTGTAACTTGTTTAGGACTAAAGACTTAGTTGTTGTTATTATTATAATATTTTTTAGCATTTTTTTATAAAATAAAATTATACTAGGGTAGATTTTTCAGTATTTTCAATCTTAATTTTCTTATTATGTCCTTGGTGTATCCTAAGTTGGAGATCATAGAGCCCCAAATGATTTGTATTGTTTTTGTTATATAGTTGGAAATTACAGCCTGGAATAATGGAGGGAACAAAGGAACGGCTATCCACCTGTCCCAATAATGTCACTCAATGGATACACTTTAACTATTGGATTAAGGAAAATTAAAAAATAATTATAAACATAAAACAGGAACTTTAACTAATGGATCAAGGAAAATTAAAAAATAATTATAAACATAAAACAGGAACTTTGTATTTAATTAAGTAAATTGCTACATGCACCCCCATTTTGTCCCAGATGATGTCAAGATGAGTCATTAAAACATAGGGGTGCAAATGGATCAGATAGTGGTAAAACCATATATGTATCCGTTTTTATTTTTCGGATACGGAACAGATATTAGACAAATACGGATACGGATACAAATCGGATATTAAACAGATACAGATCAGATATCCGTAGATATTTTTTTCATAATATATATTAAACTATATGATATATATCTACTATTTGGATACGTATAATAAAATATAAAATCATATATGTATCCGCATGGATATTCAGATATCGGATATCCGTATCTAATTTTCGGATACAACGGATAATATCTGATCCGTTTGCACCCCTATCAAAACAACAAAATATTTGTAATATTTTCTGTTTCATTTTTTATTAATGAATCATTTGTTACCAAATTCTCATTTATTTAGTTATTTAATTAGAACCTTCAACAAGATCTATAATTAATGTCTTTTAAAAATCAATTGGAATCTTTGAGCATTAATTTCTGCATCAATTTCTAAATAAGTTGAAAAATATATTTAATAAGCTATTAATTACTCATCAATTAGAATCTTTGAGCATTAATATCTGCATCAATTGTGGTATAAATTTGACTTCTATGAAAAATGCTCATTAATTATTGCAGAATTTTAAATTTTTTATGCTAGAATATAGTTTCATTAATTGGAATGTTGTTTTATATGTGTATTAACTTTTTTTATATGGAATTTTTCGAAAAATTAAATAATAATAAAAATAAAAAGCAAAAATTAAAATTGTAGTTTTTTATATAGTTTATTAAATATTATGTATTAAATTTGACGCAATTTGCATAATGATTTTATATAGGTTTAATTTAGTTCTATTGATACTTAATCAGTGATATTTATTTTTCCAATTGCTCCAAATAATACACAACTCATCTAAACTCTAAAGAACATATCTATAAATTTATTTTATTAACATCTATAATAATTTTATCAGTTATTACAGTTACCAACTAAGTGTTGTTATCAATATATAATTATATATTATCTGAGCTGATGATAATGAGACAAAAAGGAAATAACTCTTGTAAATTAAAAATTGAAAATTTTATTTATTAAATTTTTGTATCTTATGTAGGTATTAATATTATTTGGTCTCTCTTATAAATGAAATTATACTATATTAAAAATTTCATCCCTGCAATCTCAATTTTTTAATTCCACCTCTCATCATAATCAAGTAATAGTGACACTAACACAAACATTAGCATTCTCTTTCTTTATTTAATAATTTTATTTATTGAAAAAATAGCTTAGAGCATCTTCATTTCTAAAATTAAAAAATTGACAAGTTGAATTAGAAATTAAAATTGAAATCCAATATAAAATTAGCAATTAACAATCAACAAATGAATTGAAAAGTGGTTTATTTAAAAAAAAGTTGCTAATTATGAAATTATCATATTTTTCATAAATTGAAAAGGAAATTCTCACATTAAATTAGAAATTATAATATAAAGTTCAATATAGATGCTTTATATGTTAGTGACACTAACAAAAAAAAACTAGCGTTTCCTTTTTTTATTAAATAATTTGATCAAAGTGGTATTCTAAAAAAATAGCAAAAAGGGTATTTTGGGGGAAAAAAATTAGAGCATCTTCATTATAAAATTAATTAAAAATTGACACGTTGAATTAGAAATTAAAATTGAACAAATGAGAATTTATAATTTTGCCAACGTATGAATTGAAAAGTGATTTCTTTAAAAAAAAAAAAAACTTGCTAATTATGAAATTCTCACACACCCAATAAATTGAAAAAGAAATTATCACATCGAATTATAAATTAAAAGATAAAAAGTACAATATAGCGTTCTCTTTCTTTATTTAATAATTTTATCAAAAGTGGTATTTTTGAAAAAAAAAAAAAAATTAGCAAAAGGGTATAAAAGGCTGGTTCTTTATTACTAGCCCCTAATGCTTTTTATTATTCTAAATTTATAATTGGGAGGGGCTCATGATAGTTGCCTAATCTTTTCTAAAAGGGGAAAAGAAATAATAATTAATGAAAAGAATCAGTGGTTGGGATGCTAAGTATCCAGCGACCAGCGACGCATGTCGGTCAGATTGCTTTTTATTTTTACTTTTACTTTAGACCTAGTTTGGATCCTCTGTGGCGAATATGAATTGCAACATGGTATGGTGGCCAACTGACAATCTCACATGTAATGCATAGCACAATGAACAATTTAATGATTCGGGAAAGATTCGGCTGGGTCAAAATTTCATTATTCGGAAATAATTCGGAATTATACATTGAGGGCAAAAAAAAAAATTCACGTAAAATTCAGAAAAAGTTCGTAAAATTAAAAAAAAATCTGTAAAAAATTTGCAAATAATTTGAGAAATCAAATTATACTTGGATTGATTCGCCAACAGCTCGAATCCGAATTATATGCAAATCATGTTACTGTGATGCATAGTGTACATGTTTGAAAATTGATTTAAAGTTTGTGATTTGAATATATTTTGAGAATAGCTCAATTTTAAAAATTGAAAGAACTTGATTAAGACAAAAAAAAAAAATGAAAGAATGCCTAGCGTAATTTACAGGTGATGTGAAATTCTTAATTTATTGTCTTGAAAAGAGTTTGAGATGAAGAGCTCTAGAATTGTGTTAATTAATTAAATAATTATCTTCCATTTTTCAACAAAAGAATTATCATATTCCCTTTCAAATACTTTTGTTCTATAGATTTAAAAATAATACATTTTTTAAAACGAAATACACATTTCTCTAAATTGCAAATAATTTTGTGATAATTCTTAAATAACCAAACAAATTCAAATATTTTTATGTTTGGCCAAAAAAAAAAAAACCATGAAACTAATGATGTTAGTGCATTGAGCCATGTGCTAAATTGGAGACTAGTGTACAATATATTATTACAACAAGATTGATCTAATCAATAATATCAATTATTGCTACCTAGATTTCAAACATATAGTTAGTTATATGTCAAAGATACTTGTGAACATACATTTAATTTTATTCCAACTTTTTTAATTGTAGCATTTAAAAAACTAAATTTAAATGTATAACAAGAAATTAGTAAAATCTCCAAACATAACACAAACATTGTTTTATTTTGAACATGCGATATCTCATACAGAGAATGTTGTTTTAATCACTAGATCATAAGCATAAATTTTTAAAATTGACACTGCAAAAAAAAAAATAAACCAAAAAACCACTAAATTCAGAAAATTCCAGATTTTTATAAAATTTAGTGTAATTTGAATTAACTAACGTGACCCAAACTTGAAAAAACAATAGTTAGGAATATTTTGATGCGCCTATTTATATTCAAGCAATGAATATATTTCTTAACTGATGTAAATATTTTAATAAAAGTTGGAAGTCAAATTATCTAATTATTTAATATTTACAAAATAAAATTATTCAATTTTTTTTAGGGTAATTATATCTTCCCCCATCTATCAATCCCCCATTTCATCCTCAACTAACTAACTACCTTTTCTAACTATAATTACAAATTATAACTACCTAATGGCCCTACAAATTAATTACTCAATTTTCTCCCTTTATTTATTTCCTCTTTCTCCCTCTCTCTCCATCTCTCCCTCTCCACCTCCGCCTCCGCCTCCGCCCGTCTCTCCCACCTCTCCCTCTGCGCCTCCCCCCGCCTCTCCCACCTCTCACTCTCGGCCTCCGCCTCCCTCTCCCATCTCCGCCTCCGTCTCTCACCTCCGCCTCCCACCTCCGCTTCCGCCGGGTTAGATCCATCATTGTCGACCGCCAGGTCAGATGTCATGTCTATGTTCCTCTTCCTCATGCAGTAGCGAGTTATTTGTAAAGAACAAAGCTTCATTAATGGTGAATTAGGCCAGTGCGTACTAAGTACTAAGAAATGACAGAAAAACAAATTTTGAAAAAATTAGAGGTGTATGAATGAATACTTGATGTTTTAGAGATGAATACTTTAACGTTTATGGATGAATATTTAATATCTTAGGTATAAATACTTTAACTTATATGTATGGATACTTGATATCTTATGGATGAATATTATTCGGCTGCTCTTGTAAAATTAATCGAGGTATGCACATATGTTTGTAATACTCTTGGTACATTAACTATTTACACTTACACGACGATGATGAATACTTGCTCGATGAGAGATGAATACTTGTGACAAGGTATGAATACTTGTGCAACGGACAACTCGAAAGTATGTCATCATGGATCTCATTTGAAAGAGAAAATTGTGTAGAAGACATTCGTAGTTTTAGATTTGCAAAATTTCTCACAGATCGTCAGAAATATTGGTTATATTGAACGGAGAAAAAAAAACCCATCTCTAAAAACGTGTAAAAGATGAGTGATTGATGTGTCCAAATATGCTTCTATTGCAAAGATGAATACATTTATATAGATGGATGAATGCTAGTTGTGTTACAGATGAATACTTTTTTACAAATTTCTAAAATGAGCTGAAGGTTATGTGGTCCCCCAACTTAATTAATGCGCTGACGGTTATGCGGTCCCCCACTTAATTAATGCTCTGACAGTTATGCGGTCCCTCACACATGTTGTTTGTGGTCCCCTACCTTTTTATAAGCTGAATGTTGTAATATATCAAAATATGTTTCTATTGCAAATGTGAATACCTTCATATAGATGGATGAATACTAGTTGTATTACATATGAATACTTTTCTGCAAATTCATAAAATGCGCTGACAGTTATGCGGTCCCCCACTTAATTAATGCAACTGACGGGACGGGATGGTTCACGGGAGATAGCTAGGCTCTCCCTTTTTTTTAAACTTACGATTTTTTACCACTAAATCAAAAACTGATTAAAACCTCATTGTCACAAACAGATACTATAATCTAAAAAACAAATAAACCAAAAAATCATGTTTTCTAGGGTCCAAAAACACCAGGGCTGCCCAATGTCTCTGCGGCCTCCATAATGGGACCACAGAGGCAATGTGCGGCTCCCAGTCTTTGTGGCTGCAGAGGCATTGGGTGGCCCTGGTGTTTTTGGAATTCCACAAAAAATATGTTTTTTTTTTAGATTATGGTATAAATAAAAATTTCTGATAAAATCCGAAAAGTCTCCTGTCAAATGGGGCCAAAAGGTCAATATCTAAAATGCTTACACTCCAAAATTAAATGCGTTGCTTCAACGGCACCTGGTTTTATTTATGTATCTACATCAAAATCTTGTTAGGCAGTTGTAATGAATTGACATTTATTTCATTAACTTCATAATATTTCAATCCATATCAATTAATTCTACATTATATATATATATATATATATATATATATATATATATATATATATATACTACAAGTCTACAACAAATTTGATTAACTCATTAATTTATATAATTATTTTTTTATTTTGGGAGGGAAGGGGGGGGGGGGGGGGTGAGGGCGACATCTGAACCGTTTGTTATGACTCAGCACGAATCTCAAAGCAATTTGTACATCTAAACAAGTTTGTTTTCTTTACCCTGCTTAAATGAAACTCATTGTTAAATTAAATACTACGAAAATTGGAAGTTATATAATTTCAGGAAAAGTAAATATATAAGATAAATAATAAAAAATTGAAAGTGTATAATAGTGCATATAGGGTAGAGCTAGATTTTCAAACTATAGAGGTTAAATGTACATTGAGTCAATCTTATAAAATTTTCATGCAGTAAATGAAGATCAATTTTACAATATTTATGACGTTTTGATCTAAATTATATATAAAATTATACATAAATACAAAGAAAAAAATAAAAATCCATTGAGTCATTCATACCACATGCGTCTGCCTCTGGGCATATATATGTTTTGTTTCAGAGAATATACATTAATTATCAAATAAATAATAAATAAATAAAGTAAAAGGAGCAATTTGCACATGCATGCATGGTCCTTTTTTGGACCAAAACATTAAAAAAAATATTTGGTGTATAATGAAAAACTTTTAAACAACTAAAAAGGATGTAACATATTGTATCCCATCATAATTTATAATTTATAGATTAGGTGCATATATGCATAAACATGTCATGCACATGTAAACCTAAGATTACTAGCCATAAATAGTTAATTAATTAATTAATTAACTATAATAATTACTTGCTTCAAGTGGTTTGCACGTGAGGGAATGAACCAATAATTTAAAAATATGATTTTTTACATACTTTGAACATGCTAATTAATTTAATAATTAATTAAAGCGGTACTTTTCCACCGTGTGAAACCAAATCTCTTTTAATCACATGTATGCATGCATGTTACATGCATTAAATATATGGTAAAGCAAAAAATGATTATTATTTCATTTACATGATTTATATATTGTTCTTTGTCATTCTTTTTTTTTATTTTTTTCTGTCAATATTATAAAAAAATTGGTAAAAATTGTAAAGAAAAAAAATACATTCAATGGCAGCAAATCTCTACTAATTAATAGATCAGATTTACATACTATTAATTCTGCAAACGATTCTTCTTCTTTTATTTCTTTTATAAAAACTTTTTGACTATATATAATAAAATTTTCAAATAATATCCTTATTAATCTTTTCCCAATTATCCATATTATTGATAAATATATAACTATTAAAATATAATTTGTTTTTTTATGTATCAAATATTTTGGTATATGTCTTGCATTATAAAAAATATTTTCTACGATATCTATATTGAGAAGGGTTCAAATGCCTTCATTTTTTGTGCTTCCACCAGCCTCCATTTTTAGAAACTTTAATAACTCAAATTTAAATTATAAATATCAAAATAAAATTGTTAGATATGATCTATGTTATTTTCTCTATGTGCTCATAAACAATTATCACATTTCAATTTTGTTTTTATGTAAATCAATAAGTTGTAAAATCAACGTCTAGAAATTATTCACATTAGTACATTTTTTAAAAGCTCTTGATGACAACTAAAACAAAGTTGAAATGTCGTAATTTCTTACATGTGCGTAGATAAATGATGTAAATCATATCCAACGGTTTATTTTGACTTTTAAGTTTCAAATTTTGAGTTATTAAAGTTTTTAAAAATAAAGGCACAAAAAATGGAGGCATTTGAACCCTCGTCATCTATATTATATACAAATCACGAAATACATTCCGCGTTAAATTATTTTTGTATTCCAAACTTATTACTATATATACTGATATATAATTAGCTAAAAGAATTCCAAGGCCCTTTGCCAAAATAAATAAATTAGTAAAGAAAATCCAAGTTAATTAATTGTGATGCTATTTGTTAGGCCTCTTAAATGTTAATTAGACAAATCACCTGCTGGTCAAAGATTCTAACAGAGCACTTTTAATTTGATGCAGCGCATGAAGTCATGAACTATTGAACTATATACAATATTGTTTTAATTTTATAATAGAGATATATGCGCTGTATGAAACTAAAACTGCTATGTTAATACTATGCCCTCCTTACCCCCTCCTTATTAGATGGATAGTGGTATTTTTTTTAATACGAATATAGATCGAATATTAGATAGATATGATACGAATTGGACCATTAAATAGACATGTGATCAGATATAATACTTGGAATTTATAAAAAAATAAAAAAATACTATTATTTATTAAAAAAATAAATATAAATATTATTAAAAAATATCAAGTTCATAATATATATCTAATTATAATGGTGAATAACATATTTTTTTCATAATATATATTAAACTATATAGTATATATTTAGTATTCGAATACGGATAATTAAAATTTAAAACCATATTCATATTCGTATCCACACATATATTCAGATATCAGACATCCGTATCTAATTTTTGAATACGGATCAAATACAGATTAGATATTATCCGCTCTTGAGGATTCCCATGGTCATCAGGCCAAAATATATCCGATGTCTGGTTTAAGCCGTTCGATCTGCGTGAATTAGATTCACGGGATAGTTAATATCAGGGGCGGATCCAGGATTTTGGTCAGGGGTAGGCACAAAATACTAATAAGAGTGTAATTTTTTTTTTTTACTATCTAATCTCATGAGCTAGAGTACAAAATGCAAATTTTTTGGGCTAGAGTTGGACACGATTTTGAGTCAGGGGTAGGCACATTCTAAAAAATACACTGGGATTAATTTTTTTTTCAAATCCAGGGGTAGGCAAGTGCCTACCCCTGGGCCTATGTAAATCCGCCACTGATTAATATTAGTGGATATTAAAATATGTTTGCATCTTGACACAAAATGATTTAGACAGAATTATGTTGCATGTGAAGAAGAGGAGCTGATAAATCACATATTCATTTTCTATGTTTATTCAATCTCTGTATATATAATGAGTGAGTTTATGATACTATGTATAGTGCACTCTACTCCGTACTATAGATTTATATTTGAGGAGGGATCAAGTTACAACAAATTTGAGTTACAACAAAGTTACAACAATTATTTTTTTCATTTTCAAAGTCCAAATCGTCGATCCAAACCGTTCAACATGATTTCCATAATAAAATGTGCTTGCAGATCAAATTTTACATTTTTTTGAATTTTTTTATTATTTATTAAGTATTTTACAAAAAATAGCCATATTCAGACCATTGAATTTAATTTGTACCCATCTTAATAAATAGTAAAAAAATTAAAAAAAAAATATGAAATTTGATTTGCAAGCACATTTTATTTAGATAATCATGTTGAATGGTTTGGATCGACAATTTGGACTTTGAAAATGAAAAAAATGGTTGTTGTAACTTGTTGTAACTCAAATTTGTTGTAACTTGAACCCTCCTCTTTATATTTTTATTTTCAAAATCTAAATTTCGATCTGAACCATTCATCATGATCTCTGTATGAATATATACATGGTGATCAAATTTTACATTTTTTTGAATTTTTTTTTTTAAATAAGTGCACAATCATTTGATCTAAAGATTTTGATTACCTGAAAGTAGTGATTTTGTATCCATCTAAAAAATAATAACAAAAAAAAATCTAAAAATCTAAAATTTGGTTTCAAAGTACATATTCAAATAATCGATTGTTTGAACTTTGAAAATTGAAATATAGTTCTATATATAATACAGATCAAAGTACGCTATGCATAGTACAATAGCCGTGATAGTATATATATAATAAAATTTCTAGTGCACTCATAAAACTTAAAAGCATCACATAATGGCTTGAACAAAGTATATATATCTTTAGTCCACACATTCCATGAGATGCAAGAGAAAATAAAATCATAAATTCATGATAATCCAGCATTAATTTAAAGTATAGGTGGGACAACAAGATAATAATATAAGATGTGATAGGTTGGTGGGGTGGGCCCTGCTCGGTTTGTTTGCTGCCTTGGCGGGGAAGCGTATCCTGTGCGGAGTTTTCTCTGCGGAGCTGTGCGGAGTTTTCTCTGTGGAGCTGTGCGGAGCTTTTAATCTGGTCCGTTCGTTTTGACTTGGCACGAATCTCAAAGCCCAATAATATAGCCCCCTCCGTTAGCCCGAATATCAGAGCGGCTGAGAGTTAATCTGGTCCGTTTGTTTTGCTCCGCAGGTGCGGAATTTTGTAAAACTCCGCAGAGGATTAGAAAAACTTTTGGGATCATCTCTCTACTGGACCTCTCCAGTAAAAAAACTTTTTATTTATAGAAAATATTGTAAATTAATAGAGAGAAAGAGTATCTTAATTTAGGAGAGAAATTTCGAAATTTTTTTTATAGAAAAAATTATAAAATTAATTATTGAGGCAAAAGATAAATAGCATCTTGATTTTTCAATGCATAGAAAATTCAGTAAGAATTTTACCAATTTAAAATGATCTTTTTTTTCTTTTTCCAGTTGCTTTAAATTCTCTTCGTAACAATTTTTTTCCGATCCCAAAACTTTTTTTCCTTCACATAATAAAGGCCATAGAGGATCCAAAAGAACTAAAAAAACTTTAGAATCAGTGAAATTTTTACAGTTCCTTCTATGCATTAAAAGACCGAAATTTTTATTTTTAACATTTTAAAAAAATAAATTAATAAAATAACCATCGTTTCTGGTCAATTCCATATTTAACACGGCCGCAGAACACCGGAGCGGATCCATATGGGGGAGGCCGCATAATGCCGGAGCGGACCCCCATATGGGTCCGCTCCGGCTTTCTGCGGACCCATATATATATAATTTTTTTTATCTCGTTTACAGCTTTAACTTTCATTCCATATTCAAACCTTGGCATTCCATATTCAAACCTTGGCACGCATCCCTAAACCAACAATACTAAACAAACCATATTCAAACGAATATTTTATTCTGCGAACCAACAAACACTTTTTTATTCTCGGTTTTTGTGCGGCCTATGCCTTGGTAAAAAAAAAAAAAAAGAAAAAAAAAAAAGAAAAAAAAAAGAGGGTCCGCAGAACCATTCTGCGGACCCATATGGGGGTCCGCTCTGGCATTCTGCGGCCTCCCCCATATGGGTCCGCTCCGGCATTCTGCGGCCGTGTTAGATTTAGAATTGACCAAAAACGATGGTTATTTTATTAATTTATTTTTAAAAAATGGTATAAATAAAAATTTCGGATTAAAAGATCAATCAAAGTACTCTTTCTCTTTCTCTCTATTATTTTATAATATTTTCTAGAAATAATAATAATAATAATAATAATAATACTAATAATAATAATAATTTAATAGTAATAATAGTAATAATAATAATAATAATAATAATAATAATAATAATAATAATAATAATAATAATAATAATAATAATTTCTATAGAAAAAGGAAGGGAGACATAATTGAATTGTTTGACTCGACGATGTGTTTTATAATTGAATTGCCAATAATCAATCATACCATAAAGCATTAGTTGATGTTGATGTGCATTTTGGCCAATTTGTAAAATAAACTAGAGGAACAATAGCAACCAACGTTATCAGAACCGGACATGACATTAATCCCGTAAAGCTTCAGAGCAAGAGTTAATTGGTCAGACTTCTAGATCAACTGGTTCAACTGTTGATTTTTTAAAATAGCTGAATTTGATACTGAGCTTCTAAACTAATAGCTTACTGAAATCTCAATTGTTGTAATATTTTATGCACAAAGTTTAATTTGAGTAAAATTGAATGCGTAAATAATTTATATGATAATATTTATACATTTTTTTTCAATTTAAATTGGTGTATACCAGCTTTCTTTTTATATTTTATTGCATAAATTATCAAATGAACAATTTCCTTAATTGCAAATTTTTAAATTTAAAGTCAATATCATATCCATATAATCCAATTTAATTATACAGTACAAGCATTTAATAACAAAAAACAAATAAAAACTTTGATAAAGTTCAAATTGTAAATCATATTTTTACAAAATAAATAAATAAATGTTACATACATGATAAATATAAACACGTTAACATGATAAAAATAACATTTGTTCTACAATTAAAAAGAAAAAATAAATATTCTTTTTTCTTTTTGTAATATATAAAAATTAATACTTGCATCTGAAAGATCTTCTAACATTTAGTATCAGCAGTTTCTTCTACAATTTACTTTGCATTTGATTTTTAAAGTTTAAATTAATAGTGGGTCCACACGGTCAGAATCTTCTTCCTCCCTTTTCTTACACGATCTGTTTTTTCATTGCTAATTTTGCTTTGAATAAAAAAACCTAAACAAATTTATTTTGATCTGTTTTTTCAGTGATTTCTCAGTTAAACCCTGCCGGTCAATCCGGTTTTGACTGATTCAATAACAGAAATGGTTCTTAAGAAGAACCAAACATAACATGACTGGGTCCGGTTTTTTTCCGGTTCAACTGTCGGTCCGATCCGGTTCTGATAACACCGGTAGCAACAATATCATGCAAACACTTCTATTTTTTTTATTGGGTAAATTGTATACTACATGGTTTACAAAATTACAAAGTTTTAGTCCGTAAAATATCTTCATTTTCAATGTCAAAATAGTCGATCTAAACCGTTCAACATGATCTCCATTATCATACATGTAGATGAAATTTTACATGGTTTTTTACTGCTTTTTTAGATAGGTAAAAATCACTTGGCCCAAAAATCCTAGACCATTGAAAAAATAGTGATTTTCTACCTATCTAAAAAATAGTAAAATAATTTTAAAAAATATAAATTTCATTCATAATATAGGCCGCTCCGTAATATGCTTATTACTGTAGCCTCGCTCTTCATAGTCATACTTGTGTCTTTCTTTCGAAACACTCGTCATCTGAATAATTGGAATATGAGTGAGGCTATGGTCAGGGGCGGAGATACATGGACATAATGGGGGTCAATTGACCCCATTCTTTTTTAAAAAAACTAGTGATTATATATGTTTTTCATATATATTTTATTATAAAATGCTATGGGAACTCCAAAATGACTCTCATATTTTATGTGAAAAGTTTATATTGTTGACCCCCATTTTGTTTTTCAAAGAAAAACTAGTTATTATATACCGTGTATAATTTGAAAACTCTAGTATTTCATATTACTGAGAATTATCTCAAAAATTGACTCCCATTAATCAATTTTCTGCCTCCGCCCCTGGCTATGGTACTATGCACGCATATCGCATTTTGGTCTGTACTATGGATCAATATCTCCATTTTCAAAATCTGAACAGTCGATTTGAACTGTTCATCATGATCTTTATATGAAGATGTGCTTGTAAATAAAAATTTATATGTTTTTTTTAGAAACTTTTTACTATATTTTTACATAAGTAGAAAATCACCTACTAAAAAATTTTAGACCATTCAAAAGTAGCTATTTACAAAATATTAAAAAAATTTAAAAATTATAAAATTTGGTCTACAAATCTATTTTCATATGGAGATCATGTTTAAAGATTCAACTCGACTATTTCAACTTTCAAAATAAAAATATAAATACATAGTACGAATTGAGATCATGTTTACTCAAAAAAATTAAAATTGCAAAGTGTGATGAAATTTCAACTATATTATGAAAAGTTGGTAGCTAGCTAGCTCCATAATCGGAGGTTACATATACATATATATTACTTGAACATATTTCTTATTGGGTTCTTGAATTATGGTTTAGAGTTTGTGCAAAAAGAATTTTACATTGATTGTTATTACTTTAAACTTTGTTAGTGAACACTGGTCCGTGATGTTGATTTGGCCTTGGAGAGGTACGTACGGTTTACATCTTGGACCCGCAGAGAGTTACAACATTTGCTACCTTTAATTTTAAATAGGTAAGCAATCAATTCAAATTCTGGTATTTCTGCACTTCTAGCATTTCATTCGTTTAATAATAATTAACACTAGTTGCAAATCTTACCTTTTTTTCATAAAGGACTTTTGACACTCATAGGCTATGTTGCACGGATACACCGGTTTAGGCACCGTATTGGTATCGGATATGTATCGGATATCGATACGCGTCCGATACGGCACCGATACGTATCTGATACGCCAACTGGTGTATCCACTTACGTGGCGTATCCTTACTCGGCCGATACGGTCGCCGATACTCCGTTGAAACTCACGGATACGGCGGGATACGTGTGGATACGGTGAACCGCGCCTGCGAACCGCGCCCGCACCTGTGAGCCGCGCCCGTGAGCCGCGCCTACACCAGCGAAAATGGATTTTTTTTTTCTGTCCCGCGCGTGAATCAAGCTGGAGCTTCGTGTTGAAGGGGTTAAAACCTTTAACCACTACACTAAAGTTTCCTTTGTAAGTTTTCTTTGTGATATATTCTAGTAACTATAGTATTTATATATTCTTATGTTATGCTTTTAATTTTTTATATAAATTTGATTTAAGTTATGATTATCTAAATAATATATATAATAGACGTATCGTATTCTAGATTTTTGAAAATTGTCGTATCACCGTATCCGTATCGTATCCGATATGATACCCATACCCGTATCCAAACAACATAGCTTATAGGGCATAAGATGGGCCATTTGACACTTACGGGAGGCTTTTCGGATTTTATCCGAAATTTTATTTATACCATAATCTCAAAACAAAACAAAAAAAACAAAAAAAAACAAAAAAACCATATTTTTGTGGAATTCCAAAAAGACCAGGGCCGCCCAATGCCTTTGCAGCCCCAAAGATTGGGAGCCACCCATTGCCTCTGCGGTCTGAATGATACAAAATTTTCAGGTCAAGTGATTTTCTACCTATCTAAAAAAATAGTAAAAAATTCTAAAAAATGTAAAATTTGATTTGCAAGTACATATTCATATGGAGATCATGTTGAACGGTTCAGATTGACCGTTAGGATTTTGAAAACTCAAATATTGAGCCGTTGCACGGAGGTCCTCTATGCTACATGTAGCATATTAGTCAGATTATATATATATATAGAGTGATGCTACGGTGCTTTGGGAAGTAAAGAGGGTATTTTACTTCCCGCTCATATCTCCATTTTCAAAGTTTAAATGTCGATCCGAACTTCCCAACATGATCTTCATATTAATATGTGCTTGGAAACCAAATTTTACATTTTTTGGAAATTTTTTACTATTTGTTTAGAAATTTTGAAAATCAGTATTTTTTGAATTTATTTTTTATTTTTATTTAATGAAAATATGTGATTTTAAAAAATTCTAAACAAATAGTAAAAAATTTTCAAAAACTGTAAAATTTGGTTTCCAAGCACATATTAATATGAAGATCATGTTGAGAAGTTCGGATCGACTATTTGAATTTTGAAAATAAAAATATGAGCTGGAAATAAAACACCCTCTTTAATTCCCAAAGCACCGTAGCATGACTCATATATATATATATATATATATATATATATATATATATATATATATATATATGAGGAGGGATCAAGTTACAACAAAGTTACAACAACCATTTTTTTCATTTTCAAAGTCCAAATCGTCGATCCAAACCATTCAACATGATTATCTAAATAAAATGTGCTTGCAGATCAAATTTTACATTTTTTTGAATTTTTTACTATTTATTAAGATGGGTACAAAATTCAATGGTCTGAATATGACTATTTTTTGTAAAATACTTAATAAATAGTAAAAAAATTCAAAAAAATGTAAAATTTGATCTGCAAGCACATTATATTGCGGAGATCATGTTGAACGATTTGGATCGATGATTTGGACTTTGAAAATGAAAAAAATAATTGTTGTAACTTTGTTGTAACTCAAATTTGTTGTAACTTGATCCCTCTTCTGTATATATACACACACACCCACACCCACACACACACACCCGAGCGCGCGCGCGCGCGCGCGCTATACCTGTTACCAGTAACATGAGACGTAGAAACCTTTAACTTGAAAAGCCCAAAGTTAAGTACAGCTGTCTAGGCCCGTCAGCCTTGGGCCCTAGCACATACATATATATTGGTGATAAATGATAACTAACCACACAATTTAATTTTCCAATGTTTTACTAAAAAAATATAATAATTTTCCAATGAACATTAATTAACAAAAGAAACCAACAAGTAGGTAGCAAAAAGGCCATGCAACGGAAATGTATAAATAACATTAATCATTCTAGTTACAACGGAAATGAATGTATAGAGCTACAATAAGGCCATGCAGAAAATGAACAGGAAAGCCGCGGCATAGAACGCCGCTATTACTGGAATAAATAGGATTGTCCGTATTGAATAGCCCGGCAGGAGGAGGGTGGCGATAGGGTAGCAAACTGGAGCAAGCGTCACATACGACCCCAACCCAAATGCCACTGCCATACTACTTGCAGCTAACACAAATGTATCTGATGCAAAATCAAGGTTACTTTGAACTTGAGATACCATACCATTCATAATAAACTTGGCAGCACCATTCTCAGTAAATATATCAAAATATATCTATTGTTCTTGTATATCTCAGATCAGAAGTATATGCAGAAAAAGACTTTGCTTATGTGTGCTTTGCATGCTTGGTTGTTCAGTAATCAGTAGTTGGTGACTTGGTTGAAACACACGAGTTAACTAAAATTATCAAGAAATAATTTTCTGATGTGTTCGTTAGTTGAGGCATACCTCACTAGATTCTAGCAATTGCCTCTTCGAAAGTTCAAATGGTTTTAAGCCTTGATTATTTAGGACTGTTTCTCCATTGCGAAACAACCTACTTTTCCAAAGAGCTCTCACAATTAATATGTGTTCCTTCATGGCTGTAATGTGCATTGGTGTATTTCCTTCATAATCTGTTTTATTCATCATAATTCCTCTAATTAATTAGTACAACATTGGGAATTTGGGATCGTTAGATTCCGACCAAAATAATTTGACCTGGTTCTCTTCAGCAACAATGTGCAAAAGATTTCTTTCACGAGGATCCAGCAACTTGGCATCGTCAGGGTACTCTTTCATGAAATGAATTACCAGTTCCGTGTTGCCCATGGGTGCGGCTACATGAATCGGAAACATTCCGTTTGAAAATTTAGTGAATGCTAGAGTAGGGTCAACTTCTAACATTTTCTGTGCCATCTTAGTATATCCATTGACTATAACTGTGTACAATGGAGTAAACATTTGGTTGTTCACCTTGTATGCTACTTTTGGATCTAAGTTCATCAGCTCGCATCCGACATATATATGCCCATGTTTGGCAGCAACGTGCAAATGTGTGTCTCCATTTTCATTGGTTTCTTTGAGAGCATCTTTCACAAGAACACGATTAATTTGAATGAGGTAGTGGATGACCTCATTTCCGACCTTCGCAGCACAGTACAGGGGTGTGTCTCTAACATCTTGTTTTGTGCTTTCAACAGGGAATTATCTCTGTGAAAAACCTTCAACGCTAGCTCATTGTGCCCCTTAGTAACAAGTAGGTTAAGAACTGTGTCTCCGAAACGTGTTTCACTTTGTAACTCGGATTGGACAGTCTGTTGTTTTGCATTTATTTGTTCGAGAGCAGAATCAGAGGCATCTATTGTCACCTGATTATTTAGACAATGTAAAATTATATGAAAGCATCACAATGGAAATATTTGAAATATATCATCTTAATAGATTGAGAAGATAAGACGAGGAGGCCGTCATTAAGGACATATCCCTCAGACATATATCTTCTTTTCATAATTAATTAGGCTTGGGAACATTCCAATTATATAGCTAATTTAGCTTAGGAGCACTCAATGTTTTTAAATGCAGTTTTACAAATAAAAAAAAAAAAAAAACCAGTGTGCTAATGCTTGGAGCATAGCATTCAGATTAATAATATCTTCATGTGAAAAAGTACTTGTTAGGATTTTCTATCTATCTAAAATCTAAATAAATAGTAAAAAATGTAAAATTTGACATCCAAGTACATTTATATGAAAATAATGTAGAATAGTGTACTCTCGGAAATAGTCACTTTTTACATTCGTGACCTATTTTTTTTCTAGTGATTTAATGATATAATTAATGGTGAGTAATATATAAGCAAGTAGGCACGAGCTATTTTAAATTTAATACTAATTTGTTTAATTTAGATGTTGGTCAACCGCAAAGTATGCTTTTTAAACAATGCGCCATGTTATCATGGCAATGCCTAGGGGTATATAGTCCGATATTTTTATTAAAACCCCAAAAAAAAAAAACAAATTATCAAATCTGCTCCCACTTCAAATTATAATTATTTCTACCCTAACCGCCCGTGGGCTGGGCGGTCCACTTTTCCCACCAGACCGCCTAGTAGCCGGGCGGTCCACTTTTGATACCTGACCGCCCAGCGCCCGGGCGGTCCACTTTTAAAACCTGACCGCCCAGGGGCTGGGCGGTCGACTATGAAATTTTTTTTTTTTTAAAAGCGGTCCGCTGGGAGCAGACCGCTCCCCATCTCCCTCTCTTTCGCCTCTGCCTCCAGCTGCGTCGCCGCCCCGCCGCGTCGCCGCCCGAACCACCACCCCAGCCGAAGTCTCTCTCTCCCTCTCTCCCTCTCTTCCTCTCTCTCTAGAGCTCTCTCTCTCTCTCTCTCCCCCTCTCCCTCCCTCTCTTCCTCTCTCTCTCTCTTCTGCCATTCTCTCTCTCTCTCTTCCTCCCTCTTCCTCTCCCTCTTCCTCTCTCTCTCTTCCTCTCTCTCTTCCTCCCTCTTCCTCTCTCACCCGAACCCTAATTTCGGCCATCTCGGCGACAGTCCGATTATTTTCGGGTAAGTTTCTAAATAATTTTTTTAATTTATATTTTGTATCTTGTATTGGCATTGGAACGATTGGTAGAATTGAATTGTTAATTATCGTGTCCGGGTTGTTGATTTTCCCGAAACGATTGAATTGTTCAAAATTAGGGTTTCCGGTATTAGAGTTTGTAGTTTAGGGATTTAGGGTTGACAAAACTGAAGTTTATAAATTAGGGTTGAATTGTTAATTATCGTGTGTGGGTTGTTGATTTTCCTGTCGCGATTTAATTGTTAAATTAGGGTTGAATTGTTAAATTAGGGTTTATGATTGAATTGTTTAAATTAGGGTTGAATTGTTAAATTAGGATTTAGGGTTGAATTGTTAAATTAGGATTTAGGGTTGAATTGTTAGTTTAGGGGTTAAATTAGGGTTTAGGGATCAAATTAGGGTTTAGGGTTGAATTGTTAGATTAGGGTTGAATTCCTAAATTAGGGTTTAGGGTTGACATAATTAGAGTTTATAAGTTAGGGTTTATAAATCAGGATTTGTAAGATAAAATCTTCTGTTTATTGAAATGTAGTATGGTCAGAACTAGACGGGGACGTGCATGGGATGCCCCTCTGGAGACGGGGGAGAGTTCACATGATCACGATGCTGAGGCATCCGGTGCAGCGGCATCCGGTGCAGCGGCATCCAGTGCAGAGGCATCCGGTGCAGAGGCATCCGGTGCAGAGGCATCCGGTGCAGAGTCGTCCGGTGCAGATGCTCCCTTTGGAGATTATCCCCCTCACCATCCTGACACGTTTAGTCCTCTTCTGTGGATCCCACATGTCAGGCACCGTGTCTCACTTGCATCTATGGAGGTACGTTGGTTTTGTATTCCTAATTTAAATAGCATTATTTAATTAGACGTTTATATTGAAATAATTGTAAAATGCAGGACACGACGATGATGATAGTGAGGCATCGCACCCCCGAGATACCATACGTCCGTCACCCGTTGATGGAGCAGTGCATCCTTCATCTGGGGTTGTATCAGTTGGCCATCATGCCTCACTGTGATATTGATCAGGCCCTCATTTGCGGTATAGTGGAGAGATGGCGACCGGAGACGCATACATTTCACCTTCCGGTTGGGGAGATGACAGTCACACTAGGTGATGTCAGCGCCTTGTGGGGTTTACGGATAGACGGCGACCCCATCGGTGGTGTCTCAGACCATCCAGACCTGATGCACATGATACCGGAGCTGCTGGGGGCCGCTCCGTCGGACTTGCAAAAGAAGAAGAAGAAGAAGAAAGGAGAGGAGGAGGAGGAGTTCCGGTATTCACAGTACTGCATCAGTCTTGCGGTGCTCCGCAGTTACTTCCACCGGCGTAGGATCACCCCCCAGACACGTGACGAGCAGGCTGTTCTGAGGTAATCACAAACAGTTGCAAATTAAAATATGTTATGGATTGAACAAAAAATATAGTTATTTATGTTTCTAATTTATATTGCAGGTACGTGAGGGCGTTTGTCTTGGATTTATGTGGCAGCGTCATGTTTGTCGATTTCAGCGGTGACGCAGTCCCGATTATGTTCCTCTCTCTGCTGAGGGACATTCAGCGGCCGTCGAGGTGGAATTGGGGTGGAGCCGTGCTCGCTCACTTATACCGGGGCTTGTGTCATGCTTGTCTGGTAAGTTTGTACAAATATTTAAATTTTTTTATTACATATATTATGGTTCCATATTTACCAGAAATGCATCGCATGTCCAAAATTTAGGCGACGAACAGGCAAATTGCCGGACCACTTCTTCTACTCCAGCAGTGGTCCTGGTCACATCTACCGGTGTGTCGGCTGTTCCTCCAGCTCAGGAGGGGCTATGGATGGGAGATGACCTCGAGAGACGTCCGGGGTATGGTGCCATATGGAGTACTCCCCTCACGTACGAGGACACGGGCAGAGGGAGGACCGTGGGGATTTCGTATGTCCTGGGCCAGCTCCAGATGCTTCACGAGGCGAGCGTCACCTGGTACCCCTATCGTGTGTTCTACGATCGGGGCCTTCTGTGCCCGCTGACATTAGAGCAGAGACCTCTCTCGTTTTATCGGGGGCCGTGCGTATGCTTCTGGATAGTTGAGTATCACTATCCTAATCGAGTGCCCCGTCAGTTTGGCTTGGATGCCTATGTCCCTGATTTTCCAGAGTTGGGCGAGCAGCGGACCACCCAGCTGCACAGGTAACTACCCACTGCCTTATTGTTTTCCTATTTTATTACTTGTTCAGCCATACACGTTACTAATTAATTTATATTGCAGCACTAAACACAACAAGCCAAAAGTCGACTGGAGCACGCGTTTCTGGGAGCATTACCAGCGTGCTACATCACCCTAGTTTCACTTACTCCAGCTCCAGATGCCCCTATGCCGGTCGGGCCTTGGAGATTGCGGTATTTAGTCTTGTACCAGAGATGGGGCATGCCGACGGTTTATCTACAGGGGGACTATGGTGATGCTCTTCGACGGAGACTCACGGGTGAGGGTGACGGATCTAGGACTTACTTGCCTTTCGGTCCGATCCATGCTCGTTCGGTATGTTTAAATGAAACTGACATGCTTAAAAAATTGTAGTTATTTATTCATCTTCTAATAATAATAATAAAAATACATTGTGTGCAGATTTTGACCGCTATTAGAGGAGTGGCACACAGCTTGGTGTGCATGGCGAGAAGAAGTTGGAGAGCGATAGGATGTCAAATGCTCCAACACAGTGCACCGATCGTTGAGGACTCTGGCTGGGACGGGCGCCTCGTTGGTATGTTGCACGATGCCGGGGAGGACATCAATTGGCGCGAGATAAAGGCCCCACCACCAGATCCGGAGCAGCCTAGAGCTCCTATCTACGCTGATGAGATGCCGCCACCTCCTACAGGTAATAATATGTCATACAAATGATCATTATTAAGCGTCTCTTTAAAAGATCATTATTATTAATTTATCTTCATTTCTGCAGATGATGACTCGGGTTGGGCGATCCACCAATGGGTGTTGAACAACAACGCGTGGAACGCGTACTACAACGAGCATGGAGTTCCCTGCAGCATACCGAGGTAGCAAAAGTTCATTATTTAATTAATTTACTCGTTACTTCTATGTCTTTAATTTAACATTGTTTATATGCAGGATGAAGCTGCCGCCGCCGCCGCCGTTTTCTCTTTGGATGACCTAGCTCCAGATGAGGGCGGATGGGAGCCAGCTAGTTCCCACCGACCGCAGTATATGGAGCCCAGACAGCACGACGGCGAGGCCAGTGGGAGTGGGGCACAGACTGCAGATGGCTTTGCCGCTGCTATATTTGGCACACCGCCTCCGGCCACGTATCCTCCTACTTGGGAGGCCGATCCGTGGGTGTTGCGTACACATGCGGGGATCCACGGGGAGCATGCATTACACCTGGGGGCGGACCCATGGGCGCGTGAGGCCGTACACGATGACATGCAGGTGGATGAGGTTCACCAGAGGCGTCCGCCGTCGCAGAGAGAGCGCCATGCACCTACTAGGTTGGACCTCTCCGGACCTCGCCCTCGTCGTCGCCGTTAGGGTTTTTATATTTTTTTTAGTTTGATAGGTTTCTAGTATTTTAGTTTGGATTATTATATTTCATGTTTGGACTGTTATGTTTCATGTTTAGACTTACCATTTAGATTACCTACTTTTATTGTTTAGACTTACTATTTAGATTACCATTTAGAAACATTTAAACATTAACAAACTTAATATAAACTAATCAATTATATTAAAACTACAAATTACATAACATATAAAAATAATCGTCAATTATAAAAATATAATCGTCAACAAATAATAAATATATATCATACAATTTAATATAAAACATTCAAACAAATCATTACAACAATTTAATATAAAACATTCAAAAATCATTACAACAATTTAATATAAAACATTCAAACAAATCATTACAACAATTTAATATAAAACATTCAAAAATCATTACAACAATTTAATATAAAAACATTCAAACAAATCATTACAACAATTTAATATAAAACATTCAAACAAATTAAAACATAAAACCTTATAAAAAAAAAAATTTCATAGTGGACCGCCCGGCTGCTGGGCGGTCTGGTGGGAAAAGTGGACCGCCCAGCCCACGGGCGGTTAGGGTAGAAATAATTATAACTTTGGAGTGGGAGCAGATTTGATAATTTGTTTTTTTTTTGGGGTTTTAATAAAAATATCGGGTATATAGTCAACATGTTTTACTATACATATAAGTTTAGATATAAATAGGAATATAAATTTAATAAATACGGATACAAATTGAATTATTGAATGTAAATATATTAATATCAATATAAATAATTTGAATTAAAAAAAAATTAACACATTTTACAATATCATTCAAAAGGTAACCTATTAGAAACCTAATTTACTAGCTAACACACTACTAGAATCCCCAGTAAAGGCAACGGGAGAAATTGGCTTGTTGCAACGGCTTACGCTTGCTAAAAGCCCGAAAAACTCCATTAGCAAGCGCTACGCTTGCAAATCCTCCCGTTGCTTTAAGCCCCAATGCAAATACTCATTTTCAGACTTTTTGCAAGGGTTACGCTTGCTAATACATTTTGCTTTACTATTCGCAAGGGCTGCCGTTGCAAAAAGTACGCTTGCTAATACTTTGGTTTTTGGCGCCCAACTGGGTATTAGCAAGGAGATGTAGTGTAGGCCCCACTGAGTATTAGCAAGGAGATGTAGTGTAGGCCCCACTTAGTATTAGCAAGGAGATGTAGTGTAGGCCCCACTTAGTATTAGCAAGGAGATGTAGTGTAGGCCCCACTGTGTATTAGCAAGGAGATGTAGTGTAGGCCCCACTGAGTATTAGCAAGGAGATGTAGTGTAGGCCCCACTTAGTATTAGCAAGGAGAGGTAGTGTAGGCCCCACTCGGCATTAGCAAGGATATCAGTTGTGGGACCCACTTACTATTTGCAAGGTTGTCCCATAGGGTATTTGCAAGGATAGCACACGGGTTATTAGCAAGGTTAGCGTGAGTGGACCCCACATTATTATTTGCAAGGCACACCAGCGTGGGTCCCACCTTATTTTTTGCAAGGATAGCGATAGTGGGTCCCATCCGTTTTTTTGCAAGGGTAGGTGCTGTGGGTCCCACCTGATTATTTGCATGCTCTATAATTTCATCATATTCCTGTTGATATTGTGACAAAAATAATTACAATTAATACCAGTATATCAGCAACCCCATTTCTAAAATCTTCCCATTACCTATCGGGCACCAACCCGGTAATATGATACATTTTCCAATGAAAGAAATAACAATAACATAACACCTTGAAATTTAATAAGAAAGCTTGAAATTAGCATTATAATATTACAGCCACACTATAATATCAGAAACCAACTGTATTATAACATTACAGCCACACTATAATATGCAACAATAATTTACAAAAAGAAACATAACTACATAACCCTTTCTCAAAATATAATCACCACCCATCAACAAAAATTTACAAAAAAGAAACATAACCTGTGGTGTTAATGTGTAAATCCAAAAATCTATAATTATCCATTAAAGGTTGGCAATACCCCAGACCATTAATGCCGGTTGTTGTTCGAGATGTCATCTGCAAACCAATCGGTCGTTGACGCTTCGGCCCCTAAAAGGTTGGCCACCTCTTGTCCAGAATTTGCCTTCAGTAGTGCTTGGAATCCCCCCTCTTGATTTGATGATGGCAGCACATATGGTGGACCCTACATATACCACATTCCCAAAGCGAGCAAGTTACCACATATACCACATCACCAATTCCAATTCCAAAGAAAATAAACCAGCATATATATGTTTTGAAACTAAACCACATATACCACATCACCAAGTCCAAAGAAAATAAACCAGCACCACTATGTTGGAACTCCCGCAAAAACTAATTTTGGCAAAAATCACTAAAAATAACTAAAAAGTTATTTTGGCCAGAATCCACCCTCGATGAAATTGATTTTGCACCATACTCATTGTATTCACTCAAATCACTAAAAATAAAGGAATAAAAGAGAGTTTGCACAATACTACATATCAGTTCTTGTCGTTGCTGAAATATTTGAACTCGATGGTTCTGTCTTACCTAATTGTGTTTATATATTGCGTATATAAATAAGTACTAATAAATCTCCTTACTTGAGAGTGGGCAAACTGCATTAGTGGGGCTCCTTCCTGAGATTGAGGTAGAGAGGTGGGATCCTGACACTAGTCAATATTCAAGCGCACTGTTATCATTTGGATAGCACAACATCTGATCGTAGAGAAATAATTAAAAGGATTGAGTTGTTAAGTTCAAAGATTTCACCTGGAGAGTTTGCATATTCCCCATAACCCCCTCATGAGCACTGTTAACCTGTGCCTGTGTTAAATATACACAAGAAAGGTTAGCACTGCTAACCTGACGCCCATCTTGTAACCGTTCAAATTATTCTATTGTTAAACGGATACACTAAACATGTTTGTGGGAAGTTTGTAAATAAGTTAAAACAGCAGGCAATTGGTTGGGCTCTCAAGAACCTATTGAAAATGTTGCCGGCTTTGTTCCATTTGTGTGAAATACATAACCGATAGGATAGATTTACCATTTTCTATTAGGTCTAGAGGTAAAACCTTTTCTATCAGGTTAAACCTTAGGCTTACACAGTCCCCTCTTAATTAAGCTTACACAGTCCATATTTTTATCATGCTTACACAGTCCTCTATTGAACAAGTTGTGGTAAAGAGATAAGCTGAAAATGGATATTTGAAGAATAGTTAAAAGGAAATAAAAGTAAACTATCAATTGATCATCCTTTTGCATTCTAAGCATATGAATGGGACTATAACAGCCGAAGGACAAACTGGCATGTCGAAAGGACCAAAGAAATACAAGTTGTAATAAAGGCAGTGAGTGGAAGTATAACATTGAAGACTCTTGCATAGTCGGACTAACCTGTACAGCTGGATTTTGCTGTCCAACCAGACTGAATAATTTGGTGAAGAGCATGTTGTATCTTTCTTGCTCTCTTTTCCTCTCTTGCCTTTCCTCGGCCAGTCGCATATCACGTTCGTTTAACATTCCGACTAGGACATCATCGGTGAAGATCCGTTTGCTTCCAATATTTGTGACATCAGAAAGGTCGGATTGTGCAGGGGTGGTCCGTCCTCGTCCAGTTGTTTTGGGCAACTTCGGGTCTAGGACGCATCCAAAGCCTCTAACCCGGCCATGGTAGCTACCGCCAACCGCTGACATAAACAGGTCAGCCTCATCCACGTCAGCATGGTCCTCGTGAGCCGTCATACCCGTAACATCTGTCTATTATATGCAATAGTCGAGAAATATATATTATTGCTAAATTTTTGTTTCCAAATTGTAATGTTTGTTTTTTCCAAACTGGTATTGTACAGTTATTGGTACTCACTTGATAGTAATGTTATTAGAACCGGACTGGACATCGACACGGTAGAACTACGGGTCACTAGTTCACTGGTCGAACCAGTGGGTGAATCAGTTCAACTGCTGGTTTTTTAACAAATTTACAACTTATAACCTGAAATACTAACAAGTTATTAATTTTTCGTCTAAGTCTGAATGAATGCCACATTTTACATAATAAACATTCTTACTTCAAAATACTGCATGAAGGTCCATAAATTACAATAAGATGTACCAGTACATATCAATGACATAAGAGAATACCAAAATACCATTTCAAAGTAAAAAAAGCAAGTGAATTGTTACAAATATTCTCACACACCTCAAGGCAGCCACATCAAAAATAAAAGTTTAACATTTCAAATTAGTCACTACCAAGTTAAAAAAAAAACATTTCAAATTACTAAGAAAATTAACCATCAATAAAGTTTAAAAACTAAAAGTTACGATTCTTAGAATTCTCCCCTTCCCTTCTTTTAATTGATCTGAGCGAATATTAATTAAAAGCTCAAACCATACTTTATTAATCATAATTGCGCTTACCTAGCTTGGGAGTTTTTTTTTGGAAACTTGGAAGCGACTTCCAAGGTTATATTATAAAGATAAATACCTAGCTTGGGAGTTGGGAATAGTAAACTAATTAAGTGCCCCACTGTAAAATACGACAACCATTCAATAACATACAGAAAACATACAACTTTGAATTAAGTGCCCCACCGCTTGGTTTGTCACAACTCACAAGTGAGAGATTGCAAGGTACAATATTATCCAATCTTCTAATTTCATTTTTTTAGAGCATACAACTTTGAAATTTGCATCAATGCTCTGTGTACAACAAGCTCAGTACATTCTCACTTGGCTTTTGTTTGATTCATATTATTAGTTTAACTTCAGGTTGCATATGTTCATTATTTTTAGGTAATCAGAATCTGTAGTTTGAGAAAGAATAATTAGATAGATTTTCATGTTTTAACTCCAACATAATAGTGGGGAAAATGAATAATAAAAAAACTGAAACTAGTTGGTTTTGCTTCATTACTGTCAGTCCTGCTGTAGTGCTGTGTGTCTTTACCCCTAGAAGCTAACTTAGCAATATTTAGTGTCAAAATTTAACTTGTATATTGCTTCCCTAAAAGATGATGAGAAGCAAGATTTGAAATAAACAAGCAATATAGCAATCGATAATATAAAAGAGATTTATATTATTGTATATATTAGTTTTTAGATTGCTACGAATCTGATCTAAATGCTTAAATTTTTTTTTTTAACATCGATTTTTAACAGGACCAATAAGAGATAGGAACTTCTCCTTAGCCGTTACCAGCTTCTACTCTCCTCTATTATCTCAGTGAGATTCCAATATCTATTACTGCATTTAGATAAATGCCCTTTGGAATGCTTAGAAAATGATAAATTAGGATCATGAACAGCAAAACTAGGGATTTCTTAGAAGTGTTCTGCGTACTGCTGTTGGATTGACTCCCCAATTCTACCATTCTAGCACAGAGGACAATGGGATTTTTTTTTTAACATCGATTTTTAACAGGACCAATAAGAGATAGGAACTTCTCCTTAGCCGTTACCAGCTTCTACTCTCCTCTATTATCTCAGTGAGATTCCAATATCTATTACTGCATTTAGATAAATGCCCTTTGGAATGCTTAGAAAATGATAAATTAGGATCATGAACAGCAAAACTAGGGATTTCTTAGAAGTGTTCTGCGTACTGCTGTTGGATTGACTCCCCAATTCTACCATTCTAGCACAGAGGACAATGGGATTTTTTTTTTAACATCGATTTTTAACAGGACCAATAAGAGATAGGAACTTCTCCTTAGCCGTTACCAGCTTCTACTCTCCTCTATTATCTCAGTGAGATTCCAATATCTATTACTGCATTTAGATAAATGCCCTTTGGAATGCTTAGAAAATGATAAATTAGGATCATGAACAGCAAAACTAGGGATTTCTTAGAAGTGTTCTGCGTACTGCTGTTGGATTGACTCCCCAATTCTACCATTCTAGCACAGAGGACAATGGGAATTAAATTTAAATTATATTCTTAGAATCCAGGATGAATATACTTGACCATTATTTGCAATATTTGTTCACTGTAGGCTAAGGGTTTGAGAAAGATGCGAAATGACCCTAATAATTATGAATTTTCTCAAAAGGGCAAACTTGTCTTAGTGTTTGATAGATGAAACTCTTTGGTAAGTTTAGGATCCTAATGCTGTCATGTTGCTTATAGAATTTTCTTATATTCAATTCTCCAAATATTAATTCTGTCCTTCATGCACTTAAGGCTCTTGGGGACAAGACTCTGGAGCTCAGGTTTTTGGTGCAAAAAGCTTTCTCGAGTTCAATAGATTTTGCCCAAGGTATGCTCTTATCTTCTCAAAAGATTTAGATTGAAATTAAAACCCATTAAAACTTAGTCCTATGTTTTTTAAATATTTCCAATATAGATCAATTTGTGTACCGAGTCCGTTGAAATCAATCCTTCTCTATCCAATTAATAACAAGGGACTGGTTCAAATTGTTCTTTTTTTGTCCTTCATAGTGGTACAAGATATTAAGATATAAAAATGCATAGGAAACTTAATAAATCAAATAGGAAATTAGGAATTAAATCCAAACTATATTCTTAGAATCCAAGCTAAATATATACTTGGCCATTATTCTTAGAGCAAGGAGACCCTCACATTAATCATCCACTTGGACATTGCTAAATCAAACTTTTATTTTTCTTCCTTTATTTGCAAAGCACTATTCATGACTGGTACTGGTAAGCAACAAAGGTACATAGTTAATTGATTTAAAGTTCTAAACCCCCACATATACACAAGCAAAACATGAAATTTACAACTACATCCTATTGGTTAGTGCTATGCTCTCAGATATACAACAGTACAACCAAGAAAAGAAAATTATCCAGTGTGGTCTAAGTGGAAATCTCATGCCAAAGTGCCTTTGATTTGAGCATTTCATCAAACAACTTATATGCATGGATCTATTCAATAAAATTGGATGGTGTTTGCCCAATTGACCTGGTCGATTGAGACCTCTGCCATGCAAGCTTGTATTTCTGATAATCACATTAGATTGTTAATATTTGTATGAAATTTTCTAAGGTGATCATCCAATCTTCAATTTGACCTTTGTTTCAGAGGTTCTTCAATGGACCAGGTCAAGTCAGAGGAACAAGGATATATTTGTCAAATACTAGTTAAAATAATTAAACAACAACTTAAATAGATAAAAGGAGAAATTAGAAATATTATGCTTATCATGGAGGTGATGTCGAAAAAAAACTTACAAATACTTTTTCTGCTTTCTCAGTGGTAAATTTCAAGGAGGTGGTGTCGAAGTCTATGGGTTCCAGTGAGACAGTACCCTCATCATTATCATTGAGTTCAGATGCACTCTCCACGAATTCGTTGTATTTGGCCAGCACCGGTGATTTCCCGTCTGCAGTTCTACTGTGAAGATGGACGTAGAGCTCCCTCATAGTTGGCACTCCTCCCTTTTTCAGAGTTTTCTCCACAAGAAAAAACAGTAATAAATTAGTGCTCACGACTAGAGTAATGACTACATTTTACAGTGATTTAAATTTTTAACACAAGTGCAGTTCATCTAGTTACCAGTTTGGTAAGATGCTGGTGTGCGCTTGAACAACCACCGTAGTGGGGGACCGCAAAGCCAGATGCAAGGCGGTTTTCTTTGTTTTGTTTGCTCAGGCCTTTCCAATCCTCAGTGTCAAAGATATCACAGAGACCAGCCCAATGGGAGGGTTGAAGACACCAGTGAGGAACCATGCTCTTCCATGAATCTATATCATCTCCAAATTTCTTTATGCATTTAGTTCTAGCTTTGTTCAGCTCCTCAGTGTATCGTTTGGCTGCAATGGCATCTAGAACGGTCCGACAAAGGCTGACATCTTGATCTGCCCGGTACCTGAATCTTTCCTGTAAAATTTGGAAATAATGGAGCGACACCCGACATGCATATTGGTCAGTAAGCTGAACTTTTTCGTTGAATAATTTAAATCATGCGGTGTAGGAGAAGGCTGTGCAGTACGCCAATACATGGAGGCTGTGATGGCTGGGCAATGGTGGTTGTGACTAATTAGATTGGCCAATGGTGGTTGTGCCTAATTAGATTGGCCAATGGTAGCTGTGACTAATTGGGGTAGTGACTAAATCAACAAAATTTAGTGATTAATTCGACTAATTATCAGAGGCACTGAATTTGATGCACCACAGTTGTTTGGCAGGTTACCCTTGGTTTCAAGTTATGAAAGGGAGTCACTAAATTAACAACCATCACGGCATAAAGGAAACAGCACAGACTACAAAGGTTAGTAATGCATTGCCAGAAGAGGAGAATTATTGATGCATGTTAGGATGTGGTCAATTCGAGTTGTAGCCACAGTTCTATCATTTCATATATTGGTAAATACCCACTTACCTAGATGTAGTATGTTTTGTTCTAAAAAGCACAGATTAGAGCACATATTAGGCACAAATTACACCCGCTATTTTCAAAAGTAATAAAAAGAAAATGCATTACCAAGAACGCATTCTCGAAAATGTCCTTCCACGATTTGTCCCAGCTGTGATAACTTCTTATTGGTCCAGGCATGAAGTTGAGAGCTAGCCTAGTGATCGATGCGGTGATATCCTTTGGTTTGATTTTTGGTTTGATTGCACAGGTGAACTCCTTTTTCCCAACCACCCAAATTTCTAGACGTTGTTCGACATCCTCGGTCGCGTCTCGCACAATTCCAGGGCCTCTTCCCTTTTTCGTAGGTGGTTGTACTTCACCTTCTATTGGAGCCATAGAACTCTCCCGATTTCATTACGTTCATCTACCGTGCGCTTTTTCTTTTTGTATGTTGCTGCTTTTGCTCTTTTCAGAGCAGATTTTCTGGGAGCCATATGTTTAATTTTGTCTACCTCCTGCAAAATAAACAACAAACATTCATGTTAGTTTTGGGCAGCCAACATCAAGTGCATCATTTGATTGAGGGAATTGACATAAGGACTGACATGGATGGCATCTACACCAACATTCATGCAAGTTTACAACCACGTGTCTTTTACATAATGAGAGAGTGTACAAACTCTATGGAGACAGTGTATAAACTCTAGCACAGGCAATCATCGAAAAAAACTTTGATAATTTCAAAATTATAAGTTTTGGTAAACAACAGAGAGGTATTAATCGGGAAACAATTAACTAAAGAGAAATTTAAGAAAGGAAATCAAGAAATTAGTTCGACTAAAGAGAAGTTTTGGTACTTCAAGAAAGATAAAAAAATGTCGAAAGGAAATCAAGACAAGAATCTCTAGAATTCCAAAAAATTCTAGTTAAGGGTTCCAATTTGACCTAAATTCTGGAAAGAATCACCGGAAATACTTTTCTTATCTCAAGGCCTTACCTCTAGTTCTGAACCCAAAGCCAGAATTTAAGGAAACTAGTTCGACTAAAGTAAATTTGCTGAAAAGTTAGGAGTAACAATGTACTTACAAATAGAGCTAAAAGTGTGATGAAATGTCGTCAGATCTGATACGACCTCAAAGGCCGTCAAGATCGTAAGCGTTAAATCCCTCACAAACCATCTCCAAGGGAGGCGCGACTAGAACTTAGTTTTGGTGGGAATGAAATTTGGGTGCAATAGAAATGGCATACAGGAGGGTTTCATCTGTCTGGACTTCACTACATCAGAGTTACCTCACAATATACTCAAGTTGTTTGACAAATCTCAACCGATATGATGCGTTCTCAACAAATCTTAAAGCAAACTTGATCGGGACACGTCGGCAATGTATAGTATGAGGTACCTTATAGGCGAATTGGAGATATTTGGGGGGAAAATGAAATTTCCCAGGGGCCATTTGGGGGGAAATCCTAATTTAGCTGTGCTGAATGGAGAGCTGTTTTTGCTTCATGTTCGGCACTTGTAGTGTGGGAGCTTGAACTAAGAGAAGAATATGTGCACTGCGCAGAGCCATTAATGCCCTGTTAACAAAACTCCTATATTTGTACCAAATATCACCCATTGCCACTGCACTAAGTAAAATAGTAAAAATTTATTAATGTATGGGGAGTTACTTAATTGTGAATTTTCTTTTGTCACAGTTTAATTTTTACAGTAAGAAATTAGTGCCTCACTTAGGTAATTTCGAAATATATTTGATACTAATGTTTATTTGTTTTTTTTAATGAAGTTGTATTGTTTTTATTCCAATTTTAGTTGCTCTTCATTTCAAGGTCATGAGGAGGTTCAATTTATATATGAGGAGGGTTCAAATGCCTCCATTTTTCATGCCTCCACCATGCCTCCATTTTTAAAACTTTAATAACTCAAAATTTAAAACTTAAAAGTCAAAATAAACCGTTGGATATGATCTACATATTTTATCTATGCACGTGTAAAAATTATGACATTTCAATTTTATTTTGGTTGTCATCAAGAGCTTGTAAAAACGTACTATGTGGATAATTTCTAGACGTTGATTTTCAACTTATTGATTCACATAAAAACAAAATCAAAATGTGATAATTTTTTATGAGCACATAGATAACATGATGTAATCATATCAAACGGTTTTATTTGACTTTTAAGTTTTAAATTTTGAGTTATTAAAGTTTTTAAAAATGGAGGCATGGAAAATGGAGGCATTTGAACCCTCCTCTTTATATATAGATGGCGACGCGTTCACGTGTTTGGATTTTATGGATTGATGACGGTAAGAAAAACGAAACAAATAAAAGCAATTACTAATGAATCGTTTCGTTCATTGGGAGTTTCTGGTAAAAAAAATTAGAGTAACAGTAGGATGTATTGATTATGTGTAACTGTGAATTTAGTTGATAATTAAATAATACGTAAATAATTTATCAAATGTTTCTCATATTTTAAGAATTACAACCATTATAAATTGTATTTCGAGATATATACAAAATAATTGATGATTCAGAATGTGTATTGCATTAGTAAATGGTTTTGACACATAATGTTGATCTATATAGGAATATACATGGTCTTCACTAAAACAATTACATCCTCTACACATGAACATGTAACATGAACTATGGTTGTACGAGTTAATGAAGGCCCGTGTATATGTACTCCGTTGATCGATCGGAACCGTTCATTTAAAAATTTATCGAATTTTATTGATTCTCGGAATGTTTGATTACATTTTATCCTAATTTCCCTATCCATCCAACCGACGAAATACCTTAACATCGTAGGGCTATAAATACTCATCGTTAGATCGAAGTCTATTCGGGTCAAACTTAAATTTTCTCTTTTTCATTAAGTAAAATTCTTTACTTTGATCACTTCAGAACCAAATTAGGTTGATTTTATCACAAATCGACCGTTGAGATTTAATGCGAAAACGAACGGTCCACATGGAATCAAGATGTTTTAAAATGCAAATAATAAGGGAATTTAATAAAAATTACAATTATATGCATTATTTGTGTACATAATATTTAAAAAAAGTCAATATGTTTTTTTTCCGATTTATTGAAATTAATTTCTCTACATGCATCATCAAAATAGGTTGGCTGTAACCCTGAGCCGTCCGATAGTCAATCAATAGCTCTGATTTGCAATGGATGTCTCCATTTAGTAGTCCGGGGATAGCTGCTCTTTTGTTTCTAAGGTAACATAATACATATATTCAGATCCGCTGTCATGTGATGCTTATTTCCTCTTCAAGATTCGTGCAGAGCAACATTGAACGGGTTGGATTTTAACATAAACGTTACTTTACCGCATTTTTGGCCCGATCCCACGAGTAGGGAATTCGTATCCTCTGCATTAACTCAAATTTTGAGTTAAGATCTTAAATTTACCTATTGAGATCGGCACTAATATTAAAGTGCACGTGCGATATATGAGTGGACAGGATTGGTCCGAATTCTGATCTACGGTTCATAAATTAACTCAAACGGTGCGTTAATGCAGAGGATACGTATTCACGAGTAGGTGTGTCCAAGTAAATGCGAGGGAGAGGGGTTTCAACTTTCAATACCCCGGACTTAAGCGTTTTTGAAACACCCTCAACCTCCCTTTGTCTACTCGCACTTTGCCCTTTCCCTCCCTCTCTACTAGCACCATTTTCCTCTCTCTACTCCCTCTCACTACTCTGTTAGACGCACCGCCAGGGCGCCAGCCCCCTCTCCTCTCCTCTCCCCTCTCTCGAACGCTGTAACTAGGAAACCCGGCCGTTCTCTCTACCACCCTGCCTTCCCCGATCTCTCATACCTCAACCTAGGCCGGCGGCTGCTCCGCCGATCGGAGATCTGTTGATTTGGACAAAGACCGCGCTCAATCGCGGGAGACTGCATCAAACAGACAAAGCTAGTAAGTTTTCGTCGATCTAGGGTTTTACTTTTTAAGTTTTCATTATAGACTCTGAACTTTGATATTTCCCCATCTAAATTTAACAATTAGTTATTTACCCATCTAGAGTTAACTAATTTATTAATATACCCATTTGTCAATTTTACAACTTAAAAGTATAATTTAATGAAAATAAAATTCTAAATTGACCATTTGTTCCCTGCTTCATATCCTTTCCCCCAATTTTACCATTTCAGAAATCTAAAATTATAAATTTAAGGGTTAATTTTTCAGAAATCTCACAAGTTGCTTCCAATTCTTTCAGTAGTTTGAACCTTTGAATCTCTGAATAATAAATAAAGTAATTAACCAATTGATGATGAATGAAGAATTAATTATGATTTTTTAATGTCAAACACTAATTCTACCATACTGAACTTTATACGACTTATCGGAGCAGGATCCATCTGAGAACTGCTAAGCCTTTTGAAAACAACTTGTGACAATAAAAAAGTTTAAGAAAGACTTGTATGTTGGACCCTAAAACAGTCAGATATCCATTTTCTAAGAATTTACTAAAAACAGTCAGATCCATATACTGTTTACCAGAAAAATATGATCATCTTCTCATTTTAAAACAGAGATAAATTTCTGTTGGTTTTAATTTACATCTCTAAATTTCAGCTGCATATATAGCAGATAACAGGGAAACATCTCCACAAATTTCAACTCAATCCAATAATCCCACTGGGAGGATTTGAATTTGCAATAAGGCATCTTAAACAGACTCCGAAAAACTGAAATTAGGGTTTAAATTAAGCTTTATTTTCTGAAAACCAGAAAACTGTGGTCATCTTGACCTGTTTCAAACAAAATTGCTCTTTAATGCTTATGATTTGAAATTTAAAAATTGCTTTTCCTTTTAGAACAATTTGCTGAGCTTTTGTTTTAACTCGTTTCATATAGATTCAATAAACCTTAACAGAGATAGACTCATAAATCATCACACTTGATTATATAAGGCCAATAGTATAGTTTTACCTTACAAATAGAAAAAGGGTATTTTTGTCTTTATTATTTTAACTAGGGATTTAACTATGGTTAACTCCATAGTTACTATGTGATGGGTAAACAAGAAAGAGTTTGTGGAGTTAAGGGATAAATTAGATAAATTAAAGTCTTTAGGGGTAAATAAAAAATTAGAAGAGTCTGTGAGGATGTACAAGAAATTAACCCTAAATTTAATGATAATAAATTATATATTGTACCAGCGCAATTTACTCCTTTGTAAGTGATAAATAGTATACAGTCAGCATATATAGAAGTGATAGAGTATGTATATTTCAAATCTTCAGAAATCATGATGTATTGCAACTTCGGTACCAACACATGATTGGCCCCTTTTGTAAATTTTTGATAAATTTAGAGATGTACATTTGGGACAGTACAAAATTAAGGTGATTAACTCATTTGATATGTCTATTTTGTTCCCAGTACAGTTTACTCCATTTTCAAGATGATTTTGCACTTCTTCTATTAATTCGGTGTTTTCTTAGGTCGAGAAGAGAGTAAATAAAATGGTGATTAGCTTGTATTTTGAGTTCTGACTTTGTAACAGCAATTACATGCTCATTTCTGTGAGTCACTAAACTCAAAATTTCAGTGTGTCAAGAACTCAAGGTTTCAACTCTAAGACAATTTAGTCAATTTTTTACTTCACTCACTCTTGTACCATTTGCTACTATATCAGAAATAATATTGCGATCAGTACCATAGAAAAGGGAAAGCTTAAATGAAAACTAAATTAGTTAATTTGGATTGGTCTTGGGCACATGATTGGCCTGATCTTACTAAACAGCACATGCAAAAATGTTGTTCCTTCATCAATAATTTTGTTCTTTGGAAAAGTACAATTCAATCAATAAATTTGTTCTTCGTTAGGGTTACTTACTTGAAACCCAATTTTATCAGAAGTTTCAGTGATACAGAATTTGGAATAAGGGGCAAAATTGTCCATTTGTCAATTTGCCCAGGAGATGCTCAATTATTTGTACCAGCACCTCTGCTTCTAACTTGTTCTTGTAATTTACCAATAAATCAAATTAGTTGTACTTTGTTGAAGAGGATGACTACATTAGATGATAAGAAAAATATTTGATAAAGAAGGGTATTTAAGTTTTTGCATACTATAACATCAATCATGCTAAGTCTTCATTCTTAATTCTATCACTCTACCTAAACAAATTTATCTGTCACAGATTAGCATGGCCGGGACTGACAATGTCCAGCGCCGGAAATCCAAGCGGCTCAATCCCAGTATTGATCCTGCGCCGCCGCTGACCCAGGCAGCGACACCTGCTCCGTAACCGCCACCGACCCAGGCAGTGACGCATGCTCCGCAACCGCCGACCCAGGCAATGACGCCTTCTCCGCAACCGCCGGCGACCTGGGCAGCAACTTCCCCTTCTGATCCCAGTTTGAGAAAATCGAATGGGAAACCAAACATCTTGCGGCAGATTTCCGCATGATCTCTGACGAGGGATAGCGACCTATCAGGGCCTATTGCCACAGCTGTGCAATCTCTGCCAAAATCAGGGGCTCATGTTACCATGCCGGCACCAGGCTTTAGCCCATGGTCTGATGTGCTACCATCTGATTTGACAGACAACATTGTAAGTTTTCAGTGATCTAGGGTTTCACTCGTTAATTTTTATATTTATCTGTGAAATACGGTTGATTGAAATTGAACTTTCAAATTGAACCGTGAAATATGGTTGATTGAAATTGAACTGTGAAATTGAACTGTCAAGTACGGTTGATTGAAATTGAACTGTGAAATACAATTTGTATAAATTATTGGGTGTTGTTTATTGGGCTAAATTTAACTGTGTAAATTATTGGGATAGATTGCAATTATATCTTCATAGAAGAAGAAACTGATAAAGTGTTTTTTTCAGTCCAGCATAACATATTTCATACTTAAGTACTTAATCCAAGTGACAGCAAGTGTTTATATGAACTCTGGCAACAAAGTCACTAAATAGTCCTTTTATACAATATATGCAGTTTTGGGAGTCCTTTTAAATTACATGCCTTTAGAAGTATTCGTATTACATTTGCATAAAAGTGTGCAAAAGTTCTGTACCTAAACAAATTTACCTGTCACAGATTAGCATGGACGAGGCTGGCACTGTCCAGCGCCGGAAATCCGCTCGTCTCAATCCCAGTACCGAGCCAGGCCCTTCACCCCCTGAGTGGACACCCAAGTTACTGACAAGGCCCCCGCTGCCGCCGAGGAAGGGAGTTATCGCCGATCCTTCGCTGCCGCCGACCCAGGCAGCGACACCTGCTCCGCAACCGCCGACCCAGGCAGCGACGCCTGCTCCGCAACCGCCGCTGACCCAGGAAGCGACACCTGCTCCGCCGCCGCCGATCCAGGCAGCGACACTTTCTCCGCAACCGCCGCCGATCCAGGCAGCGACGCCTTCTCCACAACCGCAGCCGACCCAGGCAGCGACGCCTCCTCCGCAACCGCCGCCGACCCAGGCAGCAACGCCTGCTCCACAACCGCCGCTGACTCAGGAAGCGACACCTACTCCGCCGCCGCTGACCCAGGAAGCGACACCTGCTCCGCCCCCGCCGATCCAGGCAGCGACGCCTTCTCCACAACCGCAGCCGACCCAGGCAGCGACGCCTCCTCCGCAATCGCCGCCGACCCAGGCAGCAACGGCGGCGCGTGCTCCCGGGAAACTGAAATAGAAGGGGAAATCACTACCGGAGCGGCAGATTTCCTCCAGAGAATGCGACCCGGCTGTGCGAAGAAGATCGAAGAGGCTCAATCCGGGTGATGAGGATGCGCCGCCGTTAACAGGAACTGCCCCCGAAAAGGTGGCTTCAACCCCTCAGCCCCCACCTGAGCCACAAGAAACAACTCCACTTTCTGCTCCCCTCTCCTCCCAGACCAGGGCAGAGTCGGTCTCGTCGGCGAAAATATTCTTTGGACCCAACCCCACCAATCCAAGACTTAAACCTAAGAAAAGGGTGGAGGAAGGCCAGAATAGCCACCTTGGGGAGGCCGGGGCTGCGGCATCTCCGCCATCTGAGCAGGTGTCGGCCTGGTCAGACTGGGAGCAGGACAGTACATCAGAGTCGCAGCCTGCTCCGCAATCTGCTGCTCCTAAGTCAGCTCCTCAGGGAACTGTTCCGGAAATTCGAATGGTCCGGAACTCTCCGAACAATCGATGGGACAGCAAGCGGCTGTGGAGGATGATGGTGGTAGGAGGTTCCGTATGCGTCGACCCCTACGTGCCTGTCCGGAAGCTTTTGGGCTATCAGGGAGAGAACTTGATGAAGCGGAAGCGAAAGTGCCATCTGGCAAGAAAAGGGCCAGACCTAAGAAAGGGAAGAAGGATGTCCAGCCACGTGGAAGGGGTCTTGCCAAGATCAGTGACCCGGCTAAGCCACATGACAGACCTGAAGTGTTTGTCGTGGGTGACGGTGAGTTCACATCGTCACCCAAGTGCACTAAGCTGGTAAGTACCATAAGGCTTCTGACCACGGCCGAAATGCCGGGGCCTTGCAGGACGTACAACATGTTCCCATCGAGTGCCAGGTTAGTAATCCTGCGACGGTTCTTGGAGAGGTACTCATGGGGGGCTGAAGAAGATGAGGCTCGGTGTCTCGATGTATTTGAAAACATTGCTGCTGAGACATACACTCGTATGCTGAATAAAGCAAGGAGCACGTGCAAGAAAAAGTACGGACCGGTGAAGGAGTTGTGGAAAGAGTACTGTCCCCCGTGGTGCTTGGATTTATCTCACTGGAAGGGTCTATGTGATATTTGGAGCCACTGGAAGTGGGACCAACTGTCGTGCACCAATCGAGATAACCAGACAAAAATGGGTAGGGTGGTCCACCATGTTGGTGGTTCGAGGAGCACGTACAAGCACAAGGAGGCCATGGTATTTTCCACACCCTGCTTTAGTATATATATTTGAATATGTAGTTTGCACCTAGTAGGTACCCTATTGGATTTGAACTCACTTTATGTAGGGAGTCAATGATCTTTCAAATTTTTTTACGACAGTAAAAAGAAAAAAATAAAATTCACCGCATACTCGTTCTAAAAATAGCAGTAACAGGGACGATGAACTAGATGCCATCACACTTGGCCAATTTGAAGACTTAATATTTCTCTTAAACAAACTACATATTTTTATTTTTTAGAACTACATAAAGTGAGTTCAAATCCAATAAAAAAATATGTAGTTTTGAAGGAGATTTTAAAACTACATAAAGTGAGTTCAAATCCAATAGAGTACCTACTGCTTTAGTATATAAAAATATGTAGTTTGCTCCCAGATAGCATGATGTTTTCATTAAGTTGTGATTTTCAATTACATAAATTGAATTATTATGTCATTAAATTTCAGATAGCTGAAAAGGGACCTTCAGTTGGACTGGTGGATGTATTCGATCGACTTCATACACGCAATACAGACGAAGGCAAGGTGTACGTTAATGATAGGGCGAAAGATGTTGGGGTAAGATAATCATTTTATCCCTGCCCAATTTTTTAATAAAAAAAGTTTGTCACAAGCAGCCTATTGATTTTCTTTATTTTGAGTCCATATGAGAATTTCTCACATAATTTTGCACACTCATCTAGCAAAATGTTGAAATAGAACCGAAATCTGTAGGCTGTACAATATTCAAGGCTTTTAATTTATTAGTTATCTTCCCATATAAATTAGTTAATTTGGGGTCTAAACTTAGTTAGAAAAATTAATTTGGGGTCTGGGTTTAAGAGAGCAGAGAGATTTTCTATATCAGTCTGATCATATCACTGTTATGAATTGGAAGCGGATTTTGTTTTCTTTTCTGTTAAGTGCTACTAATAATGATTTATGAGTTTACATGATTTTATGACCGATGTAGGAGAGGTATCAACAAGCCAAAAAATTTCTTGGACACCAATACAGTGATGAAGCGTTGTGGGTGCTTGCTGCTGACGGGGAGGACCGGCATGGAAGGGTGTTCGGCTTTGGCAACAAGGCTAGAACAAGCAAAGCCAACAGAGAGCTGCAGGCCATGGAGGCATCCGGAACGGATCCAACGAAGAGCACGGCCACCTCTGCTGAGGATGCGAAGAAAACCTTCACAGACTCAGAGGTGGCCAGGTTAGTTAATGAGAAGATTTTGGCTGAACGTCGTGCATTTGCTCAGGAGATAGCTGCCCAGGAGGAACGACACAGAGCCGAAATGGCAGATGTCAAGAAACAGAATAAATGGAGCAACATTTGTATCGATGCGCTATTCAAGGCTACGGGAACAAGGCCTCCACCAATTGATGTAAGTTAGGGTATTTCATCAATTGACTCAAGAAAGTTCTGACTTCAAATTTATAAATTTTAAATACCTGACTGAGTTTATTTGTTTTTTAGGAGGAGTTAAGGGGCCAAGATGGTGGAGGTGATGCGTCGGAGCTTGGCTGAAATGCTTTTTTTTTTTTTAAGTAGAAATATTCTGGACAGTGACTAATTAACCCGCATCGTAAGATCGTAAGATGCTTAAGTAGGATGTGATATAATTTAAACAGTAATCGGATCTTCTGGACAGTGACTAATTTAAACAGTAATCGGATCGTAAGATGTGAACGTTATTTATCCATTAGGATGTGATATAAGTAGGATGTGATTTATATATTTCTTATCTTGCTGAACATGAAGAAGGTGGTGAACCTATGTAATTTTCATAATTTTTAGTGTAGACTTAAATTTGAAGCGTACAAATTGGGTACGCATCAAAACTCTGAAAATTCTACACAGGGAACCACATATATTTGTTATGGAATTCCGATGTAAATACCGCCCCCTCTCTTTGACATCACCTTCTGTGCTTTAGTCAGAATAAATTCTAAACGAAACAAATACCCACACGTTTTTGAAAACCCGTTCCCTACAACCCGCCGCACTGAAATGAAATCCACTCCCTCCCTCTCTCCGCCAATTGGAGATGAAATTTTATCCCTCTCTCCTCCGCCTATCTCTCGCTCCCTCCCTCTCTTCGCCGCCTCTCTCTCACTCTCATCAGAAGCGTGACTTAGCACAAGGAGGTGTTTTGAGGCCGAGGTTCGTAGCTTTATCTCTTTCCTTGAGTTTTATCGTTTTATTGGTTCCGTTGAGATTTAATGGAGAAAACCATAAATTTTATCTGCACTATTGGTTATCAATTGGCAAATCGACCCTACAATGGTAATTTTCCTCAAACCCTAGGCGTGATTTAGGCTCCTTTAATTTCTAATTTGTGGTTGGCCTGAATGCTCTTCATTTTGTAGTTGATTTTTGTGGTTGGCCTAAGTTTCTAAAGTCTGATTTCCGCACATTTCTAATTGCATTTACTCCAACCACAAAGGCCAACTGTCACCTCGCTATCCACTGTTGATTTTCTCAAACCCTACAATGGTAGTCTGTAAGAAGGTGACCATCTCAATGTAACTTACTATAACCCCAAAAGTCAAGGAGCTGCTGCCCATTTTAACAAAGAGCAACATTTAAGATAGCAACAATTTAAGATAACCAACCAACTTGCCCAATAGACTCCTGAGGCAGCATTGTCCAAAAACTGCTCTCTGCCCAATTTTACTCGATTAAACTCACACCTTGTAATTGAATTGTTAACACCAGAAAATGCCGCATCAACGTTCATGGATGTACAGCAGTAGACAGGTTCCCGGTGGGGGTCTGCACAAAGACTTTGTTGATGGAGTTGAAGTGTTCCTTGAGGCAGCTCTGTCCAAACCAGACGTTGTGACCCTCGACGATGATGGAAAGAAATGTATCCCGTGTCCGTGCAAAAAATGTGGAAACGGGCAGCGGCACGATGTGGATACCGTCGCTGTACATCTTTATAAGTCGGGCTTTTGCGCCCTATATAGTGTTTGGCACAAGCACGGGGAGGGGTATACATCCGTTCAACCAGATTTAAACAATCAAAGCATTGATCCAGGGGAAGAGATGGTAAGGGCAGTAGCTGGCCCAGAATTCAATTGGGATGACCAGTCACCGACTGGAGCGGCTAAGAAGTTCTTCGACATGATCGAGGCTAATAGAACACCGCTTTGGAAAGTCAACGCGACAGGTGAACTCAAATGCGAATCACAAACCGTATTGTCTTGTGTGACCCAAGCCTTGGCATTGAAGTCGGAACACCAACTAAGCCAGAAATGCTTCAATGGGATGTTGGCCCTCATTAAGAGCACGCTGCCTTCTAGTGAGAATATGCCGGAGAATTTCTACCAAGCAAAGCGGTTGATTGAGGGAATGGGCATGGAACATGAGAAAATAGACGTATGCCCAAACTTTTGCATGCTCTATTACAAGGAGAGGAAGAATAAGACAAAATGTGATGTTTGCGATGAACCAAGGTATAAGCCACCGGGACCTCATCCTAACGCAAAACCAGTCCCACAAAAGCAACTTCGTTATCTACCTATCACGCCAAGGTTGCAAAGGCTTTACATGACCAAATCAAATGCGGTTAATATGACGTGGCATAAGAACGGTAAGCGTGACAAACCCGGGATTATGGTGCACCCAGCTGATGGTAAGGCTTGGAAGCATTTCGCATCCAAGTATCCGGAGTTCGCTAAAGAGGTTAGAAATGTTGTATTAGGGTTAACGACGGATGGGTTCATGCCATTTAACTCGAGTGCAGCTCCATATTCGTGTTGGCCGGTATTTGTCTTTCCTTATAACTTACCACCTGGGATGATAATGAAAGAGGAAAGCATGTTTCTCGCGCTTGTCATACCGGGACCGAAGCATCCTGGTCGGGACATTGACATTCTGCTAGAACCTTTAATTGACGAATTGAACAAGTTGTGGGACGAAGGTGAAGTGACATGGGATGCATCTAGGGGAGAAAATTTCAACATGAAAGCAACACTTATTTTGAACCAGTGACCACTGAAATATGGACCCCCTTGAACAATTTTACAGATATTGTCTCATAATATAACAAAAAAATATAAGCCGAAACTA
This sequence comes from Carex parvula, assembly GCA_025461045.1. Lineage (NCBI taxonomy): Eukaryota > Viridiplantae > Streptophyta > Magnoliopsida > Poales > Cyperaceae > Carex > Carex parvula. Next base: position 5,863,068 of record JAJGRW010000063.1, read on the forward strand.
AACAGCAATTGCAACGGTGTCTCTTGCAAATAGTTAGGACTGTTACAATAAAATAATATTAACCCAACCTAAAACAACATTAGCAACGGTGGCTCATGCAAATAGTTATCACCTTTACAATTAAAAAAATATAAACTACACCTTAAAAACATTAGCAACGGTGCCTCTTGCTAATAGTTAGTCATTTTACATTAAATTAATATAAACTTAAACTTAAAAACAATTGCAACGGTGTCGCTTGCAAATAGTTAGGGCGTTTGGAATATAATAATATAAGAAATAAACTTAAAATCTTTTGCAACGGGGACCCTTGCAAATAGTTAGGGCCTTTACAATAAAATAATAAAAACATCATCTTAAAAACATTTGCAACGTGACCCCTTGCAAATAGTAATGTCTTGGTGAATATAATAATATAAAAAACAAATCCAAAAACGGTGGCTCTTGCAAATAGTAATGTCTTTTAGAATATAATAATATAAAAATAAATCCAAAAACAATTGCAACGGTGCCGCTTGCAAATAGTAACACAATTCACAATAAAATAATATCTGTCGTGTTTGGGGTGGGTATTATTATTTGCAAGGGCCAATAGGAGACATTAGCAAGGGCATCACATATTTGCAAGCGTGATTATTTGCAAGGGCCTCCCGTTGCGGTTGTATTTATTTAATCATAAAACAACATTTGCAACAACCTACCCTTCCTACGCTTGCAACAAGCACTTGCTCCCGTTGCCTTTACGGGGGATTCTAGTAGTGCAATAAGTTGAAAAATCAACGTCTAGAAATTATCCACATTAGTATACATTTTTACAAGCTCAAGATGACAATCAAAACAAAGTTGAAATGTCATAACTTTTACACGTGCATAGATAAAATGATGTAGTTCATATCCAACGGTTTTATTTTGAATTTTAAGTTTTAAATTTTGAGTTATTAAAGTTTTAAAGAATAGAGGCATGATGGAGGCACAAAAAATAAGGCATTTGAACCCTCCTCAGATATAAATAACAATTATTACGACAACAAATATTGTCCATGTTTGATTGAGGCCTAAACTATGGAATAAGAGATTAAACATCTATTAATTAAGGTACCAAACGCGAATTAATTAGGTACAAATATTCTCCATGCTTTCTAACTGGTATCTAATGCAAGGATGGTTTTGAGTCTTGTAGAATTGCAAAACAAGCAAGAATCCAGCATGATCCTTTGAATTATGCTTCCCTTCTCCAATTTCACACCCTTACTTTCCCTGTTCCATAGATGTACTGCATAGCTTTCTTTCTGAATCCATTGAAGCTTTTCTCTCATCCACTGTGACTCATGTTTCGACTGTGATCCGGGTCCCCGAAACAATCCCCCAATCCGACTCCAGTCCACCGGGTAAAATGCAATTGGTGGCAACACAACCACTTGATTGGTAAATCTTCTGACAACTCTTGAGACGAGATAAGGTCCGTTATGGCCCCACTTGTTGCCATCAAATGTCGACGCAAATTCATTTATGAACTCTAACACAACAGGATGCTTCTTGTCGAATATCATCACGGCATTGTTCAACCGAGTCCAATTACGCGCCACTGAATCTACTGTTTGTGCACCTATACAGTTTTTCAAACCATACATGGTTTTCATCACGATCACATCCGTGTCGATATAGATACCCCCGTATTTATACAAAACCAGTAAACGGATCAAATTCGAGATATTTTGCGTGATAGATACTTCCCCTGGATCCACTTCTCCTTTTCTCAGCCGCTTTAACCATGTCTCGGCCTGGTGTTCCCTTCACAAGGTACTTGTAATCCGGTGACAATGCAACAACCCGAAAGCCGTTATTTAAGAAAGGTTTTAAGAGCTCGGCACCTTTTGATGAATCCATTGTAGTTGACATTATCAACAAGCATGCGGTAGGATGCCACTTGAACAAACTCTCTATGGAAAACATCTCCCTTTCGCCGAAATATTCCAAAGGAGCGATCCATGTCATGAAAAAACTAAGGTTACAACTTCTTGCATTATTGTTTGAATTAAGGGGATCAAAGAATTCAGTGGCTCTCTTTAGGAATTGTTTCGAACGAGCATCGGGACGAAGAATCTTCAGAGACATTCGCTTCTTTCGTGACATCTTGCGAGAAGTGGATGAGTGATATAAAGTCAGGTTTCTTTCGGGTATTGGTACCGGTACCGGTACTGTTATGGGTACCTGTACTGGTATGGTGTTTTGAATTGACAATGAAAGGAAAATACTGGTTTTAGGATGTGAATTTTCTTCTACCTCTCCATTGGAAAAGAAAAGAAGAAAAATGAGAGAGATTTTTAATAAGAAAAGAGGAAGAAGGAAGAGGAAGGAGAAAATCCTCTTGCTATTTTGCTTAGGCATTGATGACAGTAAATGTGTGTATAGTTGATTTCAGCCATACTGACATATATATATTATATATGATGCAATGCAGGATATATTGCACCATGTATAATTATATATATGTGTGTGTATATATAGAGAGAGCAAAGCTAAGCTAGGGTGTGATGTGCTCACCAAGAGGGTTTGGTGAGCACAACTCCAAAAGTATATCGGATCGGCTTCAAATGACGAATCTTAACTGTTGAAATCCATATACTTCATGAGTGATGCATGTACATACAAAATTTTAAAAGTTTCGAATTTATTTGCTACAAGATCAAGTGGTCAAATAAATGATAAAAATTAAATATATAAAACAACTTACAAAATAACTTATGAAAGGTTCATTTCTTTGACCGCTTGATCTTGTAGCAAATAAACTCGAAACTTTCAAAATTTTGCATGTACATGCATCACTCATGAAGTAGATGGATTTCAGCAGTTTGAATTCGTTGTTTTAAGTCGATCCGATATACTTTTGGAGTTGTGCTCACCAAACCCTCTTGGTGAGCACATCACACTCTAGCTTTGCTCATATATATATATATATATATATATATATATATATATATATATATATATATATATATTTAATATGGGAACGTGCTATCCTATGACCAGTGTTCTATTTTCAATCTTTTGTATATTTTTTTTGTGAGTTTGGCTGTGTTATCGATAACATAGTCACGTGTATTGTTATTATTTCAAAAAATCTATTATATATGTTTGAAATTACAAATTCACACTGTTAAAACTGATATATTTCAAAAGTGATGGGTTTACATGTAAACTTTATAAGTTTTTAAAGTCATCAAGTATAAAGTTAAGCGTTAAAAAAATAATGACAAATAAACGTATTAAAATTAACATATAATTCATCATTTTTTGTAGCTTAATTTTTATACTAAATAAATTCGAAAATTTATAAAATAATTATTTTGTTTTGTTTTATGTTATTGTCGATCCAGAGGGTTTTGGTTTCATTTTTTACTTCCTGTTTACTGCTTAATGATATAATTAATAGTAGTAAGTTATAAGCAAGTAGGTTCTAGCTATTTTAATTTGGGGATAATTTTCTGTATGTTTTTGAAAATTATTTTACTTATTTATTTTGAATAACTGTTAGATGTCAAGTCACTCAACTTTTTAATATCCACAAAGAATTGCTCCTTCCGGGTTTCAAACCTGTGACCTCCAGAGCATTGCCTTTGCCACCAACGAATGGTTCTCATTTTAATTTCTTATTTATTCCTCAATACTTAAATTTATCTTATTTATTCCTTAAATCTTGCACCCATTTTTTTATTCACGACTTAATCAATTCTAAATTATCTCTTGATACATAATAAATCCTTTGTTTACCTTTCATTAAGAAAATAAAAGGCAAATTTATTACTTTTGAGTTTGGTTGTCGTGTTATTTATAACATAGTGACATGTATTGTTATTATTTCAAAAAAAATATTATATATGTTTCAAATTACAAATTCACACCGTTAAAACTGATATATTTCAAAAGTAATGTGTTTACATATACACTTTATAAATTTTTAAAATGTATGAAGTCCAAACAAAATCTTGATCGTATATCTTTCTTTATTTATAAAATCCAAGCGAATTCTTTTTTGCAAATTACCTATTATTGTCTATTAAGAATTCCTTTTTGATGTTATTGAGCATAATAATTATTTATTTATTAGTTTTATTTTGATGTTTTTGATGTTATTGAGCATAATAATTCTTTTTTGATGTTATTGATGTTATGAAATTAATAACGTGGATAAAATATAAATATTTGACAGAGTTAAGGGGTAGTTAAGATATTCAAATTTGAAGGGAGTAATAAGAATGAGTTGAGGGATACATATGAAAATACTAATTTTGTTTAATTTAGTTGTTAGTCAACCGCAAATTATGCTTTAAGCAATGCATCTCATCACAG
>JAJGRW010000063.1:5874372-5901461 GCA_025461045.1 Carex parvula
AACGGAGAAAAAAAAACCCATCTCTAAAAACGTATAAAAGATGAGTGATTGATGTGTCCAAATATGCTTCTATTGCAAAGATGAATACATTTATATAGATGGATGAATGCTAGTTGTGTTAGATGAAACTTTTTTGCAAATTTCTAAAATGAGCTGAAGGTTATGTGGTCCCCCAACTTAATTAATGGCTGACGGTTATGCGGTCCCCCACTTAATTAATGCTCTGACAGTTATGCGGTCCCTCACACATGTTGTTTGTGGTCCCCTACCTTTTTATAAGCTGAATGTTGTATATATCAAAATATGTTTCTATTGCAAATGTGAATACCTTCATATAGATGGTGAATATTAGTTGTATTACATAGAATACTTTTCTGCAAATTCATAAAATGCGCTGACAGTTATGCGGTCCCCCACTTAATTAAGCAAACTGACGGGGATGGTTCACGGGAGATAGCTAGGCTCTCCCTTTTTTTTAAACTTACGATTTTTTACCACTAAATCAAAACTAATTAAAACCTATTGTCACAAATAGATACTATAATCTAAAAAACAAATAAACCAAAAAACCATGTTTTCCAGGGAATTCCAAAAACACCAGGGCCGCCCAATGCCTCTGCGGCTTCCATACTGGGACCACAGAGCTGGTAATGTGCAGCTCCCAGTCTCTGTGGCTGCAGAGGCATTGGGTGGCCCTAGTGATTTTGAAATTCCACAAAAATTATGGTTTTTTTTTAGAGTATGGTATAAATAAAAATTTCTGATAAAATCCGAAAAGTCTACTGTCAAATGGGGCCAAAAGGTCAATATCTAAAATGCTTAGACTCCAAAATTAAATGCGTTGCTTCAACGGCACCTGGTTTTATTTATTTATGTATCTACATCAAAATCTTGTTAGGCAGTTGTAATGAATTGACATTTATTTCATTAACTTCATAATATTTCAATCCATATCAATTAATTCTACATTATATATATACTACAAGTCTACAACAAATTTGATTAACTCATTAATTTATATAATTATTTTTTTATTTTGGGAGGGAAGAGGGGGGGGGGGGGGGTGAGGGCGACATCTGAACCGTTTGTTATGACTCAGCACGAATCTCAAAGCAATTTGTACATCTAAACAAGTTTGTTTTCTTTACCCTGCTTTAAATGAAACTCATTGTTAAATTAAATACTACGAAAATTGGAAGTTATATAATTTCAGGAAAAGTAATATATAAGATAAATAATAAAAAATTGAAAGTGTATAATAGTGCATATATAGGTAGAGCTAGATTTTCAAACTATAGAGGTTAAATGTACATTGAGTCAATCTTATAAATTTTCATGCAGTAAAATGAAGATTAATTTTACAAGTATTATGACGTTTTGATCTAAATTATATATAAAATTATACATAAATACAATTGAAAAAAAATAAAAATCCATTGAGTCATTCATACCACATGCGTCTGCCTCTGGGCATATATATGTTTTGTTTCAGAGAATATACATTAATTATCAAATAAATATAATAAATAAATAAAGTAAAAAGGAGCAATTTGCACATGCATGCATGGTCCTTTTTTGGACCAAAACATTAAAAAAAAAATATTTGGTGTATGATGAAAAACTTTTAGACAACTAAAAAGGATGTAAATATTGTATCCTATCATAATTTATAATTTATAGATTAGGTGCATATATGCATAAACATGTCATGCACATGTAAACCTAAGAGTACTAGCCATAAATAATTAATTAATTAATTAATTAACTATAATAATTACTTGCTTCAAGTGGTTTGCACGTGAGGGAATGAATGAATAATTTAAAAATATGATTATTTACATACTTTGAACATGCTAATTAATTTAATAATTAATAAAAGCGGTACTTTTCCACCGTGTGAAACCAAATCTCTTTTAATCACATGTATGCATGCATGTACATGCATTAAATATATGTAAAGCAAAAAATGAGTATTATTCATTTACATGATTTATATAGTTGTTCTTTGTCATTCTTTTTTTTTTTAAATTTTTTTTTCTGTCAATATTATAAAAAATTGGTAAAAATTTGTAAAGAAAAAAACTACATTCAATGGCAGCAACTCTCTACTAAATTACTAGATCAGATTTACATACTATTAATTCTGCAAACCGATTCTTCTTCTTTTATTTCTTTTATAAAAACTTTTTGACTACATATAATAAAATTTTCAAATAATATCCTTATTAATCTTTTCCCAATATCCATATTATGATAAATATATAACTATTAAATATATTTGTTTTTTTATGTATCAAATATTTGGTATAGTCTTGCATTATAAAAATATTTTCTACGATATCTATATTGAGAAGGGTTCAAATGCCTTCATTTTTTGTGCTTCCACCAGCCTCCATTTTTAGAAACTTTAATAACTCAATTTAAATTATAATATCAAAATAAAATTGTTAGATATGATCTATGTTATTTTCTCTATGTGCTCATAAACAATTATCACATTTCAATTTTGTTTTTATGTAAATCAATAAGTTGTAAAATCAACGTCTAGAAATTATCCACATTCGATATTTTAAAAGCTCTTGATGACAACTAAAACAAAGTTGAAATGTCGTAATTCTTACATGTGCGTGATAAATGATGTAAATCATATCCAACGGTTTATTTGACTTTAAGTTTCAAATTTTGAGTTATTAAAGTTTTGTAAAAATAAAGGCAAAAATGGAGGCATTTGAACCCTCGTCATCTATATTATATACTAATCACCAAATACATTCCGTATTAAATTATTTTATATTCCAAACTTATTACTATACTGATAATTAGCTAAAAGAATTCCAAGGCCCTTTGCCAAAATAAATAAATTAGTAAAGAAAATCCAAGTTAATTGTGATGCTATTTGTTAGGCCTCTTAAATGTTAATTAGACAAATCACCTGCTGGGCAAAGATTCTAACAGAGCACTTTTAATTTGATGCAGCGCATGAAGTCATGAACTATATACAACATTGTTTTAATTTTATAATATATGCGCTGTATGAAACTAAAACTGCTATGTTAATACTTTGCCCTCCTTACCCCTCCTCCTCATCCCTCAATACACAGAGGGAATATCCATCCAAAGTATTCAACAAATGCCAAATATTTGATACGAATTGGATCATTAAATAGATATGTGATCAGATATAATACAAAATCATTAGAATTTATAAAAAAAAAATACTATTATTTATTAAAAAAATAAATATAAATATTATTAAAAAATATCAAGTTCATAATATATATCTAATTATAATGGTGAATAACATTTTTTTCATAATATATATTAAACTATATAGTATATATCTTCGAATACGGATAATTAAAATTTAAAACCATATTCATATTCGTATCCACACATATATTCAGATATCAGACATCCGTATCTAATTTTTGAATACGGATCAAATACAGATTAGCTATTATCTGCTCTTGAGGATTCCCCATGGTCATCAGGCCAAATATATTCCCAATGTCTGGTTTAGGAGCCGTTCGCATCTGTGTGAATTAGATCACGGATAGTTAATATCAGGGGCGGATCCAGGATTTTGGTCAGGGGTAGGCACAAAATACTAATAAGAGTGTAATTTTTTTTTTACTATCTAATCTCATGAGCTAGAGTACAAAATGCAAATTTTTTGGGCTAGAGTTGGACACGATTTTGAGTCAGGGTAGGCACATTCTAAAAATACACTGGGATTAATTTTTTTTTTCAAATCCAGGGGTAGGCAAGTGCCTACCCCTGGGCCTATGTAAATCCGCCACTGATTAATATTAGTGGATATTAAAATATGTTTGCACGAATCTTGACACAAAATGATTTAGACAGAATTATGTTGCATGTGAAGAAAAGGAGCTGATAAATCACATATTCATTTTCTATGTTTATTCAATCTCTCTATATATATAATGAGTGAGTTTACGATACTATGTATAGTGCACTCTACTCCGTACTATAGATTTATATTGAGGAGGGATCAAGTTACAACAAATTTGAGTTACAACAAAGTTACAACAATTATTTTTTTCATTTTCAAAGTCCACAATCGTCGATCCAAACCGTTCAACATGATTTCCATAATAAATGTGCTTGCAGATCAAATTTACATTTTTTTGAATTTTTTTTATTATTTATTACGTATTTTACAAAAAATAGCCATATTCAGACCATTAAATTTAATTTGTACCCATCTTAATAAATAGTAAAAAAATTAAAAAAAATATGAATTTGATTTGCAAGCACATTTTATTTAGATAATCATTGTTGAATGGTTTGGATCGACAATTTGGACTTTGAAAATGAAAAAAATGGTTGTTGTAACTTTGTTGTAACTCAAATTTGTTGTAACTTGAACCCTCCTCTTTATATTTTTATTTTCAAAATCTAAATTTTCAATCTGAACCATTCATCGTGATCTCCGTATGAATATATACATGGTGATCAAATTTTACATTTTTTTGAATTTTTTTTTTTAAATAAGTGCACAATCATTTGATCTAAAGATTTTGATTACCTGAAAGTAGTGATTTTGTATCTATCTAAAAAATAATAAAAAAAAAAATTTAAAAATGTAAAATTTGATTTCAAAGTACATATTCAAATAATCGATTGTTTGACCTTTGAAAATTGAAATATACTTCTATATATAATACAGATCAAAGTACGCTATGCATAGTACAATAGCCGTGATAGTATATATATAATAAAATTTCTAGTGCACTCATAAAACTTAAAAGCATCACATAATGGCTTGAACAAAGTATATATATCTTTAGTACACACATTCCATGAGAATGAGATGCAAGAGAAAATAAAATCATAAATTCATGATAATCCAGCATTAATTTAAAGTATAGGTGGGACAACAAGATAATAATATAAGATGTGATAGGTTGGTGGGGTGGGCCCTGCTCGGTTTGTTTGCTGCCTTGGCGGGGAAGCGTATCCTTTGTGGAGTTTTCTCTGTGGAGCTGTGCGGAGCTTTTAATCTGGTCCGTTCGTTTTGACTTGGCACGAATCTCAAAGCCCAATAATATAGCCCCCTCCGTTAGCCCGAATATCAGAGCGGCTGAGAGTTAATCTGGTCCGTTTGTTTTGCTCCGCAGGTGCGGAATTTTGTAAAACTCCGCAGAGGATTAGAAAAACTTTTGGGATCATCTCTCTACTGGACCTCTCCAGTAAAAAAACTTTTTATTTATAGAAAATATTGTAAATTAATAGAGAGAAAGAGTATCTTAATTTAGGAGAGAAATTTCGAAATTTTTTGTATAGAAAAATTATAAAATTAATTATTGAGGCAAAAGATAAATAGCATCTTGATTTTTCAATGCATAGAAAATTCAGTAAGAATTTTACCAATTTAAATGATCTTTTTTTTCCTTTTCCAGTTGCTTTAAATTCTCTTCGCAACAATTTTTTTCCGATCCCAAAACTTTTTTTCCTTCACATAATAAAGGCCATAGAGGATCCAAAAGAACTAAAAAAACTTTAGAATCAGTGAAATTTTTACAGTTCCTTCTATGCATTTAAAAGACCGAAATTTTTATTTTTAACATTTTAAAAAAATAAATTAATAAAATAACCATCGTTTCTGGTCAATTCCATATTTAACACGGTCGCAGAACACCGGAGCGGACCCATATGGGGGAGGCCGCATAATGCCGGAGCAGACCCCCATATGGGTCCGCTCCGGCATTCTGCGGACCCATATATATATAATTTTTTTATCTCGTTTACAGCTTTAACTTTCATTCCATATTCAAACCTTGGCATTCCATATTCAAACCTTGGCACGCATCCCTAAACCAACAATACTAAACAAACCATATTCAAACGAATATTTTATTCTGCGAACCAACAAACACTTTTTTTATTCTCGGTTTTTGTGCGGCCTATGCCTTGGTAAAAAAAAAAAAGAAAAAAAAAAGAAAAAAAAAAGAGGGTCCGCAGAACCATTCTGCGGACCCATATGGGGGTCCGCTCTGGCATTCTGCGGCCTCCCCCATATGGGTCCGCTCCGGCATTCTGCGGCCGTGTTAGATTTAGAATTGACCAAAAACGATGGTTATTTTATTAATTTATTTTTAAAAAATGGTATAAATAAAATTTCGGATTAAAAGATCAATCAAAGTACTCTTTCTCTTTCTCTCTATTATTTTATAATATTTCTAGAAATAATAATAATAATAATAGTAATAATAGTAATAATAGTAATAATAATAGTAATAATAGTAATAATAGTAATAATAGTAATAATAGTAATAATAATAATAATAGTAATAATAATAATAATAATAATAATAATAATAATATAATAATAATAATAATAATAATAATTTCTATAGAAAAGGAAGGGAGACATAATTGAATTGTTTGACTCGACGATGTGTTTTATAATTGAATTGCCAATAATCAATCATACCATAAAGCATTAGTTGATGTTGATGTGCATTTTGGCCAATTTGTAAAATAAACTAGAGGAACAATAGCAACCAACGTTATCAGAACCGGACATGACATTAATCCCGTAAAGCTTCAGAGCAAGAGTTAATTGGTCAGACTGCTAGATCAACTGGTTCAACTGTTGATTTTTTTAAAATAGCTCAATTTGATACTGAGCTTCTAAACTAATAGCTTACTGAAATCTCAATTGTTGTAATATTTTATGCACAAAGTTTAATTTGAGTAAAATTGAATGCGTAAATAATTTATATGATAATATTTATACATTTTTTTTCAATTTAAATTGGTGTATACCAGCTTTCTTTTTATATTTTATTGCATAAATTATTAAAATCAACAATTTCCTTAATTGCAAATTTTTTAATTTAAAGTCAATATTAATTATATCCATATAATCCAATTTAATAATACAGTACAAACATTTAATAACAAAAAACAAATAAAAACTTTGATAAAGTTCAAATTGTAAATCATATTTTTACAAAATAATTAAATAAATGTTACATACATGATAAATATAAACACGTTCAAATGATAACAATAACATTTGTTCTACAATTAAAAAGAAAAAATAAAAATTTCTTTTTCTTTTTGTAATATATAAAAATTAATATATACTTGCATCTAAAGATCTTCTAACATTTAGTATCAGCAATTTCTTCTACAATTTACTTTGCATTTGATTTTTAAAGTTTAAATTAATAGTGGGTCCACACGGTCAGAATCTTCTTCCTCCCTTCTCTTACACGATCTGTTTTCTCATTGCTAATTTTGCTCTGAATAAAAAAACCTAAACAAATTTATTTTGATCTGTTTTTTCAGTGATCTCTCAGTTAAACCCTGCCGGTCAATCCGGTTTTGACTGATTCAATAACAGAAATGGTTCTTAAGAACCAAACATAACATGACTGGGTCCGGTTTTTTCCGGTTCAACTATCGGTCCGATCCGGTTCTGATAACACTGGTAGCAACAATATCATGCAAACACTTCTATTTTTTTTTATTGGGTAAATTGTATACTACATGGTTTACAAAATTACAAAGTTTTAGTCCGTAAAATATCTTCATTTTCAATGTCAAAATAGTCGATCTAAACCGTTCAATATGATCTCCATTATCATACATGTAGATGAAATTTTACATGTTTTTTTACTGCTTTTTTAGATAGGTAAAAAATCACTTGGCCCAAAAATCCTAGACCATTCAAAAATAGTGATTTTCTACCTATCTAAAAAATAGTAAAATAATTTTAAAAAATATAAAATTTCATTCATAATATAGGCCGCTCCGTAATATGCTTATTACTGTAGCCTCGCTCTTCATAGTCATACTTGTCTCTCTTTCGAAACACTCGTCATCTGAATAATTGGATATGAGTGAGGCTATGGTCAGGGGCGGAGATACATGGACATAATGGGGTCAATTGACCCCATTCTTTTTTAAAAAAACTAGTGATTATATATGTTTTTCATATATATTTTATTATAAAATGCTATGGGAACTCCAAAATGACTCTCATATTTTATGTGAAAAGTTTATATTGTTGACCCCCATTTTGTTTTTCAAATAAATACTAGTTATTATATACTGTGTATAATTTGAAAAACTCTAGTATTTCATATTACTGAGAATTATCTCAAAAATTGACTCCCATTAATCAATTTTCTGCCTCCGCCCCTGGCTATGGTACTATGCACGCATATCGCATTTTGGTCTGTACTATGGATCAATATCTCCATTTTCAAAATCTGAACAGTCGATTTGAACTGTTCATCATGATCTTTATATGAAGATGTGCTTGTAAATAAAAATTTATATGTTTTTTTTAGAAACTTTTTACTATATTTTTACATAAGTAGAAAATCACCTACTAAAAAATTTTAGACCATTCAAAAGTAGTAATTTGCTACCTATTTACAAAAATAGTAAACAAAATCCAAGGTTCTAAATAGCGTTTATAGCGTCGTAGCGGGAAGGCTAAAAAAAAAGCTATAGCGAATAGCGTCGCTATAGCGGAAGCTATTCCAAATAGCGTTTTTTTTTTTTTACATTTCGTATATTCAATATTTGTACTAAATATCAACATTATCTAAAGTCTCATAGAACAATAAATAACACCAAAGTAATTAAGAAATTATAATATTCATATTGAACCAGTACAAAGTTCAAATTGCGGTTCAAAATATCCATAGTAATATCATAAACTATCGATTTTTTCTATTAAAAATATCTTAAGCATCATGATTCATGACATAATTTTTTTTTTCTATTCAAATTTTATTTTCGATTTGGACTTTTTTTCTATTCAAATTTCAATTTCTATTCCCAATTTCAAATTGATTTATCTGTAGCAAGTAGCAACAAATTCAATTTCGGTTTGAGATTTTTTTTATCTTTATTTAAAACCCATATAAATTGCTTTAAAAAAAAAACTCATATTGTATAGCGCAAATAGCGCGAATAGCGGACCGCTATAGCGCTGTAGCGGTCGCTATAGCGGCCGTAGCGCAAATAGCGCATTTTGATGTCATAGCGTAGCGTTTGGGGTCCAAAAACGCTATAGCGGCGCTATAGCGCCGCTATAGCGCGCTATTTAGAACACTGACAAAATCTAAAAAATATAAAATTTGGTCTACAAATCTATTTTCATATGGAGATCATGTTTAAAGGTTCAACTCCACTATTTAAACTTTCAAAATAAAAATATAAATACATAGTACAAATTGAGATCATGTTTACTCAAAAAAATTAAAATTACAAAGTGTGATGAAATTTTAACTATATTATGAAAGGTGGTAGCTAGCTAGCTCCATAATCGGAGGTTACCACTAGTGGAAAAACGCACATCAGGGTCGGTTAAAAATGCACATCAGGAACGGACTACAGGGCGACACTGACCCAGCAGTTACAGATAGTTGGACTAATCAGTGTCGGCTCAATAACCGATACTAATACTCTTCAATCAGTGTCGGCTCCAAGCCGTTACTAATTGTTGACAATCAAGAACGGTTCTTTATAAACAGGCGATACAAAATGTACTAATCAGTAACGGTTCTTTATTAATGGGCGATACAAATTGTACTAATCAGTAACGGTTCTTTATAAACAGGCGATACAAATACTACTAATCAGTAACGGTTCTTTATTAATAGGCGATACAAATTGTACTAATCAGTAACGGTTCTTTATTAATATGCGATACAAATTGTACTAATCAGTAACGGTTCTTGATTAATAGGCGATACAAATTGTATTAATCAGTAACTGTTATTATTAAAAGGTGATACAAATTCTACTAAATCAGTAGCGGTTCTTTATTAATAGGCGATACAAATTGTGCTAATCAGTAACGGTTATTATTAAAAGGTGATACAAATTGTACTAAATCAGTAACGGTTAAGACAGGCGATACAGATTGTGTGAAAGTAGACATGCGATACAGATTGTGTGAATTTATTTAAAAAAAACATTTTTTATATTTTGGCCGGCTACCATATTTTTGCCGGCCTATATATACAAGGCATAAATTATAACAACCAGAAAACAGAAAATTGTTGGCCTATATTTTGGCCGGCTACCATATTTTCACATTAGACATAAATTAAAACGAGAAAGCATTAGACATAAAAATTATTACAAATCAACATACTAAATTATTACAAATCAACATACTAAATTATTACAAACCAGAAAATTGCAGTTTTCACATCCTAAATTAAAACATGTTGTTCACACCCTAAATTTTGAACCAAAAAAACATACTAAATTAATTTACTTTTTTCATCTAATACTTCCTTCAAGAAAAATTTACCCCACACTGTACGAATGTTGTCGATGCTTGTTGCGTAACGGGAAAATCCTGCATTTTTTAGAGCATATAAGAGCGATTAATTGCATATTTTTGAAACAACTATGCATAACTTTGAAAAGACAATATGTATATATATATACCTTCAAGTTTGGAAAAATATCGAGGAAACGATTTATTATGTCATGCACGAACAACATGACATAATATCCACATTCCCAACCATCGCGTTGTTGTGGGCACTATATTAAACAACAAGATATATAGTTTATTTGGATAGACAAATATATAGTTAGAAAGAATCATGGTATGGTCCATTTTCCAAAAGTAAAAGAAAGAATCTGTAAATTTTGTAATCTTGGTGAATAGTTTAATTATTATTTTTAATCTCTTGTGATACTTTTCTGAATTTTTAGAAGCTTGGACAAATTCGCCTAGATATCTGTCTTAGGCTACTTAATTGGCCATATGGCTTATATTGCATGGATCGACATGCATCAATTTTTTTTTTCTTTTTGAGAATTAGTAATTGAGTTTAAGTTGTTCTCTTTTTCAAATATGCATTAAGGAAAATATCTATTATACATCTTTTACTTGTGGTTAAACATAATGATTATTGGTGCTTACATCTATCTATCACTCTTAACCCCTAAATCATTGTTAAATTGTCTTAATCTACCTTGCTTGAATAGCACTATACAAAATTGGAACATCATATACTATATTATATCAAACAAAACAAGGTAACAGTGACGTCCAGCCTCAACCCCTTTTGCAATTTAAATACTCTCCTGATGCATTTGGATCCATTCGCTTTCAAATTATGATTAACAAGAGAATCTCTAGTGAATAGATAGCTACAGATTATAATGAATAGATAGCTACAGATTATAATCAACATTTGTACACTATATTAACAAGAGAATCTCTAGTACCTTGCATGTGTTAGTTAGTGTGCATGGGTAATTAATTAAGGGGGGTGTGTGTGTGTGTGTGTGTGTGTGTATGTGTATATGTATATGTATATGTATATGTATATGTATATGTATATGTATATGTATAAATTTGTCAGCAAATTAATGTGTACAAGGACTCATATATATATTATCTTTTAGCATAACTTATGTGAACTTGAAATGTCTTTTAATAATATTAGTTTATTTATATTCCTGGTTTCTTCTCCCTAAAACAGCAAATTAGTCTTTTTACTAAACAAAACAACCTAAAACTGGAAATTCAAGCACCATATAACGGTGTGCACCCTTAGGACATACACACCAAATTACGAAATTAAAAAGAAACAAAGTAATGGATAAATTAAGCATGATTCCAACATAATTAGCGAAGGGTACAATTTGCTTTAACATAATTTCAATAATTAGACAGAAGATATTTGATTTAATTGAAATTTACCTTCTCTAGTGGTTTAATTTGCTTTAACATAATTAGCGAAGGGTACAACAATTGATATGGATGAAAGCAGTGTTTTTGTATAATATAATTATAATTATGTTGTATTTCACATCATACTTGTGAAAAATTATTTAACAATTAAGGCTTGTTTATTTGACATCATACAAAATTTAAAGCAATCTAGGTCTTTACTAAACAAGAAAAAAATCTAAATATCAATATTACCTTGCAATATGTAACCTTCAAATTAGCGTTTTTTCCTAGTCCTCCAATACACCTATCCATTCGGTAGGGGCTGTTAAAATATGAATACATTGAACAATCAGAAAAAAGACATGATATTTAAGCATGATTACAACATTCAAGAATTGCATCAGTATATATTACCAATGAAAGTAAGTCTATTAGTTCAGGATGACTGTTTGTAACCAGTTGATGTACCGGTTTGAATATACATAGAACAAACATTACCTATGCTATCAGTTTGGAGAAGCATAGCACATGCATTTTTATGCTATAATTTTTTAAATATGCATAGCATAAACTGCCATGTGCTATTGGTTTTCTGCAACCATTTCCTGTAATTTGGTTTTTTTTTTATACGCTAAGTTCAGGATCGACTTGTATCAGTGGTGAACTAATAAATATCTATATGGAAGTCCATGTGATTTTGTATATGACCAGGTCCTCTGCCAATGTCCCCCCCCCCCCCCCCCCCCCCCAAAAAAAAAGTGGTAAATAGAGATATATGGTACCAAAAACAAGAACTCAATATTATTCTTTGTCGTGTCATCAAATGAATTATAGCTTCTGAACTGTCCCGGCATGTTATTTAGGGCCAGCCTAGTGATAGAAATACAAAGATATAACAAAATACACATGTTATTTAGGGCCAGCCTTGTGTAATTTCACCTTCAGGGTTAGCATTTGAACCCTCGCCAACCTCGAGAACTGGCTGTGAGGTACCCTTTCTCTTGAAGTGTTTTTTGCGTGTTGCTCTTGTAAGACCAGACTTTCTTAGAGGCATGTCTGTTGTGCTAATAACAAAAAAATATGTGTTACGTATGGTACTGCAAAGCAAAAATCAATGTCTCTAAAGAATAACACATAATACAAAAAATAACATGGTATTTCATCTAGAGATGTCTAAACTGCCATCTTCTCGTATATAGTCAAAAAGGGATAAATTATAATCTATCCAAATAATTCATAGAATTAGATTCTTGTAAAGAAAATCGTACAAAGTATTTTTTTTATAAAAAATATAAATCATAGTAGGTTTTGTTTTGGAACAGTGGGTCATCAACGATTTACTTTAAAATAGATAACCATTGCATTGTATCTGATTTGGTACCACTACTCCGGTACCGGTTTACATGCAAAATGAAATAAAGCCCTATGTATTAAGTAATACCTTGTACAACCTAAACAACCGAAAACAGTTGAAGCATACAAACTAGAAAACAAGCAATGAGTCTTTTGTAATCTTTTGTCATCACTAAAATATTTATCGGTTTCGTATTCAATAGAACTGATCCTTCTCATACATGATGTCTCTCCACAACAGTGGACGTGTAGTTCATTTTGCATGCAAAATAGAAATCAGTTCAAAGGAAACTACAATTTTACAAATAGAAGCTTGTAAACATTCACAATTGCAGATCAAATTTTGCATACAAAGAGAAATCAGCTCAAAAGAAACTAGAATTTTACAAGTAGAACCTAAGAGTTGGACTTGATGAAATTTTGGGAGACTTACCAAATAAGTTTGTACTGGATAATAGATTTTCGCCCCTCTTCTGATTTCCAAACAAGACAGGCACCGAGATGTTTTGATAGAAGGAGAGGTATTAAGCTTGAGAGAGAGATGTGAGAGAGTAGCAGGTGAAGATGATAAGTTTGAGAGAGGAGGTGAGAGGAGTGTGAAATTGAGGGTCGGAGCGAGAGAATGGTTTGGGCGGCCGCCAAAATACATAGCGGTGAAATTTGGGGGGGAAAGATGGTGCGAATGGGGGGAAACAAAAATGGAGTACTTCGTCAAATTTTGAGAAATTTGGCGAAAGGTTTGGGTGGCCGCCAGTTGGAAGGGTCTAGGGCGTCGTTCCAATTTAACGGTGGGAGATGTAATCCGAGAGCTTTGAGATTCGGGCCAGCGTTTGGGATATATTTATCAGTTTTGAGCATCGTGCAGAGTAAAAAACAGCGGTCCGGATTCATGCCCACGGTATTAGGATTGGCGCTAGTATGCATACAGGGAGACTTAGCACAATTTTCTTTCATTTTAAATGGACAGTGCGATTTCATCTTCATACAGCACAGACTTGTAGTTGGGAGCTTCTTTGGTTATACAAGACAGTGCTGCTCATAGCCAGAACTGCTGTGTTAAAGAAAACCACATATAAATTGGATCTGTGAACATTAAATGTGAAATAAATTTGATTTTCATGCTTGATAAATGAAATTACACAATAATGTCTAAAGTAGCATGTTTATGATTTACTAAAAAATTTGTATAAAAAAATAAAATAGCATAAGATAGTTTTTTCATGAATAACTCACATCCCTTAAGAATCAACATAGAACATCAACTCTTGCCATATAGACCAATGAAGACCCGCGAGTATGTATTGTCCGATAGTCGATCGGAACCGTTTAAATCGAAGAGTATCACATTTATTTCATTGTAGTGAATTTGAGTGAGATTTGATGTTCGTCCAGATATTCATCAAGCCGATAGAAAATATAATGATCGTATGGCCACAAACAAAATACGGTGGATCGAAGTTTTGCCATATCAAAACTTCTGTTTTTATTTCATTGTTACGTATAATGCTTACTCTTGATCATTTAAAAACTAATTTGAAATCATTTCATCGAAAATTGACCGTTGAATTTTGAAACGAAAATGAACGATCTGTATTAATTAGCTCAATTTCGAGAGGCATATATTAGTGAAATCATATGAAATCGACAAATACCATCCTCATATGTTCCCACTGTGTGTTTAAACATAGATTATATTTTTTCCTGAATTTAATCATAATATTTTCTGTAAAAAAAAGCCTAATTAGTTGGTTTGTTAATAATGGCCTTCTGATGACTGATGAAAGGTCATGATCCGAAAATGGAGATATCCATTACATATATCTTTGCATTAGATCCAACTCAATGAGGTAACGCACCTAAACAACCGATACAAATACTACTAATCAGTAACGCCTGTTAAAAAAAACCGATACAAATACTACTAATCAGGAACGCACCTAAACAACCGATACAAATACTACTAATTAGTAACGCCTGTTATAAACAACCGATACAAATACTACTAATCAGGAACGCACCTAAACAACCGATACAAATACTACTAATCAGTAACGCCTGTTTAAAACAACCGATACAAATACTACTAATCAGGAACGCACCTAAAAAACTGATACAAATACTACTAATCAGTAACGCCTGTTAGAACAACCGATACAAATACTACTAATCAGGAACGCACCTAAACAAGCGATACAAATACTACTTAATCAGTAACGCCTGTTATAAACAACCGATACAAATACTACTAATCAAGGTCGGGTCCGTATTGTGCCCGTTACTGATCTATATCCGTATCGGTTAGGACATAAATCCGACACTGATGGGGCGACACTAATTGTACTTTTTCCACTATATACATATACATATACATATATATTACTTGAACATATTTCTTATTGGGTTCTTGCAATTAGGGTTTAGAGTTTGTGCAAAAAGAATTTTACATTGATTGTTATTACTTTAAACTTTGTTAGTGAACACTGGTCCGTGATGTTGATTTGGCCTTGGAGAGGTACGTACGGTTTACATCTTGGACCCGCAGAGAGTTACAACATTTGCTACCTTTAATTTTAAATAGGTAAGCAATCAATTCAAATTCTGGTATTTCTGCACTTCTAGCATTTCATTCGTTTAATAATAATTAACACTAGTTGCAAATCTTACCTTTTTTTTCATAAAGGACTTTTGACACTCATAGGCTATGTTGCACGGATATGCCGGTTTAGGCACTGTATCGGTATCGGACAAGTATCGGATATACCGATACACGTCCGATACGGCTCCGATACGCCAGCTGGCGTATCTGCCTACGTGGCGTATTCTTACTCGGCCAATACGGTCGCCGATACTCCGTTGAAACTCACGGATACGGCGGGATACGTGTGGATACGGTGAACCGCGCCTGCACCTGTGAGCCGCGCCTGTGAACCGACCGCGCCTACACCAACGAAAATGAACTTTTTTTTTCTACCTCACGCGTGAATCGAACTGGAGCTTCGTGTTGAGAGGTCAAAACCTTAACCACTACACTAAAGTTTCCTTTGTGATATATTCTACTAACTATAGTATTTAATATATTCTTATGTTATGCTTTTAATTTTTATATAAATTTGATTTAAGTTATGATTATCTAAATAATATATATAATAGACGTATCGTATCCTAGATTTTTGAAAATTGTCGTATCACCGTATCCGTATCGTATCCGATATGATACCCATACCCGTATCCAAACAACATAGCTTATAGGGCATAAGATGGGCCATTTGACACTTACGGGAGGCTTTTCGGATTTTATCCGAAATTTTTATTTATACCATAATCTCAAAACAAAACAAAAAAAACAAAAAAAAACAAAAAAACCATATTTTTGTGGAATTCCAAAAAGACCAGGGCCGCCCAATGCCTTTGCAGCCCCAAAGATTGTGAGCCACCCATTGCCTCTGCGGTCTGAATGATACAAAATTTTCAGGTCAAGTGATTTTCTACCTATCTAAAAAAATAGTAAAAAATTCTAAAAAATGTAAAATTTGATTTGCAAGTACATATTCATATGGAGATCATGTTGAACGGTTCAGATTGACCGTTAGGATTTTGAAAACTCAAATATTGAGCCGTTGCACGGAGGTCCTCTATGCTACATGTAGCATATTAGTCAGATTATATATATATAGAGTGATGCTACGGTGCTTTGGGAAGTAAAGAGGGTATTTTACTTCCCGCTCATATCTCCATTTTCAAAGTTTAAATGTCGATCCGAACTTCCCAACATGATCTTCATATTAATATGTGCTTGGAAACCAAATTTTACATTTTTTGGAAATTTTTTACTATTTGTTTAGAAATTTTGAAAATCAGTATTTTTTGAATTTATTTTTTATTTTTTATTTAATGAAAATATGTGATTTTAAAAAATTCTAAACAAATAGTAAAAAATTTCCAAAAACTGTAAAATTTGGTTTCCAAGCACATATTAATATGAAGATCATGTTGAGAAGTTCGGATCGACTATTTGAATTTTGAAAATAAAAATATGAGCTGGAAATAAAACACCCTCTTTAATTCCCAAAGCACCGTAGCATGACTCATATATATATATATATATATATATATATATATATGAGGAGGGATCAAGTTACAACAAAGTTATAACAACCATTTTTTTCATTTTCAAAGTCCAAATCGTCGATTCAAACCATTCAACATGATTATCTAAATAAAATGTGCTTGCAGATCAAATTTTACATTTTTTGAATTTTTTACTATTTATTAAGATGGGTACAAAATTCAATGGTCTGAATATGACTATTTTTTGTAAAATACTTAATAAATCGTAAAAAAATTCAAAAAAATGTAAAATTTGATCTGCAAGCACATTATATTGCGGAGATCATGTTGAACGATTTGGATCGATGATTTGGACTTTGAAAATGAAAAAAATAATTGTTGTAACTTTGTTGTAACTCAAATTTGTTGTAACTTGATCCCTCTTCTATATATATATACACACACCCACACCCACACACACCCGCGCGCGGGCGCGCGCGCTTTACCTGTTACTAGCAACATGAGCCACGTAGAAACCTTTAACTTGAAAAGCCCAAAGTTAAGTACAGCTGTCTAGGCCCGTCAGCCTTGGGCCCTAGCACATACATATATATTGGTGATAAATGATAACTAACCACACAATTTAATTTTCCAATGTTTTACTAAAAAAATATAATAATTTTCCAATGAACATTAATTAACAAAAGAAACCAACAAGTAGGTAGCAAAAAGGCCATGCAACGGAAATGTATAAATAACATTAATCATTCTAGTTACAACGGAAATGAATGTATAGAGCTACAATAAGGCCATGCAGAAAATGAACAGGAAAGCCGCGGCATAGAACGCCGCTATTACTGGAATAAATAGGATTGTCCGTATTGAATAGCCCGGCAGGAGGAGGGTGGCGATAGGGTAGCAAACTGGAGCAAGCGTCACATACGACCCCAACCCAAATGCCACTGCCATACTACTTGCAGCTAACACAAATGTATCTGATGCAAAATCAAGGTTACTTTGAACTTGAGATACCATACCATTCATAATAAACTTGGCAGCACCATTCTCAGTAAATTTATCAAAATATATCTATTGTTCTTCTATATCTCAGATCAGTAGTACATGCTGAAAAAAACTTTGCTTATGTGTGCTTTGCATGCTTGGTTGTTCAGTAATCAGTAGTTGGTGACTTGGTTGAAACACACGAGTTAACTAAAATTATCAAGAATATAATTTTCTGATGTGTTAATTAGTTTAGGCATACCTCAATAGATTCTAGCAGTTGCCTCTTCGAAAGTTCAAATGGTTTTAAGCCTTGATTATTTAGGACTGTTTCTCCATTGCGAAACAACCTACTTTTCCAAAGAGCTCTCACAATTAATATGTGTTCCTTCATGGCTGTAATGTGCATTGGTGTATTTCCTTCATAATCTGTTTTTTTCATCATAATTCCTCTAATTAATTAGTACAACATTGGGAATTTGGGATCGTTAGATTCCGACCAAAATAATTGGACCTGGTTCTCTTCAGCAACAATGTGCAAAAGATTTCTTTCACGAGGATCCAGCAACTTGGCATCGTCAGGGTACTCTTTCATGAAATGAATTACCAGTTCCGTGTTGCCCATGTGTGCGGCTACATGAATCGGAAACATTCCGTCTGAAAATTTAGTGAATGCTAGAGTAGGGTCAACTTCTAACATTTTTTGTGCCATCTTAGTATATCCATTGACTATAACTATGTACAATGGAGTAAACATTTGGTTGTTCACTTTGTATGTTACTTCTGGATCTAAGTTCTTCAGCTCGCATCCGACATTTATATGCCCATGTTTGGCAGCAACGTGCAAAGGTGTGTCTCCATTTTCATTGGTTTCTTTGAGAGCATCTTTCACAAGAACACGATTAATTTGAATGAGGTAGTGGATGACCTCATTTCGGACCTTCGCAGCACAGTACAGGGGTGTGTCTCAAACATCTTGTTTTGTGCTTTCAACAGGGAATTATCTCTGTGAAAAACCTTCAACGCTAGCTCATTGTGCCCCTTAGTAACAAGTAGGTGAAGAACAGTGTCTCCGAAACGTGTTTCACTTTGTAACTCGGATTGGACAGTCTGTTGTTTTACATTTATTTGTTCGAGAGCAGAATCAGAGGCATCTATTGTCACCTGATTATTTAGACAATGTAAAATTATATGAAAGCATCAAAATTGGATATATTTGAAATATATCATCTTAATAGATTGAGAAGATAAGACGAGGAGGCCGTCATTAAGGACATATCCCTCAGACATATATTTCAAGTTAGACAATGATTTTCAAAAGAATAATTTCATTCATTGAACTGATATCATTGAGTAAAAGAGTCCAATTAGAGTTTAATGTTAAAAAATTATTCTGCTTGGCATGTGATTTTTTTACATCTGAAGATTCAAAAGTGTGAGATGTAAGCTGTTGTACCA
Organism: Carex parvula; assembly: GCA_025461045.1. Classification (NCBI taxonomy): domain Eukaryota; kingdom Viridiplantae; phylum Streptophyta; class Magnoliopsida; order Poales; family Cyperaceae; genus Carex; species Carex parvula. The sequence continues at coordinate 5,893,925 of JAJGRW010000063.1, forward strand.
TCTGGCGTGCACAGAGAATCAAGAGCAAGCTGCTGGTTTTTAGCTATTTTAATGCTAAGATTAGTTTCCTATTTTTAGAGATTTAGATAATATCTTTATTATTCTGTTTCTTTATTTTGTTGTTGTTTCCAGCGAGTGGAAAATAAGAAACCACACGCTATATTTAGTAGTTAATGTATTAGGATTTTATTACTATGTTTTGTTATATGTTTTGAATAAAAGGCAATCAGAAAACAGAAAATGGTGCGGCTCTTTTGCACCACAAAACTCTTCTTCTCTATTTCTCTAAACACATAATTATCTCTGAAATCCAACATTTGGTATCAGAGCAAAACCATGGCGATGATGATCCACAGGCGGCAGCAGCAGCAGCGGCTGCAACGGCTGCAGCAAGTAATGGATCAAGGATAGTAGTCAAGGGAGGAGGAGTCCCAGTTCAATACCCAATGTTAAACGACACGAACTATGGTTTGTGGGCAGTGAAGATGAAAATTTTGCTGCGTGCATTGGGAGTATGGGATGCAGTGGAGTGCGAAGGTGAAGTCGACAAGGAGAAAGATCAAGGTGCCATCGCGGCAATATCTCAAGCAATTCCTGATGCGACGATCATGGCGATTGCAGAGAAAGAAACAGCTAGAGAAGTCTGGCAGGTAATCAAGCAGATGACAGTTGGAGAGGACCGTGTCAGAAAGGCAAGGGCACAGGTAGTAAAGAGACAATTTGATCGATTGGTGATGTCTGATTCATCAAGTTTGGTTGAATTCTCACAACTGTTAGTAAGCTTGGTTGGTGAATTGCGCTCTTTAGGAGTGGATTTGAAAGAGAGTAGCGTAGTTGAAAAACTTTTTAGTGCTGTGCCAGATAGGTTTCTGCCTATTATTAGTACTATTGAACAGTGGGGTGACTTGGCTACCATGACAGTGGCTGAAGCTGTAGGGCGGTTGAGAGTTTTCGAGGAGAGTATAAAAGGGAGACAACAAAATAAAGAAGAAGATGAGAAACTAATGCTCACGCGTTCACAGTGGGAGGCACTATCCTTGCAAGAAAGGAAGAGTGGAGAAGGATCTGACAGTAAAGAAAAATGGCAGAAAGGGGAATATGAGAAAAAACCATACAAGAAATTCGACAAGTCAAAGATCAAGTGTTTTAATTGCTCGATTTTCGGGCATTTTGCATCAGAGTGTCGTAAACCAAAGAAAGAAAGGGTGAATCTGGTAGAGAAAGAAGAAGAGGAGCCAGCCTTACTAATGCATGAGTTAATAAGAACTCGAGAAGTAAATTGGGGCAGTGAGGGAACTGTTGAAAGGTCTGGTGAACTGCACATGGGGGCAGAGGTGAACCAGCTTTGGTATCTGGACTCAGGGGCCAGCAATCACATGACAGGTTGCATGACATACTTCACAAATCTTGATACGACTATTCGAGGTTTAGTGAAACTTGGAGATGGCTCGGAGGTGCCTATAGGAGGGCGTGGCACTGTGATGATAAAGGGGCGCTCGGGAGAACAAAGGGCAATATCTGAAGTGTATTACATTCCAAGGCTGACCACTAATATCATTAGTCTGGGGCAGCTTGAGGAAAAAGGGTGCCGAGCAAAAATTGAAGGTGGTGTGTTAAAGGTGCTAGACAGAAGTGGGAGGTTAGTAATCCGAGTTCAAAGATCAAAGAACCGATTATACACTCTGAATTTAAACTTGGCGCAGACTATGTGTCTAAGCACGAGTGTTGAATCAGATACTCGGATGTGGCATGCGAGATACGGGCACATTAATTTTCAATTTTTGGAAAAGATGTGTCAAGAAAAGTTGGTGGAAGGATTGCCAAAAATTGAGTGTCTGAAGGAAGCATGTAGAGGATGCACGGTTGGGAAGCAGCGCCGACTACCATTTCCTCAAGAGGCAAATTTCAGAGCAAGCGAAACACTCGAGTTACTTCATGGTGACTTGTGTGGGCCCATTACACCCCCGACTCCAGCTGGTAACAGGTTTTTCTTGTTACTGGTAGATGATTATAGCAGGTACATGTGGATTGTGCTGATGAAAACCAAGAACCAAGCTTTCTCCTCATTCAAAGAAGTCAAGGAAGAAATTGAAGTAGAGAAGGATGCAAAATTAAAAGCATTTAGAACTGATCGAGGAGGTGAGTTCAGATCAAACGAATTTGTTGAATATTGCAAGAAAACGGGTATTAAGAGGTATTTCACTGCACCATATTCTCCACAACAGAACGGTGTGGTTGAAAGGCGAAATCAAGCAGTATTGGGGATGACCCGAAGCATGATGAAAAGCATGAGTGTTCCATCTGAGTTCTGGGGAGAAGGTGTGACCACTGCTGTGTACATCCTGAACCGAGCAACAACCAAAAGCGTGATAGGTATGACCCCATATGAAGCATGGCACAAGAGAAAGCCTAGGGTAGATCATTTCCGAATTTTTGGCTGTTTGGTGCATGTGAAGGTAACAAACCCTCATCTCTCGAAGCTCGATGATAGAAGTACTTTGATGGTGTTTATTGGGTATGAAAAAGGGTCCAAAGCTTACAGGGTATACAATCCTGTTACAAAGAGGGTGCAAGTGACACGAGATGCGATATTTGAGGAAGATAAGGCATGGGACTGGAATATCGGAGAAAAATGCTCAAATGTTCACACCAGTGATGTTTTCAGAGTTGATCATGAAATTCATGAGCTGCACAGTGAGCAAAGTGGTCAGTATCAATCTGATAGTGAAGATACAGAACATCAAACTCCAGACTCTTCCGCATCCACACATGGCTCAGCAGAGAGCGCAAACTATGAGGAGTTTGAAGATTCGCTTGGCACACCAGTGAGATTTCGAAGTATTGATGAGATATATGCCGAAACTGAACCGATTCAGCTGAACTATTCTGATATGTGTTTGATTGGAATGGAAGAACCAACACATTTCATGGAGGCAGCAAAGGATAAGAACTGGTTTAGTGCCATGGAAGAAGAGATCGAAGCCATTCAAGATAACAAGACATGGAGTCTGGTGGAGCCTCCTCCGGGACAGAAAGTCATCGGACTCAAATGGGTGTACAAATTAAAGAAAACTCCAGAAGGCAGAGTTGCAAAGTACAAGGCGCGCATTGTAGCAAAGGGCTTTGTGCAACAGCAAGGGATTGATTTTGAGGAAGTGTTTGCTCCTGTGGCAAGAATGGAGACAGTGCGAATGATCATGGTGATAGCAGTGCTACAAGGGTGGTCACTACATCATATGGATGTCAAATCTGCTTTTTTGAATGGAGAATTAAAAGAAGAGGTGTATGTCACACAACCACCTGGTTTCGAGGTGAAAGGGAAAGAACATAAAGTGCTAAAGTTGCATAAGGCGCTTTATGGTTTGAAACAGGCTCCGAGAGCTTGGAATTCCAAGTTAGATAGCACCTTGAGGTCAATGAAGTTCGAAAGAAGACAATTGGAGCATGCAGTTTATAGAAGGAAGCATGAGGAAGGAAGCATCCTGGTAGGAGTTTATGTGGATGATCTGTTAATCACAGGAGCCAGTGAATCAGAGATTGCAAAGTTCAAGTTAGAGATGATGAAGAAATTCAAGATGAGTGATCTAGGTTTGTTAACCTACTATCTTGGCATAGAGGTGCAACAGACATCTGACATGATCAGTTTGTGTCAGAAGAACTTTGCTCAGAAGATATTGAAAGAATGTAGTATGGAGGAATGTAATCCAACCCAAGCACCCATGGAAGCCAGGCTCAAACTTAGCAAAACCAGTAAGTTCCCTCCAGTTGATCAAACTAGATACAGGAGCATTGTGGGCAGTCTTCGGTACCTATTGCATACTAGACCTGATCTGGCATACTCTGTGGGGATTGTCAGCCGATTCATGGAGGCTCCTACGACTGAGCATATGGCAGCTGTAAAACACATACTAAGGTACGTAAAGGGAACAATTGATATGGGGTTTTGTTACAAGAAAATGCCAGATGAAGACCCGACTTTTGTTGGGTTCTCTGATAGTGATATGGCTGGGGATTTAGACGACAGGAAGAGTACTACTGGGGTAATTTACTTCTTGGGAGGCAATCCAATTAGTTGGATCTCGAGGAAGCAAAAGGTAGTAGCTCTATCTTCATGTGAAGCTGAGTACATAGCAGCTGCATCAGCGGCATGCCAGGGCATTTGGCTGGAGTCACTGCGTGCAGATTTTCTGAGTGAGTCATCTCAGAAGATAAAGCTCAAAGTTGATAATAAGTCTGCAATTTCGCTGTGCAAGAACCCTGTATATCATGAACGGAGTAAACATATTGATACTCGATACCATTTTATAAGAGAGTGTGTGGAAGAAGGGAAAGTAGAGGTTGAACACATCAGGACCAACAATCAGCTTGCTGACATATTAACTAAACCATTGGGAAGAGTTCAATTTCTGGAGCTAAGGGAGAAAATAGGAGTGCAGACTGTCAAAAGAAGTACAACGAGCTTAGGGGGGAGAATGTGAGATGTAAGCTGTTGTACCATCTGGCGTGCACAGAGAATCAAGAGCAAGCTGCTGGTTTTTAGCTATTTTAATGCTAAGATTAGTTTCCTATTTTTAGAGATTTAGATAATATCTTTATTATTCTGTTTCTTTATTTTGTTGTTGTTTCCAGCGAGTGGAAAATAAGAAACCACACGCTATATTTAGTAGTTAATGTATTAGGATTTTATTACTATGTTTTGTTATATGTTTTGAATAAAAGGCAATCAGAAAACAGAAAATGGTGCGGCTCTTTTGCACCACAAAACTCTTCTTCTCTATTTCTCTAAACACATAATTATCTCTGAAATCCAACAAAAAGATCTCAAGTTTCAATGAGAAAGAAAAAAGGTTAAAACATAGAAACAAATAAAAAAAAAAACCAGTGTGCTAATGCTTGTAGCATAGCATTCAGATTAATAATATCTTAATGTGAAAAAGTACTTGTTAGGATTTTCTATCTATCTAAAATCTAAAAAAATAGTAGAAAATGTAAAATTTGACATCCAAGAACATTTTATATGAAAATAATGTAGAATGGTGTACTCTCGGAAATAGTCACTTTTTACATTCGTGACCTATTTTTTTTCTAGTGATTTAATTATATAATTAATGGTGAGTAATATATAAGCAAGTAGGCACGAGCTATTTTAAATTTAATACTAATTTGTTTAATTTAGATGTTGGTCAACCGCAAAGTATGCTTTTTAAGCAATGCGCCATGTTATCATGGCAATGCCTAGGGGTATATAGTCAACATGTACTATACATATAAGTTTAGATATAAATAAGAATATAAATTTAATAAATACGGATACAAATTGAATATTATTGATTGTAAATATATTAATATCAATATAAATAATTTGAATTAAAAAAAAATTAACACATTTTACAATATCATTCAAAAGGTAACATATTAGAAACCTAATTTACTAGCTAACATTAATAATAAAGAGGAGGGTTCAAATGTCTCTATTATTTGTGTCTCCATCATGCCTCTATTTTTAAAAACTTTAATAAAAAGTTAAACGTCAAAATAAAATCGGTAGATGTGATCTATGTTATTTCCTCTATGTGCTCATAAAAAATTATCACATTTCAATTTTGCTTTTATGTGATTCAATAAGTTGAAAAATCAACGTCTAGAAATTGTCCACATATGTATACATTTTTACAAGCTCAAGATGACAATCAAAACAAAGTTAAAATGCCATAATTTTTTACATGTGCATAGATAAAATGATGTAGTTCATATCCAACGGTTTTATTTTGAATTTTAAGTTTTAAATTTTGAGTTATTCAAGTTTTAAAGAATAGAGGCATGATGGAGGCACAAAAAATGGAGGCATTTGAACCCTCCTCATATATAAATAACAATTATTACGACAACAAATATTGTCCATGTTTGATTGAGGCCTAAACTATGGAATAAGAGATTAAACCTCTATTAATTAAGGTACCAAACACGAATTAATTAGGTACAAATATTCTCCATGCTTTCTAACTGGTATCTAATGCAAGGATGGTTTTGAGTCTTGTAGAATTGCAAAACAAGCAAGAATCCAACATGATCCTTTGAATTATGCTTCCCTTCTCCAATTTCATACCCTTACTTTCCCTGTTCCATAGATGCACTGCATAGCTTTCTTTCTGAATCCATTGAAGCTTTTCTCTCATCCACTGTGACTCATGTTTCGACTGTGATCCGGGTCCCCGAAACAATCCCCCAATCCGACTCCAGTCCACCGGGTAAAATGCAATTGGTGGCAACACAACCACTTGATTGGTAACTCTTCTGACAACTCTTGAGACGAGATAAGGTCCGTTGTGGCCCCACTTGTTGCCATCAAATGTCGACGCAAATTCATTTATGAACTCTAACACAACAGGATGCTTCTTGTCGAATATCATCACAGCATTGTTCAACCGAGTCCAATTACGCATCACTGAATCTACTGTTTGTGCACCTATACAGTTTTTCAAACCATACATGCTTTTCATCACGATCACATCCGTGTCGATATAGATACCCCCGTATTTATACAAAACCAGTAAACGGATCAAATTCGAGATATTTTGCGTGATAGATACTTCCCCTGGATCCACTTCTCCTTTTCTCAGCCGCTTTAACCATGTCTCGGCCGGTGTTCCCTTCACAAGGTACTTGTAATCCGGTGACAATGCAACAACCCGAAAGCCGTTATTTAAGAAAGGTTTTAAGAGCTCGGCACCTTTTGATGAATCCATTGTAGTTGACATTATCAACAAGCATGCGGTAGGATGCCACTTGAACAAACTCTCTATGGAAAACATCTCCCTTTCGCCGAAATATTCCAAAGGAGCGATCCATGTCATGAAAAAACTAAGGTTACAACTTCTTGCATTATTGTTTGAATTAAGGGGATCAAAGAATTCAGTGGCTCTCTTTAGGAATTGTTTCGAAGGAGCATCGGGACGAAGAATCTTAAGAGACATTCGCTTCTTTCGTGACATCTTGTGAGAAGTGGATGAGTGATATAAAGTCAGGTTTCTTTCGGGTATTGGTACCGGTACCGGTACTGTTATGGGTACCTGTACTGGTAAGGTGTTAAGAATTGACAATGAAAGGAAAATACTGGTTTTAGGATGTGAATTTTCTTCTACCTCACCAATGGAAAAGAAAAGAAGAAAAATGAGAGAGACTTTTAATAAGAAAAGAGAAAGAAGGAAGAGGAAGGAGAAAACCCTCTTGCTATTTTGCTTAGGCATTGATGACAGTAAATGTGTGTATAGTTGATTTCATCCATACTGACATATATATTATATATGATGCAGTGCAGAATATATTGCACCATGTATAATTATATATATGTGTGTGTGTGTATATATAGAGAGAGAGCGCAAAGTTAGAATGTGATGTGCTCACAACTCCAAAAGTATATTGGATCGGCTTCAAACGACGAATCTTAACTGTTGAAATCTATATACTTCATGAGTGATGCATGTACATACAAAATTTTAAAAGTTTCGAATTCATTAGCTACAAGATCAAGTTGTCA
>JAJGRW010000064.1:0-63956 GCA_025461045.1 Carex parvula
AAACAGTAAAAATTTCTGGACCACGGATCAGCGATTTCCAAAGTGGCTAATAAATAGTAAAAAATTCCAAAAAATGTAAAATTTGGTCTCCAATCACATTTCAATATTTAGAACATGTTGAACGGTTCAGATCGGTTGTTTGGGGTTTTGCAAATTGAAAAAGTGGCCCGAATTAAAGAGGAGTGTGTTTTAATTTGCAAAGCACCGTAGCCTATCTCTCTCTCTCTCTCTCTCTCTCTCTCTATTATATATATATATATAGTGCGTGCTACTCTACTTACATAAGCATATGCTTATAAGTAATTTTGCATTTCAATGTCTAAATGGTCGATCGGAAGCGCTCAACATGTTCTCCATATTAATATGTGTTTGGAACGAAATTTTACATTTTTTGGAATTTTATTACTATTTGTTTAGAATTTTTCAAATAGCATTATTCAAATTTTTTTATTATTTTTTTACCATATTAAACCACTGTTTTGAAAAATGTACACCTCACTGTTAAAGGAACTCAAAGTTCTTACCTCTATCCGGCTACCAGAGAGAGCTAAATTGAGTAAAGTATTCACGTCCATTACAGTTATTAATATGGAGAACATGTTTAGCGTTTTAGATCGACCATTTGAACATTGAAAACGCAAAAATAACTTATAAACATATGCCATCATATGCTTATGTAAGTATAGTAGCCAACCTCTCTCTCTCTCTCTCTCTCTCTCTCTCTCTCTCTCTCTATATATATATATATATATATATATATATATATATATATATTGCTACAGTGCTGGAAGGGATAATCTATCCCGTCCAGGATTTTTTGTTTTTTTTCTGCTTAGCGGGGTTAAGGATTTGAATTAGCGGGACATTAATCTGAACGGGAAATTTTGTACCATCCAAGAGACGGGATAATCAATCCCGTTTTTCCTATATTTCGATTTTCTAACAAAACAATCCCCCTTTCGCAATATTTTTTTATTTTATTTTCGATTAATAAAAAAATCGTCAAATCGAACTGCCCCAATACTGTTAAATTTATTTGATTAGAATATTATATATATAAAAAAAGGAAAACACCTGTATTTTTTATTTTTATTTTGTTAAAGTCGTAAGCGCACTTGAAAAAATTTAATTTAATAATTAACAGTTTAAGTATGTTTGAATGCGACTTTTTTAATAGAAATAAATAAAAAGATTTCAAGAAAACAAGCATCAAGATTGTTGGACTAAAAAAAAAAAAATTTCACGAAGGCAGTGTCTTAGTAGAGAGGATAACACTATCTAAATCGAGCCTCTGTCTCGGTGGAAATACTTTCTGACCCATTCTTTTTTTCCGTCATAGAAAATTTCATTATTTCCCTTCACCGAACCACTGCCTCGGTCAGTGAAGATGTAATTTCTAAATTTTTCTATCCGACCCACATTCTTCTCTCTCTTCCCTTCTTCCCTTCTCCTTCTCCTTCTCCTTCTCCTTCTCCTCTCTCCTCTCTCCTCTCTCCTCTCTCTTCCTTTCAACCCGTAAACACCTTTTTTTTTTTTCATGTTTTGATTTCATTTTTTATAAACATGTTTAGTTGAAGTTGAAATGACATATGTGTGTGATGTATTTCTTCTATTTATCACTGTTAAATTGTATCTTCAATCTCATTATGTTTTTTATCAACTCGGTGAACATGGAGTTGCTTATTACAAAAATTTATGTCATTAATCCTATATTAATGGCCTCCTATGGCAAAGAAGCCTTGCTTCGGGAGTCCACTGAGGTATTGATGTAGTAGAGGTATTTTTTTGGAGCTCCACCAAGGCACTAATGTGGTGGAGGCATTAACCCCTAATTATGTGTGTATAAGTGTACAACTAATTATGGCCTCGATGGAGTTAATTTTTGTAACTTCCAAATTCATTGTACTTGTTCAGTTAAAATGATTTTAAATCAGTTCTATTAAAAAAAAAATCAAATTACATCCAATAACACCAACTCAAAAAGGTATCACTCTTTTAAGCTGGGGTGCCATTCAAATAAATTTTTGCTATTCAGAATTATTCGGGCTAGTCACAGTTTTGTTAGCCCAATCAAACCATAAGATAGTAAAATTAGCGCTATGTGAGTTTGTACAATTTTTTAATTATACAATCTATACAACATCTTTATTATTTCGAAAAGCATTTGTTTTACACTATTTTTATGCACTAATGTGTATACCGTTCCTTTATGATCCAAAAAACATATCATTCAAAATAAAACTTAAATTTAAAATCCGACACTATAGACACAATTTATATTATACACATATCATATATGTCGTATAAGAAAAAAAATGGTGTATGTTTCACTATGCAACAAATGACTTAAAATTTCAAGATTTAAAAATTAGTAATACTTAATGCACTATTAAATAATATTTAAAATCAAATGGAGTTTAATTGATAAACTATCTATATATCCAATAATATATCTATAAATTTACTTTAAGGTTTTAATTTTTAAGTTTTTTAATTCATTGAAAAATTGTCAAAATAATTATTGTCCAGTGATCCCTCCTCATCAAGGAATAAGATGAGTGTTATGTATTGTTCAAATAGTAAAAAGTTATAATAACTAATTATGTTATGTAATAGAGGATTTAAAGCCTTCATTTTTTTTGTGCCCATCATGTCTTCATTTATAATTTTCTAATAACACAAATTAAAAAATTTATATGTCAAATTAAAACCGTTAGTGTGATCTATATTATTTTCTCTACATACACATAAAAAAATTATATATCAATTTTTAACGCGATTCGACTTAGAATCGAAATTATTTGACCTGGACCCAATTCGAACAGGTCACTGGTCGACCTGATCTAACCCATGTAACTTGGCCACTTGTTCATTAATTATTTTTAATTTATTTATGTAATTTAATTACAATTAATATATAATTACTCTTAATTAGGATGTATTGAACTTTAATTAGTATAAAAACTCAAACTAAATCTAACAAAATATCACAAAATGGATCGGGTCGAGTTCGGATAAAAAATTCTAGACCCGCATCCCATACATTTAATTATCGGATAGATTCAGAGTTGATCGGGTCAATGACATTTTATATCCAAAAACATGTAGTAGCAACTACTAAAGAACTTGCCTTTGGTCTAGTGATAAAAACACATAGCTCTCATGTGAGTAAATCCTCTATAATATACATAGAGATTTGAAAGTGTATTGGGTGGCTTAACCTCTAACCCATGATTTCAAAAAAACAACTGAGACTTTTTTTTTGTATATTATTTTATGAAAATAGTTTATAAGTCTTTTATCATATCTTGTTCATTGATTTTTGAATCCATAGTTTTTAGAAGTTATTTTGATAACACACCCTTGAGCTATATCATGGTCCTTTATGGGTGTTTGGGCTCCCCTTTCACTTTAAAATATACTTTATTTATTCTTAATTTCCAGGACTTTTCATATTTTATTACACAAATTCTGCATACATTCTTTCATTTTCTATTATTTAATCATATTAATGGAGTCGCCTAGCATTAGCACGCTCATGTGTATATAATAGGAATCTGTTTTAGAGAGATAGAGAGATAAAAGTGTTGTAACATAATAAATTGTGTTTTCATTAACTCTGTATTTTTACAATGACTTGGTTTATATAACCAGTCGAATACAAGTTCATCAGCTGTAAAGAAAATATTACAGGGAACAACTTCTAACTAACATTCTGTTTTCCTAATTACAATTCTACCCCTGAGTATAACTGATGCGCCTAATATCCCCCTTCAAGCTGAGCCAGAGACATCATGCAGGGTTAGCTTGGTTCGTAAGAACTCCAGCTAGTAGAGGACAGTGACTTGGTAAAGAGTTCAGCAAGTTGATCTTTGGAGGAAATGAACCGCACATCCAATTGCTTGCTAGTAACATTTTCTCGAACAAAGTAACAATCAATTTTGATACGCTTGGTACAAGCATGAAAAACTGAGTTAGAAGCAAGAAAAGTGTCTCCCAAGTTATCACACCAAAGCACCGGATTAGAGGTGAGAAAGACATGAAGTTCATGAAGAAGTTGTTGAAGCCACACTAACTCGGTGTAAGCGCCTGCCATACTCCTATATTCAGCCTTCGTGCTTGACTTAGATACAATAGTTTGTTTCTTAGAACCCCATGAAAGCAAATTCGAGCCAAGAAATACACAAAACCCTAATGTCGATCGCTGATCATCCGGACAACCGGCCCAATCCGCATTGGAATAAACATGAAGATGAAAGGAGAAAATGTGCACTAATATGAAGACTATGATACAAAGTACCTTTGAGATACTGCAAAATACGCTTAACGACATTCCAATGTTCATCGGCCAGGGAGTGCATGAATTGAGAGGCCTTATTGACGGCATAGGAGATATCAGGACGAGTGATCGTGGCATATTGAAGTGCCCCAACAATGCTTTGATACGTGTGAGGTTCGGCCATAGGATTGCCAACAAACTTAGAGAAAAGGTCACGCGGAGAGAAAGGAGTGGAGCACGGTTTGGCGCCATCCATTTTAGAGTGAAGAAGAAGATCTCAAATGTATTGAGGTTGATAGAGAGTGATACCATCAGATTGGGATTGAACTTGGATTATCCAAAAAGAAATGTAAGGGACCAAGATCTTTGAGAGAGAATTGAGAACCAAGAGAGGAAATAAGAGATGCCACAAGAGAGGCATCGGATCCGGTCACAATAATATCATCAACATAAATCAATACGATAGTAATCGAGGAAGGATCAACACGTATAAGAGCGACGAATCCGATTGGGAAGCCTTAAAACTAAAATCGGTAAGAACCGATGCCAACTTGTGAAAACCACACACGAGGAACTTGCTTGAAACCATAAAGTGCCTTTTTGAGAAGACACACATGATTCGGGAAAGAGGAATCTGTAAAGCCCGGTGGTTGAGTTATAAAGACTTGTTTTTGAAGATCACCATGAAGAAACGCATTGTTGACATCTAATTAGCAAATCGGTCAATGTCACGAGGTGGCAAGAAAGAGAACCACTTGAATTGTGGTAGGTTTGACTACGGGGCTAAAAGTCTCATGATAGTCAAGGCCCGCCTCTTGATTATAACCCTTAGCAACAAGGCGTGCCTTATAGCGCTCAATGGAACCATTAGATTTCCTCTTAATTTTAAAAATCCATTTACATCTAATGACATTTTGGTCGGGAGTAGAAAGAACTAGAATCCATGTGCCATTCTTCGTAAGCGCATTCAATTCGTGAGACATAGATTCACACCACTCGGGTTGTTTATTCGCCACAGTGAATGAGGTAGGTTCTTCAAGAGATGTAGAAGGAAGTGAATGCTTTGTTGTAAGAAAGGTCTCATGATCAGGAAATTTCTTGAACGTAGAGTGTTATCACGTTGGCGTGCAGTCATGGGATGAGTAGAAATTGAAAAATTGGAGTTGATTGCTGGACTGGAGCAGTCGGATTTTGCAAAGATTGCTTTGTTGGAGGTTGAGTAGCGGAACTGGAGAGAATAGATGCAGGGCAGACTGGAGTAAAATGAGGTATGGTGCTCCTTTGATAGACTTGAAGAATTAGAAGTCGAGTGGACTCCAGATTGAAAACATGCCCGCTGTTATTGAAAATGGGCCTGCTGCTATTGGATCTTGCATTACTTTCTAAAGGAACAGAGAGCCCAGGTTCCTTTGGTAACGGGTCGGAAGGAAGAATAGGGGCCGAATAGTTGAGAGTAGGAGAAATAAGCAGCAGAAAAGTAGAAGCCTGCTGCTCGGTTGGTTGCGTAGCTGAGGTTAAACCATGATATGAGGCAAAAGGGAATGTTGTTTCATTAAAATGAGCATTGTGGCTAATATACATTTTGTTGGTTGGGATATGAAGGCATTTGTACCCTTTTTGAGTTTGGCAATACCCCAAGAAAACACAAGGGAGCGATTGAAATTGGAGTTTATGAGAATTGTATGGTCAAATTAATGGGTAGCAAAAGCATCCAATAACCCAAAAGGTGTAATTGGGATTTTTATTAAAAAAAAGAGTGAAAGGTGAAGTATGAGGTGGTGTGGTAGGAGGGAGTCGGTTTATAATAAAGACCACACTTTGGAAGACATGATCCCAAAGCTCTAAAGGAATTGAAGAATGCAAAATAATGGCAAGACTAAGTTCAACCACATGCCGATATTTGCGCTCCGCTAACCCGTTTTGTTGCGAGGTATACAGACAAGATGTTTGATGAAGAATTTGAGAAAAGAGGCGAGTAAGAGGCTTAAATTATATGCCACCATCCGTTTGAAGAATCTTGATTGTGGTATTGAAGAGATTCTCAGCTTGACATTTAAATTAAGTAAACACCTTCACAAGTTCATCATTCATACGAAGAAAATAAATCTAAGAGAATCTCGAAAACTCTTCAATAAAATGAACATAGTAACGAAAACCATTTTTAGATGCAATTGGGGATAGCCCCCACAAGTTCGAATGTACCACATGTAAAGGTGAAGTAGCATGAGAAGAAGAAAGAGCGCAATGCAAAACACGCGCCTTTGATTTACAACAATCATCACAAATTCCCAAGTTATTCAAAGAAGTAGGTAAAAAATGAGAGTGTATTATAAAACAAGTGGTGGAATGAGACGTATGGCCCAACCTCTTGTGCCATATAGAAGCCGACACATGCTCTCCAACCAATGCTTGAAGTAAAGAAGTGAGATTGTAAAGACCATTAGTTAAGGTAGCTCGAAGAAGTGGCCACTTCATGCGGCGGTCCTTTATAGTGCAAAAGAAAGGGTGAAGCTCTAAAATAACATCATTGTCTCTTGTCAATTTAGAGATTAATGAGATTTTTAGTTATATGTGATACATGTAGGACACCATTCAAATCTAAAGAACCATTGGTAGAAGATAGAGAGCAATGGCCAAGATTTTGAATAAGAATGTGAGAGCCATTACCAACTTGAAGACGATCTTGACCATCATAGGCATTGAAAGAGGTGAGATTGTTCAAGTCGGATGTGACATGATAGGCTGCGCCCGAATCTAGAAATCATCCTTCATTCGATGTGGAAGCGGTGGTATTGAAGAATCTAGAAACCATCATTCATTCGATGTGACATGTGAGGCGTATGCATCATTGTCGAACCAATACCAACACTCAAGTGCTTCATGGCCCTTCTTGTGACAAATCAGGCATTGCGTCTTGTCTCCAGTAAACTGAGAAGATTGGGAAATTGAGGAAGCAACTCAGCCTGATGAAAAACCACTACTCATGCCTTGAATTGGACCTGAAGAATAAGAGGCACAGTTTGGGCCCGAATTGCTACAGTCTCGACCCGGATTAGAAAGTAGCGGGCTTTGAGAAACATTTGAGGAGAAATTAGAGTTACCTCTGCCACGGCGTCCCCTGCCACGTCCGCAACCAGCATAGAAGGAGTTTGAGAGGTTAACAGAGATTCATGATAGAAAAGAAAAGCATGAAGGTTCACCAGAGAGACAAGAGCCAAGCGGGTTGTAATGACAACGACAAAGGAGTTATACTCAGCGCCAAGACCACTCAAAATTGAAAGGATCAGATCAAAATTAGGTTTCGGATCTTCAACCACCGCCAGCTGATCGGCCACGTGCTTCGTCTGCTCAAAATAGTCGCCACACTTTTGATTGCCTCTTATTGTAGTCTGAAGAGCACGCCGTAACTCCATGATTTGAGCTGTGAAAATGGCCGAGAAGCTCTAATGGAGAGAGATCCAGAGATCACAAGAGGTATGGCACTTCACATATTGGAAGAGAATGCCTTTAGTAATGGTGGTACGAAGCCACCCTAGCAAGAAACGATCTTGTTTGTGCCACGCAAGAAAGGCCGGGTTAGGAGTAAAATTGACATCAGTAGGCAGATTCTTGTCAGGCGGCGAAACAGCAACATCAAGGTATTTGGAGAGACCAAAGCCATCAAGAATAGACTCAATCTGAGATTGCCATGTCAAGAAGTTATTACGCGTCAACTTGGTAGAGACCGATAAGGTGATATGGATCACAGGATCGATTGGGACGGGAGGGAGGGGATGAGAGATCTCGCTAGTTGCCATGAATTCTTTGAATCAGCAATTGGAGAAGAAGGAGCAAAGCTCTGATATCATAATAAGAATATGTTTTAGAGAGATAGAGATATAGAAGTGTTGTAACATAATGAATTGTGTTTTCATTAACTCTCTGTATTGTTACAATGACTTGGTTTATATAACCAGTCGAATACAAGTTTGGCGGTACCCAATACAAACCCCTCACCCGTCTCTTTTCCAGCTTTGTTAGTCAAGAAAAAAGATGGGAGTTGGGGGCTCTGTATTTATTAAAGAGAACTCAATTGGGCCACGGTCAAAAACAAATACCTCATTCATACATGTCTTTCTCGATGCGGATCAAAGTCGAGTTTCGTATAACAGGGAACAACTTCTAACTAATATTCTGTTTTTCTAATTACAATTCTACCCCTGAGTGAGGGAACAACTTCTAACTAACATTATTTTTTCCTAATTACAATTCTACCCCTGAGTATAACTGCTGCGCCTAATAGTATATATTGGTTATCTCTGAATATTTAGAATGATTGCATATATCACTCCAAAATCTTCTGCAAAATGTCCCCGTAAAATTTTTAATAGAGTGAAGGGAGTTCATTTTAGAAGAATGATTTTCTATGAGAATCCGAAAGAAATTGGTATACCAAATGGGAACTGTTATTTATTTGTTGTAGTTCCAAATGCGTGCAGGACCAACATATAGGGTTGAAATAAACTCCTCGGTTATA
This sequence comes from Carex parvula, assembly GCA_025461045.1. NCBI lineage: Eukaryota > Viridiplantae > Streptophyta > Magnoliopsida > Poales > Cyperaceae > Carex > Carex parvula. The sequence continues at coordinate 8,796 of JAJGRW010000064.1, forward strand.
TATTTTTCATTTAATGTTGTTGAATAAGAATAACTCAGCCATAATTAGACTAGAAACTTATGCTTATCTGAATAAGTGAAATAAGTTATTTCTTATATCATGCTCCAACGAGATCTACAATTTACACTAACATTGTTATTCGAATCATCGTTAATTCATCACCATCATCATCATCATATTATTGTTATTACATCGTTATCAGTAAAATTATATTGATATTATTGTATTATTATTTATCTTCTATCATCTTTTTTATCATAATAATGCTACTACTATTATCACCATTATTTATTATTATTGCCATGTTGTTGTTATCATCATTATTGTCACTCTCATTATATTATTATTTATATCTGATGCGCAACAATAAAGATGTTATTTTTGTATACTTTCAACTACACAACCAAACAAAAAAAATGTTACGGTGATACAATACAACATAACTCAGTATAAAACGTTGTTCTCCAAAAAAAATTATATATGTTCCATTTAAACATGGGCTTAAGTTTTCATCTTGATTGATTTACCTTCTTTAATTATCTTTGTATTACAACGGTAATGTTGCGGTAGTGAATTTCAACTTGTGATATTATGGTTAGTATTTTCAGACTTTGAGGTGTGCCCCTTCAACTCTTCAAGGAAGAAGGTTCTTAATAACTTAATGGAGTTTTAAAAATGACTGCCGGGGAATAGTTTCAAGATTTTTGCGCCGATTGTCAGGGACTCGCTTCACAGAAAAATGTTCGTCCCGTCTGATATTGGAAATAAATTGCTGCAATTCTCTGGGATCGCACGATCCCTGCGATTCCAATCCCAACCGTTCACATGTTTCGAAATTCGTGCACAAAAACTGACTTCTCAAAAGAATTCTGGGTTTAATCGTTTAAATGGTTGGGATTAGAATCGCAGGACCCTGCGATCCCTTAGAATCGCAACATATTTGCTTCCTCTGATATTATCTCATCTACTGTATGCTTTTATTTCTTTTCAAATTTTGAAGTTTTTAGCTTAACAATATGTTTATATTTTTTTGAATAAAAATTAATTGCATGATAAATGTGTTCCAATTTCTTATTAATTTCATAAATTGTACAAGAGATGTAATTATTCATTCTGCTCTTCTTGTTTTTTTTTCTTTCTATAATTAACCACTGAGCGTTCTTATTCAGACTCACTGTTTGTAATATTTTGCTAATACAAATACGAGATTTAGAAGCTTGACCTCTAACATAAGGGTCTTTTGAAAAAGAATGAATTACATGATAAATGAGCCTTTAGAAATGCCCGTCGACTGGCCCAAGAGATCTCAGTTATGGGCCCAATAAGGCCCATACTCGGTAGTAGAAGAGCGAATTTTAGACGCAAGTAGGAAAGAAAAAGAAGTCGATCCTTATCGGTTCGCGGAGTGATATGTCAACTGAAACAATCACGTAGTTTTATCTTATTGGTCCAATATCCATTCGGTCACGTGAACAAGGACCCTAAAACGGCGACTATTCTTTCAAAGTACGAGCTTTGTCCGTTGAAAACATTCCATGTGTGATCTTTCAGATTGGTGCTGCAGCTGGAACAAACAGGTGCTGTTATTAGTAAGAAACTTTTTTTTACCGACGAATATCTCTAATGTTTTTAAGTATTTAGAACAGATTTGACTGTACTTTTTTAAATGTCAAATTTATCATTTGAATCCAAAGCCGGTTTCAAGGATTAGTGGATTAGTGCAAGCAAACCATATATACGTGTTAGATCATACGAAATGAACAATATGTCAAATTTATCAAATTTGAATTGAAAAATAAGCCTTTAGAAATGCAAGGATTAGTACAAGTAGATCTTTGAATTTATCATTTGAATCGTTCAAGGATTAGTGCAATAATAGTGATAATACAAAAGTAGATCTTTGAATTTATCATTTGAATCGTTCAAGAATTAGTGCAATAATAGTGATATTTGTATTAGTAGTTGAAATAGTGCTAACTCGAGTGCAGGCGGAGCCAGACTTTTAAACTATGTGAGTCAAATGTAAATAAGAGTTAAGCATATAAAATTTTTATACTAGAATGGAGGTCAAATTTACTCTGCCCATATCATTTTACTCTTAATTATATAGAAAATAAGACATAAATACAAAAAATTTTAAAATAAATGGAGGTCAATTGGTCCTTATTGTATAATTCAAAAGAAATACAATATTTCAAAAAAGTTTTCTTTTTAATAGTGAAGTTATTCTTATTACAATATTGCATCTCTTTTAAACTAAAACATTTTCTTACACTTAAGTATATTTCCCAATTTCTTAAAAGCAAATTGTATCGTAGGAGATATTTTATAGTAGATATTTATCAATTCTTTATAGAAATATTATTAGTACGAGTAGAACTAGGGTGTTCTTAAGCTCACTAACTTAATTCTAAAATTTATTTGAATAATTTTAAATAGTGAATTCAAATCATCAAAACTAGCCTGCTTTAAGGGTATAAATCTTTCTATTTTTACTGCTTGACTTTATATTAAATTAATCTGAAAATTTGGATATTTGTACTATGGCTTTCAACCTAAATGGTTTCAATTTTGACCAGTTTTATAAATTTGACATATAAATGCATCACTCGTGAATCATTTTGATAGATTTTGAAGTTAAGCTCGCCAATTATTTGGTGGGCTTAAGAACACCCTAGTCCTGACTTTACATAATTTTATTCAATTCTCCAAATTGCACTCTTCGAATAAGAGAATTTAAATAGGGCTAATTTGTGTGTACCGTTACACAACTACATGTATTAAATTATAATCCTGTGCTTATTTTATACTAGTACAAAATGAATCCATGACCATTTTCATATATTTCCAAATATTTATATTTTGTGAAAAATCTTATTAGGAAAAAAATAGTAAAAGGTTCCAGTTTAGTTCAAAGTTTAACCCAAAATTTTTAAAGTTACCATTCTCTAAAAAAAAATAAACCAAAAAATCACGAAAACTGAGTATTTCAGAATCTACCATGACCGCAAAACACTGGTGCGGTCCTGACCGCACAGGCATTCTGCAACCCAGCACATGTTCCTCTCATGCCCTCATATTTTGACTACTACATCCCTCGAGAGAAACTGGACTGAGAGGAGTTACCATTGTGTGGAAGACTTCTGAATAAATTTGTCCATTCTGTGATATCATGTATGGTGTGGTTTTGGTTATAGATGAGCGCAAAAACTTCATTTTACTAACTAATATCAAGCTATAATTGTTATAACAAGTTCTTAGTCTTCTAATAAGAAAACATATCTACTCATGTAATATTTTTTATATGTAAACGTTAGATATACAAAACAAATACCAATATTATAATGATATTCAGTGTTCTCCTTTGAAAAAAAAAATATCTTTTTGATGGAGATTTAGTGACAATAAATTACTTTGATAATTTTAACTACCTTAAAAAATTATAATTTTGAAATCCGACAAATATTATTTATACTTTATACATTATATAAACAACATCAACAACAATCAAGCCTTTAGTCCCAAACAAATTAGGGTAGGCTAGAAATGAAACTCATATCATATAAATAAAAATAAAATTTAATTACAATTTAATGAAACATCAGATAATATTAAAACTGAATGAAAATTTATTCATAAACATTTTACAAGAAAATCAACACGTTAAAAAATTGTTCTTCTTTTTTTATAAAATTTATTTGGCAAATGACTTCTATCACTATATCTTATATGTTTAAAGTTGGCTGACGAAATTCTATTACTATATCATAAATATGAACTTTTATAATTGGCCCCTTTCTCCTAAAATAAATAAATAAAATAATTGGCCCCTCTATCCGAAAAGCACGTTTGAAAATTGTTAAAATATCATTACTCCTGACTTGGATATAAGTTAGATTGCACCCAATATGCATTTTTTCAAGTGTTCCTTGTCATCTCTCCATCAACATAACTCTCAGGCTCTAGAGAGATGAAAGTGGAGACCACACAACACTCGTACAAAACCTCTCAATCTCATCACCCATCTTAAGCCTTTCTGAAATTACCGAACTATCCTCTTGTCTCCCTTCTCCCTCAAATCATTTTTTTGAAGGACAGCTGGCCAGTAGCCTGCCATTGATATATTGATAAAAAAATTATTTACATCTTCTAGATGAAATTTTCTCCTTATTTACATACAATTTTACTAGTAAATAAAACACTAATTAACACCGTGAAAAAACGAACCTGATCATAAGTGTCCATTCTTCCCTTGACCCTCCTCCTATAATGAAATGGCCAAAGAAAAGTTCCTTTTATTGCTTCATTTATTAGTGTATGGGCTTGTTTTGAGAATATCCTCCGATTTCTCTCATTCCACAGAGTCCACAGGACAACCGCCCTTCTCCCTCAAATCATGAGAAGCGAAAGTCATTCCTCAAACAGCTCAAAGAAGCAGCTTAATTCCACGTCCATGGCGTCGCCTTCCTACGCTCGAACCCTAACTTTAACCCTTGAGCACCTCGATCACGACCATATCACCTCCGTCCTTCTGCTCCTCCCGTTCGATTCCATCCTCGCCTTCGCTCTAACCTGTAAGAAGTTCAGGTCTCTGGCTTTGTCAGAATCACTTTGGGAATTGGTTTGTAGGAGGGATTTGGGAAATGGAACAATTGATTCGTTTTTGGCAACCTTGTCAGACAAAGAAAGGACTGAGCTTTCTTATAGGAAGCTTTACGAGAAGGTCTCTATGCTGGGATCTCTATCTTGTAGGAGACTAGCATGCAAGGATGGTGCCTTTCCAAAGCCGAGAGCTTCTCACTCGCTCAATTTAGTATCTGACTGGTTAGTTCTTTTTGGTGGCGGTTGTGAAGGAGGTCGGTATGGTTTTCTTTGTTAGTAATGCTTTTAATCTTTTTTAGCTATTACTTGCTGTTAAAATAAGACGTTCGAGTTCATTTGCCTGTGTCCAAAAAAAAAAGTTTAATTGTAAAAAAAGGATTATCAATCATAAACCGATAGGAAAGCTAAGATATTTAATAATGAAGAACCACTCCTAACACCGTTTGTTTAGTCATTGTCATATGTGTGGGAGGTCCCGGATTTAAAATTCTGTATCCGGACTGGGATGATTCGAGAGCTTTTACCCTCATATCATTCCAAATAGAAAGGGATATTTAATAAATGAATGCAACCTGAGATTTGATTGGTATAGAACTGGAATTGTGTACCATCAGCCAGTCTGTTACCAACGAGGACTGGAATGGTAATTAATTTTCCGCATTCATCTCTCTGGTCAAGCATCTTTAAGGTCATCTGCAAGGATCATTGTAACAGTTAGCTATTTTAGTACCAGTTGGTACTTGCTGGTATCATCTATGGTAATAGACTAATTCAACTTATGTTTGTCTTTTTCTATAAAAATCACCACAGTGGTAAACTAACAACAATTATGGATATAAGATCAGTAAAAACCAAAACTGGTGCCAGCGTCCAGTCCAATTCAGTTGCTTGTTATTTGAATTCTTTATTACTATTTATTTTCAGGCCGCCACCTGGATGACACATGGGTGGCATATGTTGGAAGTGGCAGAACAATTCCCATGCTGACATGGCAGAGCGTTAGTTCAGGCCATCCTGGGGGACGTTTCGGTCATTCCTGCACTCTGGTCGGCACCAACTCTCTGATCCTCTTTGGAGGAATAAATGACAGCGGATCCCGTCTTAACGACACCTGGATTGGTCAGATCCTTCATGAAAGTCCATATAATATAAAAATATCATGGAAGCCTCTAGAAGTGGGCCAATACATGCCACCTGCCCGTGGGGCTCATGCAGCTTGCTGTATTGGAGATTGCATGGTTTTGGTGCATGGTGGGATCGGGCTTGACGGGCTGAGGCTGGGAGATACCTGGGTTCTTGATTTGTCAGGCCCTGCTTGCTGGGAACAGGTGAGGACTGCCAACAGGTCAGCTCCGACACCAAGGTCAGGACACACGCTGACATGGATTGGAGGGACACGCATGGCTGTGCTGTTTGGCGGCAGGGGCGCGGGCTATGAGGCGCTCAATGATGTCTGGCTTTTAACCAAAAATGTTGCAGGGTAATTTTAAAACCTCAAATTTAGTAATTTGGCACTGGTACTAATATACCAATTGATGGTTGCCATACCACCGGATATTTTTTAAGTACATAGTGTGATTTTAGTTGATTAATTGTTTTATTTTTATTTTTGTTTACTTAATTTTATGGGCAAAACGGTGAATATAAGCAATTGGGCCAGAAAACTGTGTACAAGGATTCTTGCAATTATAATCATTTAGGCAATTAGATGGCGCCATATGTCCCATGCGACCTTTCAGTAGTTTTTTTATGCTTAATTTGAACATATTTCTTGTATTCTGAACTGTTAGCAGACTATTTTTTGCATTGATCAAGACTGGTACTGTTATTTCTGTTATTTCAATGCTGGTTTGAACCTGTATAGAAAAAAGATAAAGCAAGCAGGTTACTAATTTACAGCACGCACAACAGGCACCCTAGGTGGAAGGAGCTAAAATTCAATATTGCACCAAACTTGCTTGATAGAATGCCACCCCCTCGTGTGGGCCACTCAGCTTCCCTAACATTGGGCAACAAAATCCTCATTTATGGAGGTGAAGACTCACAGAGGCGCCGAAAAAATGACTTCTGGGTTTTAGATGTACCGGGCCTCCTCCAATATCAGGCGGGCTTGAAGACTGATACGAAGGGCATTTGGAAGCATCTTAGTTTAGTGGGGGATTCCCCTAGTTTTAGGGCATTTCATGGCGCATGTGCCGACTTGTCAGGCCGGTTCTTGTACGTGTTTGGTGGTATGGTTGATGGATTTCTACAACCGCCGGAGGCAAATGGTTTGAGGTTTGATGGGGAATCGTATCAGGTGGATCTTGTTTTAAATTTGTAAACTTTATGTGGAGTTTGAGGTTAGTTGGAATTTCTCATGTTCTTATGTTAATTAACACTGGACGTTAAAATAAGCACCAATAGTGTCTTTGCTTATTTCGTTTAGTTCTATCTTGGTATATATTTGTCAGCTTTCATAGGAGCACTTATCTATATATTTAGGTATGATGATATTGTAATTGAGAAGGAATTGAGTGAATACTGCACACTCCCTTAATTAAGCACAGAAATTATCCAAACCAATGCCGAGTATATATATATATATTTTTTTTCAATTTGATATTGTTTCATTTTTTTTCCCTATACGATGCGCATGCATTGAAAGATAAATAATCAAGTCAATTTAGCATCGGGTGTGATGAAATACCATCTAAGACAGATTGGCAGAATGAAAAAAAAGAAGCAGCAAGCGGAACATGGCCTCAATCGCACACTGTGACGGGTAAAACCAAAGAAGATTTCTTTCTTTGTTCATCCATGTTGAGAATTAAGATTATATCAAGGGTATTTGGTAAACGAGTAATTAGAAATAATTTAGGGACCTTTATGTAATATGTACTCGGGATTAATGAAATTAGGTTTTGAATTTTAATTTGGTATCAGAGCCTAGCCGCCTCGGTTTTCTGTCTGCTCCGTTTCCATCCCGTCTGATCTAGTCTATGCGAAAAAGAAGAAGAGAAGAACTGCTCCGCCAACTCAGTCCACTTCCTTCTCTCCCGCCAGCGCACACCAGAGGCGGACTCCTCTCAGTCGCCCGTTGGGGGGGGTGGTTCTTTCCCCACAGCCCCATGAGGGGAGAAGGTTGATGGGCTGAGTGCAGCCCAAGTAGTTCGGGCCTAGGGGAACAAATATGGAATAGGAAATGTCCAGTTCAAACCAAGGGCTGAAGGACAGTAGACGTCCAGTTCAGGTGAGGAGAGATATGGCCGATGAAGTGATCTGAGTCTTGTCCGAACAAGAGAAGAAAAGGCTATTGTGGGTTGTGAGAAAATCAAATAGGGTATTGTGACTCTTAAGGTTGAAAGATGGATAAAATCTTTGAAAAATTGGATCAGGAGGAGATGAAGGTACTAGTGAGGTTTATGAAGCAGGCTGAGACGTTAGCGTCAGTATCGATGTCATGAACGCAGTAGAAGCGGCTAAAACTAGACCTTCTTCCAGTTGATATGAAACTTGATGGACCAGCAACGTATTTGAGTTGGTCACGACGGATCACAGGTGCCCTGGCAGGAAGAGACCTTGAGGGTTACCTGACAAGAGAGAGAAAGAGCCCGAAAAAGACACTACTGAGTCGAAAGAATGGAAAACCACACACATGTCACTGTATACTTGGTTGCTCAACTCTATGGTCCAATCGATTGCTGTGACAGTTGATGGCATTCAGAGTGTGAAGGACATCTGGGCTAAATTGCATAGGACTTATGCTGGAGTTGAGAACAATATGAGGGTGTTCCAAATAGAGCGGGAGATAGATGTTATTATTCAGGGAGATATGACTATTCAAGAGTATGTTGTAGATCTGGAGCGTTTATGGACTAACTATGACCACTTCTCGCCTATGACAGGGTGCAGGGATCCTGAATGCAAGAGCAGGGAGATCTTCGCACAAAGGAGATCCATGCAGTTCTTAAAGAATGTTAACCCGGCATTTGATCAGAGGAGGGCGGTTCTTTTGGCTCAGATGAAAATCCCTCCACTTGAGGAGGCGGTTGCAACTATAATGCAAGAGGAGAGTTGCATAAAACTACACTCTAAAGCCTCTGGACTTCCAGGGATACGATCAACCTTGGCAGCCTCGAATCCTAGTCTTTATGGGAGTTATGGTGAGACTCGCAAATGCTACAACTGTGGTGAGGTGGGTCATTTGAGTAAGGTCTGCCTAAAGCCACATAGAGAGAGAGAAACTGGTGGACGAGGGCAGCCTGGAGGTAGTGGGCACGACCGTGGTGGTCTACGAGAAGGTAGAGGGGGCCATCTGGAGGATACCGGGCAAATCTGACCATTGCTGAGGAAGAGGAAGAGACTGGTGTGAGCTTCACGGAGGAGGACCATGAGCTCCTGGAGATGTTGAGAGGAAGAAACTGGCTAGTGATGATGGCAAGAAGGCCACTATTGAGGGAGCCTCCACATCCTCTTCATCCAGGGATAACTTTGCCACTTATGCTCACTCAAACAAAGATCTTGATACACGTGCACTTGCTTCCATATCTATCACAAGAGCCTCAGAATGGATAGTAGATTATGGTGTATCCCGACATGTCACGGGGGCTCATCGTGAGTTTTCTACCTATACTCACCTAGCAGCCCCAGAGAGCATTCAAACTGTTGATGGCACTGCACAACCTATTATTGGCAAGGGTATCGTTAAGTGTACAAAGTCCATGACTCTGGCTAATGTATTGCATGCTCCTTCTTTTCCAGTAAATTTGTTATCTATTAGTGCCATTATACTCCAACTAAAATGTGTTGTTTCTTTTGATATTCCTAAGATAACTTTTCAAGAGAAGGGGACTGGCCGGAGACTTAGGACTGGCATGTGGCGTAGTGGACTATGGTACTTGCACAGAGAGGGGATGGACACAACGCTGGCATCTATGGTAGATATAGTAGGGGCTGGAGGATCTGGTATAAGCGTGGAGGATGAGTTGTTTTTGTACCATCAGCGCATGAGACATTCTTCTTTTAGTATTTTGAGCCTTTTGTATTCGTCTATGTATGAGAAATCTGACAAACAAAAATTTGTGTGTGATGCATGTGAATTTGGCAAGCATACCAGGAGTTCTTATGTAAGCTCTGGTAATAGAAGTGCTTGTGTTTTTTATTTGATTCACTCGGATGTATGGGGGCCTTGCTCCACAACTTCTATTAATGGTTATCGATATTTTGTGACTTTCATTAATTATTATACTCATGTTACTTGGTTATATTTGTTGAAAAATAAGAGTGATGTGCTTGCATGTTTTAAGGATTTCCATAAGATAGTTCAGACCCAGTATGGTGCAGTGGTAAAGGGTTTGAGATCTGATATGGGAGTATACAAATAAAACTGTAGAGGAGTATTTGTCAGCTCATGGGATACAACATCAGACCACATGCCCTTATACACCAGCGCAAAATGGGGTGGCAGAAAGGAAGAATAGACATTTGTTGGAGGTAGCCCGATATATGATGATTTCAATGCATGTTCCAAAGCATTTGTGGGGACAAACGGTCTTGACAGCTGCACAATTGATCAACAAAATGCCTTCAAGAGTGTTGGAGTAGCAGACTCCATGTAAAATGTTGAAGGGAGATAATGAGGATATTTTTTCCTTGAAGGTCTTTGGATGTGTGTGTTTTGTGAAAGACAACAGAACAACAGTGGGGAAGCTGGATCCCAAGCTGTGAAGTGTCTTTGTGGGATATTCGGCCACTCATAAGGGATATGTTTGCTGGAGTCCAATAGAGAGCATGTTGTTTGTAAGCATAGATGTTACCTTCCGAGAGTTAGAACCGTATTTCTCAGATGTGACCTCACCTTTTGATGACTCGCCAGATACTGCAGGTATGAGACGAGAGGGGGAGAATAGTAGTAGTGAAATGCTCGTAAATGTGGGATCTATCAAGTGCCCCTATTATATGGAAGAGTCGACTGAGGATGAGCAGGAAGATGAGAACCGAGATGGAGGGAATAAGACTCAGGGGGAGCTGAGAGTGTATCAGACAAGAAAAAAGCAGAATGAGGTCATGTGCATGCGCCAACTGAGATTGAAGTGCCTCAAAGTCCCTTGTCCCGGTCTGCCCCAACTCTTGAAGCACCTACATCAGATTCAGGTGATATGATTCCTCACTCTTTATCTGACACAGAATTGAGAAGGACTTCTCGCAGCAATGCGGGAAACCCCTCTGATCGATGCAGTTTTTCACATGATATTGCTCAATTTGTCTCATACTCTAACATATCACCTGTGCATGGAGCATTCATTGCATCACTGGATACGGTTTCTATACCCAAGTGTTGGCAGGTAGCCAAGGAGGATCCAAAGTGGAAGGCTGCCTGCGGTGCCCTTGATAAGAATATGACATGGCAGATAGTACCGCTACCAGCAAACAAAAAGGCAGTCTGGTGCAAACCCCAGAAGGGAAAGTTGATCGCTATAAGGCTCGACTGGTGGCGAAAGGGTATAGTCAGACATACGGCATCAACTATGATGAGACATTTGCTCCAGTGGCGAAGATGAGCACAGTCAGGACACTTGTGTCCCTTGCTGTGAATGGTGGATGGAAATTACACTAGCTGGATATGAAGAATGCATTCCTTCATGGGGATCTGCTGGAGGAGGTGGAGATACCCCAGGCTTCAGCACAAACCAAACAGTGGGCAAGGTATGTAGACTGAGGAAGTCCCTGTATGGATTGAAACAGTCTCCTCGAGCTTGGTTTGACAGGTTCAGGAGAGCTATAGTAGGAATGGGATATTAGCATATCAATGCCGACCACGCGGTGTTTTTTTGACAACATGGTAGTCATATTACTATGCTTGCTGTGTATGTTGATGATATGATTGTCACTGTTGATGATGAGGGAGAGATTGCTCAGCTGAAGGTGAAATTGGGCAAAGAATTTGAGGTGAAAGACCTTGGTTTGCTCAAGTACTTCCTTGGAATTGAGGTGGCTCGTGGAGTAGAGGGGATTGCGCTATCTCAGAAGAAGTATGTGCTAGACTTGCTTACAGAAACAAGCATGTTGGGATGTAGGCATGCAGTTACTCCAATTGATCAGAGGCACAAGTTAAGTACTGATGCTGGAGAGCCAGTTGATCGGGAGAGATACCAGAGGTTAGTAGATCGGTTGATTTATCTGAGTCACACTCGTTCCGATATCTCATTTGCAGTTAGGGTGGTGAGTCGCTACATGCATGATCCAAAGAAGGGTCATATGGACGCAGTTTATCAAATTCTGAGATACCTGAAGAGTGCTCCAGGAAAGGGGTTGTTATTCAAGAATAATGGTCATCTAGGTATTGAGGGCTATTGTGATTCTGATTGGACTAGTTGCGCCGATGATAGGAGGTCTACCTCAGGATATCACATCTTTGTAGGAGGTAATTTGGTCTCTTGGAAGAGCAAAAAACAATCAGTAGTGGCACGATCTACTGCTGAGGCGGAGTACAAGGCAATGGCCCTGGGAGTTTCTGAGTTGTTGTGGTTAAAGGCTCTTCTGGTGGAGTTGAAAATGGATCAAGGGATTCACATGAAACTATGGTGCGATAACAATTCGGCAATCAGCATTGCTAATAACCCGGTGTAGCATGACAGAACCAAGCACATTGAGATTGATAGGTTCTTTATCAAGGAAATACTAAACAGTGGAATACTGAAGCTAAGTCACGTTCAAACTGAGGATCAAGTGGCGGATTGTCTCACAAAGGGTCTTAGCTCTTTAGGATTTTCTAGATTATGTGACAAGATGGGCTTAGTGAATATCTTTCGCCCATCTTGAGAGGGAGTGTTGAGAATTAAGATTATATCAAAGGTATTTTGGTAAACGAGTAATTAGGAATAGTTTAGGGACCTGTATGTAATATGTACTCTCTATATAACTCAAGTTTGGGAATTAATGAAATTAGGTTTTGAATTTCAATTATCCATCTTTACTAATTATATTGCTGCTAGTAGCCTAGTTGCTCAGGTATACCGTACATATACTACTGCTAGTTGCTCAGGTATTTAATCAGAATTCTGATCTCATTTGATCCTTCAAGCGTGCAACTATTTTGTGATTATGGAAGAATGCCTGCTTGCACTAACTACGTGGTTGCTTCCTCCAATTTACTTGTTGGGTTCGGCTTCAGTTTCAACATAATAGGCTCAACCTGGAGCTCTTACTGGTACGATCGGATCAGGCCAGGTAGAGACAGCACTTGTATTAGAATTTTCCTTTTTCCTTCTCCCTTTTTATTTGTTGCCAGAGAGAATCAGCATGGAGTACGCAATATACTTTTGTTAAATAAATATATTTTTCATCTAGAATTAACCTTGATAAATAAGTTACAATTATACTTTTTTTTTTCCAAAATTTAGTTAGAAATTAAATTACCCTATTCGAAGTAGGTCCATACATGCTACAGCCAGCAGGACTCGTGAACATGTTTCATTAGAATTTCAGTCTTGGTCAGGGGGGCCGGATTTATGTTGGTGCAAACCCAGGACAGCACCCCTGAAAATTTAATATCAATTTGATGCAAAATGTTAAATTTGCATAGGCTCAATATCTAACACTAAAAGAAAAGCATACATCTTCAAATTTGTGTCTATGCTTGTTTGGTTCTCTAGATCCACTACTGGTCTTAGTGCATGGTAGGATTGGGCTTTAGGGGCTGAGGTTGGGGACCCGGTGTTCTTGATTTGCCGGCTCCTGCCAGCTGGTACCGCATAGGGGCTGCCAACATGTCAGGCTCAACTCCAAGGTCCACGGGTTCTGTGATAGAGGGACCCGCCTGGGAGTGTGGCTTTGTGGGTTATTATGTGCTCAATGTCTGGTTCTAAGGTGTTGCTGTGTTGGAGGATAATTTGAATACTAAAATTAGTTTCTTAGTACTGACAGTGAAATAACAACCAGTGTTGTAATACTATTGTACATTTTCCGTACACATTTTATTTTTATTCATCTATATATAAGCTTGCTTCGGTTAATTGCTTACTGTAAGCACTGAGATTGGGAAATTATGTCCCCTGTGCTAATTTTCTTACAGTTTACTCTCTCATGCATGATTTGAACTCATTTCTTGTATTCCAGTCTGGTACAAGCTGATTCGCACAGGTTTTGCTCAATTGATGTACTGTCGTTCCCACGTCCGAGCTACCCAATTTCTCAAATGATAGACAACAACATCCTCACCTAGATGTACCGAGCCTCTTTTGGGCCTGGCTCAAGTGTAGAATCGAGAACACCGTTGTCTGGTGTTTGTATTGTTGTTCGTGATTGACGGGTTTCTACAACCAGCTGAGACGAATTGTGAGGTATGTTGGTGAACTGGACCGGGTTGAGCTTGTGTTAGATTTGCAGAAGGGCGGTTTATGCTAATTTGTTAATTTAGGTTCTATTTTTTGTTGTAGTTAAACTTGGACGTTGAAATACATACCAACATTGACATTGCTTATTTGGTTTAGTAACGTTTTTACGACTGTTAGTTGGCTACCTCATGAGCATATAATATTTTTTTTGGGTAACACATTAGTAATTTAGTATACTACTTCCAGGGCGTCCAGTAATCCTAACTTAAATGCTCAAATTAAATTGAAATCTTTTAGTATGTTTGTGTACAATTAATTATCACAGTGAAGAATGCACAAAGAAAGGACAAAATAATACATTTCCATATAGAATGAACTTTTCTTAAGCCGAATAAAGTAATTAAAAATCTTTTGGTAGCTACAAAAATTCTCAAACTTATTTCGAAACTTTTTAAACGCAACTGGCGACAGGTACATACTGAAATTGGGAATTTCTTTTTCAAAATCAACAAAAGAATGGTGGTTATCCGGCACCAACATTTCCTTGGCCTTGCCGCCTTATTTATATGCATCTTTTTATATCATTTTTTCAAGCTTTCGTACAGAGCAGGAACAATAGTTGAATTTTTTTTAGAAACCATTAATAAGAAAAAAGAATTTAACAAACCAATTTGATTACTTTGGTGTTTACAAAAATTATAAGAACTGAAATGACATTTCGGTCCGAAGTGTTTTTTTTTTCCCGTACCGAATTGTCACTTCAGTCCGAACCGTTTTCACAGATTTCGAAAAAAAAATAATGTAGCTGTTGGTGTAAAACTTGTGAAAACACCTCAGGCTGAAATGACAATTTAGTACGAGAAAAAAAACACTTCGGACTGAAATGATATCTCGGTTCTTATGATTTTTGAAAAAACCAAAACTATTGGTTTGATAAATTTTCTTTTTTATTTATGGTTTCTAAAAATTTTCATAATAGTTTGTAGTACTCTACACATAAAAAATATATAAATATTTAATGCACAGAAATTCTTGACACTAATGTTGAGCCAATTTTGCTTGTTCTCCGTACAACTTTGAATGCAAATTTAAACGGACCACTGGGTCAGACGAAATCAAAACACAAATCGTTTGTCAGAAAGTGAATAAAGCAAGACAAACAGTACCTTTCAATGTCACAACATTCCTTCAATAAAACCAAAGAATATTTGTTACTTTGCTATGTTAATCCGCTGTATACTCATTAACTGCTCTGAGATCTGCATCATGTATCAATACATACTGCCGCTAGTTGCTACAAACATTTAATGAGAAATGTGATCTCCTTTGATTCTTCATGCGACCAGTTTGTGGTCGCCAAAGAATTAACGACCGTTTGCACCATCCAATAGCTGGCTTCCTGTTTTTGAAATGGTTGGATCCGCTTGGATTTCACCATATCCAAACTGACAGGTAGTCCTTCTCGGGTTAAAATACAATCGGGTCAGGTCAGAATGTCAGATCCGAGTTGATATTAGTGTTGGGATAAATTTTGAGAATATCCGGATAGTTATAAATTAATTAAAATAAATTAAATTGAAATAGAGTTATCCGGATTGTGCGAAACACTGTTCTTAAACGTATTCCATCTCATCGTGCAAGATAGATCCACAACCAAGATAATTCGAATTTATTGCTCTTTAGACACGCCATGGAAACAACTAACGATAACTCCGCAATATCCAGCAGTTGATCATAATTAATTAAGTTGGAGATAAAATGAGAAAATGGGAAATCAATCAAATTGATTTTCGATGGAGCAGGAAAGAGAATTTTCATGTATTTGCTCAGAGATAAAAACAGCCAGAGCATAGAGCAAAATCCACTTTTTAGAGAATGATTTTCTTCTATATTAAATTATCAGAGAGCAAGTCCAGAGGTGCGCCCCATTAGTAGATTTTAATGGAAGATTAAATGGGAATTTATCAAATACAAAAGAAACGTATATACCATGAAGAGGTTCAAACGGAAGGATGTTATTAACAGAATAATAAATGGTCATTAGCAAAATAACTCACTATTAAAGAAATACATATTCAATTTAACCCTCTAATTTTCAAATATCACAAATAGAGATTTTAAGCAAAAATTATTGAATAGAAATTTTGAGTTTTTAGAACTCAAGTTCCAACAATTAGAACTGTCACTTTTACTTCCTTTAGCTTTACCGGAATAATTGGAGAACAATCCCACCTTTAAATTGAAAAGGCATATTCTTCTTCTTCAACTTCGTCTGAAAGTTACCATGGGCAGTCATAAATAATTACTATACACTTGTGCAGTAGTGCGCCTTTACAGCATAAAGTGCTGTAAATGAGTTAATGCTGTTCTCTGACCAGAACAATCAAGTCTGATCAGGTAGTATTAGTTAATGCTATGTACCTTTGATTTGTTATCGGTTTAAATTGTTACTTAATGCTATGTAAGAGTAAGACTTTGAACACTAATGTAAGTAATTTCCCAACGGGCTTCTCCTCAATAATTAAAGACACATTTTACAAATGTCTTACATGATTTGTGCAAAAGAGGGCTAAAGAAGAATTTGAAGTCAGACAAGATCAACAGTTTTCGTGTCGTGTGCATAACATATTTTTATATTAGTTTTATCTTCATCTATTTTTATTAACTTCATTTAAAAAAAATCATTTTTCCATTTTTATTAACAAACGGTTCGAGAGGTCCAATATTCTGAAGACGCTTAGGGGATTTGGCAACTACAACGAGTTCGAAGTAACCTCCACATAAGAGAGAGTTCACGCTTTCCTGCCTGACGATTCTGGCCGGTTTACCAAGGCCAATTTCAAATACACAGTGGTCATTAGGAATGATAACACGGTGGAATGCACATGCCAGAAGTCTCAATTAGATATAATATAGTGTTCTCATGTTCTATCTGTGTGCCGTCTCCGAGGCATTGACCCTGGCAGCTTTGTAAGTCACTACTACCACATGCAGGCACTGACCAACACATGGAGGGGTGAATGGCATGTGTATGACAATCAGTCAAAATGGCATGAACACGAGGGCCTTGTCCTTGTTCCAGAAACAAAAAAGCTACTTTGGGTAGAAGACGACACAATAGGATTATGCAATGAATGGACATACTAAATAATAGGAAAAGATGACACCAAGCCGGCTGAGATACACAGGAAAGATATAACAGAGCTGCTCGTAATGCACAAGGTAGTTATTTATTTTACTATTTAATTTCAACTTTTAAAAAATTATTGAAACAATCAAATTTAACAGTCCTGTTTGTTTGTAAATTTGCAGGTTGAGAGGCAATCAATAAATTAGATGTTTATCTAGAAGCTAAATTAATATTTTAATTGTATTCGTTAAGAACATTGTTTATTTTAGATTTATTAGATGTATTTTTATTGTACTTGTGAGAACATTAACATTATATTGTTCTATTTATGACTTCTTTATATTTAGTTTTAGATTATTATGGCTCCTTTATATTTATTTTTATGACTTTTTTATATTTGATCTGACAAACGAAAAATATTTTCTCAATAAACGACATTTAAAACAAAAACCAAAACAAATAAAAAATATTTCTAATAAAAAAAAAAATTGGGGTTGTAGGGGCATTGTGCAAGCCCGATGATAGGGCCATGTTCCACAGACCCTTTTACTTGTTCTAAACTGGGCCATGAAAGACTGGGATTCGGACCTTTACAAGGCCAACCCGACGTCATATGAAAAAGCCCAAAGATTAGCTAAGCCGAGGCCCAACTCGGCGGCCTCAAACGTATAGGGCCCGAATATAGGTTAAAGCCAACCGACATACAGGATAGCCGTGGAAACGGCTAGCTTAATGCCCACGTCCCAGAAACGGCTGGTTTAATGCCCACGTTCCAGTAACGGGCGACATAACTGCCCACGTTCTCCCATAAACGCCCGAGATGGCAGTTATGGCTAGACTATATAAGACAGTAATCCCCAGGAAACGGGGGACGGAATTCTGGACTAAGAGAGAGATCATACAGGTTAGAGTCCGAATCTCTCACAATCCACCCCGAGTTCCAAACTCGATCTATATCTCGGCCTGCCAACCTTTGGCAGGGCAAATCCAACTCAGCCCAGCTTACCATACGGCCTCATCTCCCGAGATAGGACGTATCACCCGATAACTGGGGCCGCATTGGCATTGTGCGGACTCTAATATTTGAGGCCGCAGAACACCAAAGCGGCCTGGATAGATATCGAATTGCCCAGAAATAGGGATGTTTTGTTTTATTTTTTATGAAAAAAATGCTAAAAATAAAAATTTCGGCATAACTGCTACATCACGTGATACTGAATTTTTCACTAAATTGGTGTGCTTTTACTAAAGTGCAAAGTTGATTACGGAAACAGACGGCGAACACGATATAGTGTTCTTTGCCTCTTTGTCTATAGCACAGAGCAAGTATCGGAGTATCATGTGCAATTAAATGCGCACATATTATATAGCTCAAAAATGGGGACCATTTGGGGCTCTAATTCCCCGTATTTGCGGTCCCTTATACTCTTCTTCGTAATTTATGAAACATCACCGAATATATATGTTGTATATGCACAACGGCATATGTAAGAACGAATTGCTGATTATGAAAAGATATATCTCATAAAAGTCACCAAAAGGTGAGAAATTAAAAAAATGTTGTTTTCTATGATATTTTTTTTTTTTGAAATTAATGCATTTGTCTAGAGGTATTAGTCCGATTAACCCGACCGAAAAAAATAAGAAGTTAAATAACATTTATGAGAACTGCATTGACCTAGATTACAATCGTCATTCCGCCTCGAACTGCATTGACCTAGATTATAATGGAACGGTCCGGATACAAACTCAAATATTATGTTACCACAAATATTAAAGAGAAAAGATCGAGAAAATATATGGATTTCCTAAAACAACAGTACAAAGATGCCTTTCTTCAAATTAATCTAAATTCGGATACATTTTGTATCGGCCCATTGACTGCCTGAACTCATCCATAGATCCATATGCATTGGTGCACATATATTGGGCCCATGAATTATGATACTAAATCTTAAAAAATGTTTATCACAACCGATGAAATGAGGTCCTTTTTCTCCATTGAAAAAGATTTATGCTAAAAAAGATGTGTTAGCATATAAAACTATGCCGAGTAAAATGTACATTATACTGTATCAAGATGCAAAAAATGGCGCATTTATACTGTACATTTTTAATACTTTTTTTATATCCAAAAAGGAAAAAAAAAATGCGGATTTACGCTACAAGATACCAGTGTTGTAAATAACGGTATGCGCTTGTCGGACAGATAGAGTACAGTCAAGCGATTAATCGGGAATAATCAGTTATAATTGGGAATAATCGGCCAATTAGTCAGAAAAATCCGTGACAATTTAGTCACCGTCAACGACTAATTGACCGATTAATCAACTTAAACGGACAACTTTTACAACACTGCAAGATACAGTATAATATTTCTCTTACTGGATTCCATTAAGAGGCCTGCATAATGAACCCGGCCTAAAATCAGCCTTTCTGTCAACGTGTCAAGAAAAAAATATTTATTTAATTAAATTAATGTCTGAAAGTAAATTAGGAGGAATATTTCAGCGTCATTTTGAGGCATTTTACATGTTTAACTTTTTAGAGGAAAGTATACATGTTTACTTTAGCATAAAGGAGTCGAATTGTTTGCATGATAAAGCACTCTAAATCTTTATTCTTTGTAAAAGCTTTTGCTTGTAAAGAAACAACAAATATCTTACATGCTAATCAAGCTTTGGATTCGGCTAAAAATGTTCGTAATTTCTTACTTCAATAAAAGAAATATTCATCTCTCAGTCATGCCCCATCTCCTTATTTTTATTTTCAAAGTTTAAATAATTAATCTGTACTGTTTAACAAGATATCCATATTAAAATATACTTTGAGATCAAATTTTATATATTTTGAATTTCTTTTTTCTAGATAGGTACAAAATTACTATTTTTGTATGGTCCAAAAACAGTGATTTTGTATCTATCTAAAAATATAGTAAAAAAGTCCAAAAATATATAATTTGATCTTGAAGTACATTTTAATATGTAGATTATGTTAAACGATTCGAACCAACAATTAGAACTTTGAAAACGGAGATAAATATGAATTATGATTGAAACATGAAAACAATAGAACATTTTAACCTCCTAGGATTATTGGCAACCGTTAAAATTTGAAATTGAGAAAACTCGTATTTCCTCGGAAAAAAGAATGGTTGATAGTAATTTACAATTTAACCTTAACATGCTACCCCAAATGTAATAACAACAAACTGTAAAATTAAGTTCTCTAGTTGAAGAATTTGTCTTTGGTCTAGTGATAAAAACACATGATTTTTATGTAAGAGGTTATGAGTTCGAAATCTACAAAGTGAGAAAATTCTCTATAATATATGTAGAAATTTGAAAGTGTATTGGAAAAAAGTGAGGAAATCCTCCAATCCGTGATTTCAAAAAAAATTCCCTAGTTGACTTTTTTTGTTTTTCTCAAAACGCGTCGTATTATTCGTAACAAACACCAGCAGTATTTATTCAAAGTTTCAAACAAAATTGCCCCATAGATGTAAACAGGTCTATTCTAATGTCAGGCCACCTGTCCATACTACATACATATGTCCCGAGTTATGACCTGATTGTGAGAGAAAACAACTGGGAATAAAATGGGTTTGAATATCTAAAATCACCAATTCAACAAAATTTAAATTATATTAGAGAAATAATAAACTAAAGATCATGCTCTGAAATCCCAGTTTTAGATTCAAAACCATGGCCGTTCTTTCAAAATTGGCTAATATGATTAAAAATATACCTTTTTCTAATAACCAAAAGGTACGACACCTTTCTTTAAAGCAGGATCTTTATAATTTGTGATTTTTTTTAATATAATTTCCTCCATGTTAATTGGTGGATTTGAGTTTTGAGAGTTCCATACTAACTACCCCATACTCAGTTCAGGACTTTAATTTTCTATAATAATGAAATTTTGCACTGATTGATATTAATTAAGTTTCAAGTTTCAAGTTTCAACCAACCTTATCAGCACAATCTTCAAGAATTAATATATACAATCTCATCATTACCTTAACGAATGCCCAGCATGTTGGCTTTTCTGTTAGCTTCCATTGCAACACTGTACAACTTGACTTGTTGTATCAGAGGTTGAAAGTAGACAGAATATAGGGAATGCGCATCGTTTACCTTTTCAAACTACCATCCTCTGTAGTCTGTTCAATTAAATCTACAAAACGGTAATATCTTATTAAATAGAAGCGTGCTGAGTGCTGACAATCGTTTAAGATAAATTACATGCACGTGTTGTATGGATTATGTATGATTTTTTTAACATAACTTGCACCTTTTCGGAAAATATATACACATAATGCATCATTACTGGTGGACGAGTATGAAGCGAAATAAAAACCATAGTTTCCCAATTAAATAATCTGTCTTTCTCAAAATGAATAATTGAAAGAGTGACCATGATTAACAAAAGTGGGTCACGAGTTGTTGAAATCTTAGATGCCAAGCTCAGTTGATTTCTAGCTTTTCTGTTGACATGGATAAATTGTTTGGCTGCTTGTTAATAAAGCAAAGTTCTCCACTGGACTACTGGAGTGGTTTCCTTTCCTTCAACGAATCCTCCAATTTGGTTGGAATCCTTAATCATTGAATTGGTGAAAATTAGGTCTTATTTGCTAGGTTTACATAGATTAAGTGCAAAATAAAACATCTTACATAAATAAACCAATTTCAGAACAGTTGATCCAAAGCAGAATAACATGTATATTAAAAGAGGTAAAATCATTTAATTCTACTGAGTCAACCCCTCATCTTCTTACAATATCAAAGATGATTTATTTTCATGGGAACAGTGATTAAAGACAAAACCAAAAGATTATTTTAGAGAATGAATTTATTATAGGGATCGACTAACAGTCCCCCCCATTCAGTCCCCTAAACGTCCCCCTAACTGTCAAAGTACAACTGTCAGTCCCCCATTCAACAACATGGAAAGTATTCATACCTAAGATATGAAGTATTCATATATAATTCATCAAGTATTCATACCTAAGATATCAAGTATTAATTCACATACAAACTGGGGACCATTACTTTTCGGGGGCAGTAACTGTCAGACTGCATTGGGGACCACAACCAAAAAGTCACGTGGATCACACCACCAGTCCCCCATTCATTGATTAAATTAATTCACATACAAAATGGAAAGTATGAATACTTAAGATATCAAGTATTCATATATAATTCATCAAGTATTCATACCTAAGATATCAAGTACATAAAAAAAAACTGGACACAATACCTACTCATCTTTTACACGTTTTTCAAGGTGGTTTTTTTTTCTCCGTTCAATCTAACCAATTTTTGGGACGATCTATGAGGAATTTTGCAAATCTAAAACTACGAACGTGTTCTACACAATTTTCTCTTTCAAATGAGATCCATGATGACATACTTTTACACGTTTTTCAAGGTATCAAATATTCAAATATGGAAAGTATTCATACAAAATGGAAAGTATTCATACCTAAGATATCAAATATTTATATATAATTCATCAAGTATTCATACTTAAGATATCAAGTATTTAAAGAAAAAAACTGGACTCATCTTTTATATGTTTTTCAAGGTGGTTTAATGATTGACAAAATTAGTTAGAATTGGAGGGAACGTTTAGAGGACTGGAGTGGGAGGACAACATATTTACTCTTTATTATATGACAATTATGATACCACAGTCCACAGCTATGTAAAAAAGAACAGATATAGGCCTAAAACGTGTGCCATGTGTAGGTAGTGGATGAAGGGACAAAACTGGGGTCCATGACAATTATCAAGTCTACTATTTGTTTTTAAATTTAAATTTATAATACCAAACTTTTTAAGCCAGCAACATGGAAGGTGTGTGATTGTACCAGTGAAACAGAAGGCACCAACTCCACCAACCTTTCACACCCCTGCCAGATCAACCACCCCAAAATATCACGTAGCATCTTGCCTAGGCCACAATTTATTAAATTCCTTATTTTCCACGGACGAAAAAGACAAAAAAAAAAAAAAAACATGATCGATTGAGCTAGTCTTATATTAAATTCTATATCGAGTGTCGTTAATAAATAGAGAAATAACTGGTGACTGGGTATGTGATTATGAGTGAGATAAATAGGTAGCTTAAAAATCAAATATACTGAAGCCATGAAGGGACAAAATAAGTAAAACAGGGCGATGCTCAGTGTTTTGAATACGATAAGAGCATAATAATACAAATTAGGAATGAACATTTGAAAATAAACATTCACAGAGAAAAAATAAACAGGGAGAGACAACCATGTGAAAATATTTGGCAGGTTCGAACCCAAATTCCACGAGTATACATCATAACCTTAACAAAAACAAAAAATAATAAAAAAAAAAACAAAAAATAATAAAAAAGAAAGAAAAAAAGAAAACAACATCAGGCTATACAAGCAAACCCCCACTTTAGGTAATCATCCATCCATGCATGCAATGCATCCATTATATTCTAAAGAAAGGCCACATCATAATCACAAACCACATCATGTTTTCTCATGCGTCTCTCTAACCCTAAATCATCCAAGATGATTTTAAACGAAACCCAACATGAGCCAAGTCTAAACAGATCTAACAGAGTTTAGACAGGTATGACATCTATGTTCGAGGTATCTTCACATCTTAATACGATGCCCTCGAGGCTGACAGGTAACACGCATTGGACCCACTGGCAGCCAGTAGAGAATGGCTCAGATGGTGGTACAATCATTAGCACATTATCATTTCGTTGTACCACGCCCATCACACTTACTGTACTTCCTTCTTTAATGTACCTGAAGAGGTAAAAATAACAGTCTTATTAAATAAAACACAGTTTTATTAAACAAAAGATCTCTTCATACATGAAATGCCTGTGTATAAATTTTTCTAGAAGTATCCAACATTTTTCCTGCATACCCTGCAGAATGAAAAGTATCTTCTATAAACCTATATAGCAAGAGAAGTTATATCCCCTTTCCCCCTTCCTCAATGTTCACCCTCGTTTATACAAGGGGTCAGAAAATAAGGTTTGAATGTGCATTTGCTGAAAAAACAAAAGAACAAAGGAGCATAGAAGATACTCCTCACGTTTTGTTAAGTGTATGTACAAACTATTGTTTTGCAGAATATCAATGATGTTTCAAATTGGAGCCGTGAGATCTATTGAGTTTTTGCAGGAGTACACTGGAACCGATGAAATAGCCTTGAACAAATTTCATTTGTTCAGTTATATGCTTCTTTACCCATTACAAGTGCGTCGCTAGAAAGACCCCTCTCCCAAGAACTACCGGTCAAAATCACCGACAAGTCCTTAACCAACGAGCAAAAAGTAAAAAAAGAGAAAGAACAAGAAAATTGAAATCAGGACAACTATACCCTTCTTTGAGACGCATGATGCGATCGTCGCTAGATAAGTTTCTCTCAAGTAACCATCGGTCAAATTCTGGAGACATATCCTTGTTTTCTGGCTTTACATCTATTACTATCGACTCATCTACATATGGCGTAACCCTCGCTCCATAACCAGTCTTGACAAGAGCCCTCAATCCTGATTGGAAATCTGATATGTAAAAATCAACCACATGCCGCTGGAGAAAAAAATATACCAAATGTGAGAATTTAATAGAAGGTTTGTGCAGGAAAATTATATTGGCTTTTTTTATTAACTGTTCTTGGTTGAGGATTAAAACATTGCAATACTGAGGATAAATTGTCTTAACGACAGTTGTTGATAGATATTTCTTTGAGTTAGATAAAGGGATAGTTGCACACTTGGATTGAATTTTTGCTTCATAATCAGACACTATTGCAAATAATGACAAAACCAGATGCACGCTGGATAAAAAAGAAGCAAATCTAATTTGCATGAAACACCAAAGCCTAACCTCCATAGAACGCATGCCCCACGTGAAACGACGGTGCTTTGCATTTGCTGCCTTAGCGTCCCAACCTCTGTACTCAAACAAGCTTGTAGAAGTGTAAACACACCTTGGGACCTTTTGAAATGACGACTCCAATGGAAAATTACCACATGTCACCACCTACGCTCACAAAGAAATTCAATCAGCCTTTACCATAATTCAAATAAAATTTATTTTTTGTTCCCTCTATTCTTTTGTGAAAAATACAGTACGGTTCCTGTATGCGACTACGTCTAGCATCATACGAGTTATATGCCAGAATCATTCAAAACATTTAGATAAGTGGACCGACAAAGTAAATTAAATCTTGATAGATATAATCCTAGCACCACTAGTTCCCGGTCTTCAAATTCAGACGAAATTAAATCAAGATAAGCAAGCTAACAAATGTGAGTTTAGTGGGTCATCTGGAACGATCAATGTTAATCCGAAAAAACAGTACCAGGAATTAAGACATTTTGTTACCGAGCCTAATCATGATTTTCATATATAATTGTTTGCCCATTGCAAAAATAATCTAACTAGCAAAAACAAAAATAAACATACGCAAGTCTAGCACAGTTTGCCAGGGTTACGGATTTGTAAAATCATAAGAAAAAGAAGTATAGACTGCTATTTTCAAATGCAACAAAACCTCAGGTGTACTTCTCAAAACACCAATACACACATGCACGCACAAATATATATTCTGAGACACTTACCCCAGTAACCTTGACGTATTGTCCATCCTTGGCAGTTCTGAGATCAGCATCAGCATATCGCCCAACAAACCCAATAACTGCCCTCTTACCCCAGCAAATATTCCACACCAATAGAGCTGCCACTGCACCGAATATAATTACCACGACTATCAACAATACTGGGTTGTGGACTGCACCAAGAATAAACCCACCTGCTATAAATCCCATCACAAATAGAAGGATCACAGGACCACATTATCGGCTTCGGGAAGCTGCCAGCTATCGAGTAACCCTCGTCGGGGCTTAGGTTGGTTACTGCCTGGTTATGCGCGAACGGAAGTGGTGCGCATTTTGATGGACCCAGTTGGGTCAAGTGGGCCAGAGATCTTCCGCGGGGCCCCTGAGGAGTTTAGCGGCCCAGAGGATATTGGGCCTGAGGTAATTAGACCTGTTGTGGGAAGAACTGGGGCCAGGGGCCCTGAGTTCTGGCGGGCCATGGGAGTGACACCACCAGACTGGGGACCTGATGATTTTTTGGTTGGCTCACCGTGCTTGTTTAGTGGGCCCGAGTTGGATTTAGTACGGGCAACAGGTACCCCTGAGGAGGAGAGGTTACCAGAGTAAGTACGGGAGGTGACAGGCCCGCCAGTTATTGGGCCCGAGATGGGACCTGATTTACGGGACTTTTCGACGTGCAGCTCAAACATCTTACCCAGCTCGCCTGATTTTTTAACGTCACCCCCTGTGTAGGGCATTGCAGTGCTGCTCATGGTCGGTGGTTTCTCTTTTGGCTGCTCAGGCCGGCCAGAAACATAGAGCCCATTGCTGAGCTGGTGGGATGGAAAGCGTGAACCCATGTTTTGTTCCGTTTAATTTCTAGTTGGTTTGGTCTGATTTGGTTCGGCGTTCTTTTGGGGTTTTGGGGGCTATGCTTGGATGAGTGAAAATTTAAGAGGGAACATGGAGGCGATGCAACCCTAAAAATAAAATGAAATAATTAATTCAAAATTCCAATTAATGTGGATGGTGATGTATGAATTGCAAAAATTGGGTTCCTACTTGGCATTTGTTGTATGCTTACCAAGCTATTGCATTTAGTTGTATTTGCATTTATTTCCATTATAGAAAATGCCACCTATGGTAATAAGACAACTATTACAAAAAAAAACCCAGCAACTAATTGATAATTTATATGCCATCAAGTAAAAAAACTCATAGGTACAAAAGTCCCAGGCTACTTAAGGTATGGCAACTGCCTGGTTCTCTTTTACACAATCAATATGCAAAAAAAAAAAAATATATTGCTTTCCAAATAAAAGTTCATCATGAAATCTCACTAATTATCAAGTTCATGCTTCTTTTACAAAAAATACAATTCTAAAACACTACAACAGGGCATATTTGGAGTAATTATTCAAAAGGAAATCCATCATCAACAATTTACGATTCTATATGAAAGTAAATTTTACTATAAATTTAGTCACTGGTTCCCCAATTACTAAATTAAAATCAATCCAGGAGTATTAAAGCTTGAACGAAAAGAGAAAAATTACATGGTAAACCATCAAATAAAAATTTTATGTATTACAAATTTGCAATAGAGATTCTTTGGCTGGAAACTGCTCATGGTCAACTAATATAATCAGTTTTTGGATGCCGTAGAGAAAACATGCACAATTACCGCTAATGCTTGTTTCAGTCAAAAGCATTATAATTTAAAAAAATATATATACAAGCTCCCTAAGACGAGAAAAAAAAACCACCACAAACCCCCCATAATGCAGAAGTCAAATACATAACCCCTCACCTAAAATTCTCTATTTTAAAGTTCGGCTCTTACGAAATATCACTATCAGAGAAAAATACCAAAGCATAGATCTAGGCCAGAACTCAAAAGTTACGAGAACTAACTATACAGGGAAGTTGCAAATTTTCGAGAAAACTTAAAACTTTTAGACGCATTTTACCAAATTAACCCAGATCTGTAGTGGAGAGATCTGCAATTTAACATAACCAAGTCTAAATTTGAGATTATTTGAGAACATGCATTAAGTGAAGATCCAATTACATGAAACAAACCACACTGAACTTTTTTCAGTAAAAAAAACGAGGGAAAAATATCAAAATAAAAAATAAAAGTTTCTTACCAATCCCTTAACCAGATCCTGAATCAGAAATGAAGAAAAAAACTGACATTGTCAATACTAAATCTCTTTTGTCAAAAAATAGAATAACCTAATTGAGATAAATCACTATTTGTTTATGCTTTTCCTTTTTTGATAGACTCAGATCTCAGATCAGAGAAAAATAGGAAAAAGATTCACGCATTCGCATTTCTAAATCAATAAAGAGTTAGTTCGGCATTCAGAGGCTCCAAAAGTACAGTTGAAAGATTTAAAACCATAAGTGATTTTTGAAGAGAGATTTGACTTACTATGTACCTAATAGCGCCGATTTCAGTGTGAAAGAGACGCGCCTTGATCCAGAGAGAGAGAAACCGAGAGAGATTTTTATTTGGTTAACACAAGGGGGGTGTGTGTGTGCCCGTTGGTGTGTCTCGAAGGAGAGGAGAGCTTCCAAAGAAGCACAGAGACAGAGGTGGGAGAGAGAGAGAGAGAGAGAGAGAGACGAGAGAGAGAGAGAGTAAAGAGTGAAAATAGAAAATTAGTACCCTCAGTTTTCTCTTTATTTAAATATAGAAAGATATCATGTGAGAAGAATTATATTTCACTTATAACCTTAGAAAGCTGCGGCCTTACCAATTCTATTTCTATAGAGCGGAGATTGTCCGGAATTTTTTTTTTACAGAAATAAATCTTATTAGATCTAAAAAAATTTACGCCATCCTAATCATTTCAAAATATTACTTTATATTATCTCTGAAATTATCCCCTCTCATTTGTTTCTGAATTAACATAGTTTATCAAATATTTTATGTTTAATATAAATCACTGTGTTATCGTAAAAAACTTGGAAAGTTTGCCTTTGTTATTTTTTTTCAAATGAAAATAATTATGCAATGCCAACCCCCTCCCCCCTAAAAGAACAAAAACAAAAAATAACTTTATTATACCATTCTAATATCCATTTGTACGAGTATATTGTAAAAGTAGGATTAACAAAATTTATGAGTTTCTCTCACGTAAATATTTAACGGCGGCAGTTTTCCAATTTGGAAATTTAAAGTTTTATAGGGTTATTTATGAAAGATATATTTGGATTCCAATTCCATAGATAGATGCAAAAGGCTCCAATTCACTCCGAAGGTCGAAAGGGTTGAGAACCCCTGGGCCCTGGCACATTTGCATGGACCAGGACTATACCGTCGATATATGTGACGCTGTATTTTATGTAAATATTTCATCTTCAGTTCTTCACGGACTCCATACAAAACTTGAGATACTTTTTGTTGTCCCACCAAATCACTTTTTGTATGAGATTGTGCCTTGTGCTAACATAAACCTTGTGTATTTAAACTTTTTCTCTGAAGGTCGACCCAGAAACAAACCTTTCAGCTACCCCTCTCTCTCTCTCTCTCTCGGTTACGGGAAGTGGAATTACATTAGCAACCCTAGAGTCTCGAATGAAATCATTTGATTCGAATTTTCGCTTCATTGCGAAAACCAATTTCTTATTTTTATAATAAGGAGAACGAGGGTTTGCAAATTCAAACTCTCTTATAAAAAAAATTACGAATTTACTGTTTATTTT
The DNA here is from genome assembly GCA_025461045.1 of Carex parvula. NCBI lineage: Eukaryota > Viridiplantae > Streptophyta > Magnoliopsida > Poales > Cyperaceae > Carex > Carex parvula. Next base: position 38,166 of record JAJGRW010000064.1, read on the forward strand.
GTAGTTTGTACTAAAAATATGCGTTAATAATATCATGACACTCTAATTTTATTTTTTAATTCGTGGTGAATAATTAATCCGTGACATTTACTTCCTAACTCTTAATATTAAGTAACGTTATTAGTAATATCGAGTGTAACTGTGTAAGTGTGTAAGATGACTATAATGCTCCCAATAATTTTATTATTAATTAAATTCGGAGTCCGGGCTAACATCATAACGTTAGAATTTCAGTCGAACTTATAACGAGTCAGTTTTTACAATTTCAAAGTTCAAATACTCAAGTTAAAGTGCTCAACATGCTCTTCATATTAAAACGTACTTGGAAATAAAATTTTACATTTTTTGAAATTATTTTACTATTTTTGAATTTTTTTAAAATCATTGTTTTTCAGGCATTTTTATTATTCTTTTACCATATCAAAATAGTGATTTTAAAACATTATAAAAAATAGTAAAGAGTTTCTAAAAAATGTAAAATTTAGTCTCCAAGCACGTTTTAAACTTTTAATATGAAAACATGTTTAGCGTTTCAGATCGATTATTTGGACTTTGAAATCGCAAAAACTACATGTTATAACTTAGACTGAAATTCTAACGTTATGATATTAGCCGTACTCTTAAATTTGTATATGAATTTTATTGCTATGTATATTTCAATATCAAGTTGACATTATATAACTATTTCATATTATTTTTTATATTTATCCATACAATAAAAGTTAAACATATGTAATTTGGTTGTTCATGAAATAATATTCTCTACAAAAAATAAATTGTAGCATAAAAAATCAAAAAGTGAAGTGCGTAAAATGAAAAATAGAAATAAAAAAGTTCAATATCTCTCGGATAAGTAACTCAAAATACCATAATTTAAAAAAATAGTTTAGTTTGTTTCAAAGTTAAATAAAACAATAATGTTTAAACAATGGTGCTCCGAACGTTCAATGGTAATTTGATTATTTTTTGTCCAAATTTCAAAAAAAATTAGTGAGATAAATTTGGAGGATTTTATTTGTTACATATTAAAATGTTCATGTAATCAAGTCTAAATTACTATAAATTTTATTCATCCAATTTTATTTGTATATATTTTCAGAATTATTCTTATAATAATCTGTGCATATTTTTTACATTATTTAGAGAATAACTGTTAGCTTCGGTGACTTAATTACTAGCAGAAAGGTCCGAAATTAATTGAAAGCATGCAATATGCAGGGTGTTTGTAAAAATTGATGTATTCTATTGAAATTTCTCTTATAATTATTCACGCATGTATCGGATAATATCTGAGATATAGCTGTCAATGTTGGTAACTTAATCGTTGAAAATAACTCCAGAATTAATCGAAAACATGTATAAATAATGCATGCAATTTGCAGTAAAATGATGTGCGGAAGATACTTTTTGTGTAAAAAAATGTATTATTCGAAGGACACATTTTTGTCATGCGATTTATTTCCTGAAAAATATAACTTTAATTTAATAATTTTCTTGAAATTGATGCCTTATTATGCGTTTAATTTGTCATGTAAGTATTTGGTAATTCCAGAAAATTAGACTCCAGGTATTTTCATGAAATTAATTTGGTGAATTTCATGAATCTAGATTTAGTTGGCTTTTCGTGAAATTAATTGGGTAAATTCCATATTGTATGTGATGGTATTTAAACAAAAAGAATAAAAGTTCAAGACATAATTTTCTTTATTTTATTTTTCAAATTCATTAATACTATATGAAGTTTAAGGTTTATATAAATCCCTTTATCAAAGCACAATATAATTATAGTAATTTGCTTATATAAAATATATTGTCTTATTTTCTTAATTAGGTCTTGAAAACTCTTAAGTATATTTAAAGCATATATATTTGTTTGTTATCTCTAGACTCTAGTGTTTATTAATAATCATATATTTGTATTATTCTTGTATGTTTAAACCTAATATATATGCTTTAAATATACTTGTGATATTTCTATACTTGAGAATTAAACTGAAATTTTTTATATTTATTAAGTATAACTTCTCCATCGTATTCTTTTTGTCCGTACTAGTTATAAATTATAACAACAACAATAATAATAAATGGAGGAACTAAGTGGTAATTATGCCAATTGGATATTATTTAACTCCCTAGTGGGTGTTCGGCTGTAAGGCTTTAGCTTCCTTAGCTGCTTAAGCTAGCCGAACAGCTGTGCCTTAAACAGACTTAGAGCATCTTTCTGAAGCTGGTAAAAACTCAAGCTTACGGCACAGTGCCTCCTTAGAGCTCCTCCTTAGCATCTTTTATACACTTTAATTAAGCTTCATTGCTCTAAGTCTTTGTTAGCCGAACAACTCCTCCTTAATACAGCTTAAACTCTTAAGCTGCAGCACTCTAAGCCTCATTGCCGAACACCCTCTACTGATTAACCTCTCTGTATTAATCACTCTCTATTTAATTAATTACTCAGTCATCTTTTAGTTTACACCATTTAACTCCGGTTGTGAAAAAATATTTCGTACCATTTTTTTTTATAATTCTATTCTCTCGGTTGTGATAAGTTTCGAGTTATTTTAATGACGATTTTACTAGCAGGATGAAGACAAAATATATTCGAAGGTATTTACATCACAATTTGGATAATACAATTTTAATTTGATTTATGAGAATAATTCAAATGTCTTCATTTTTACGAAGGTATTGACATCACAATTTGGACAATACAATTTTAATTTGATTCATTAGGATAATTCAAATGTTTTTATTTTTCTTCTTCTATTATTTTAATTTTCTAATAACAATAATTATAAATTTTATATGCTAAAATTAGAGGCATATAAAAATTGATGTTCATTTGTATGCCAAAATAAAATTATGCCTCCATTTTATTTTCCCTATACTTTATTTTTTCTATATATAAAAGAAATTAAATTTCCTATCCACATGTGGCCGGAAAATCCTGCCAAACAGGGTCAATCTGCCCATCCATTCATGATCTGAGCGATCACAATTAAAATATGAAGAATATTAATTTTAAAAAAAGAACACAACTCATATTTCAATTATAACCATTTCAAATCATTTATAAGTAACTAGTTCATATGAATGCTAATCAAATAGTCCTCTAGTAAAGTGAATTATCATTTTTTTACTACAGATCATGAGAACTTTGTTGGGTTCAAGTGATGTTTGTAAAGTTGCCTCTTTAACTAGTTATACTGGTTCTGAAATTAAATGGTCTTAAGAAGTAATGCTTTATGATAGATTTTAACAGTTCAATGAGCGTATATATAATTTAGAAGTACACAAAAAGGCCAGTTTATTTTATTTTATTGACAAAGAAGCTTACTACATCAATTAAATAGTAAGTATGACGAAGGGGGAGAGTAGAGATGGCAATGGGCCGAGCCCACGGATATTTTGCTAAGCTCATGCCTGGCCTGTCTGTTAAAAACTGATGACCCACCTGCGTAGCTCAATCTGATGGGCTTAAAAATCTATGCCCGGCCCGTATATGGGCCTTTCTCCCAGGCCCATGCCTGCCTTGCCCATGGGCCTGGCTGGCCTGCCCATACCAGCTGGCATCTATATTCAACCACATCAAATAGACCGTACAAGACAACAAAACAATTCATAATATGATTTTTCTAATGGAAGAAAAAATAATTCATAGTTAAACAACAAATAACAGTGTGATTTTGCTACTGGAGCACAAAAAAATTCATAGTTTAATAACAAATAAAGGCTGCTGTTATGCTTTTTTTTTAACATAAAAGGCCCATGGGCTTCGGCCTAAGCCTAGACCTGGCCTGGCCCGTCCTTACCTGACCCATCACAGCGTCGGGCCGACCGGGTAAAGGACGGGCCGGGCCAATTGGGTTTTTCTGCCATCCCTAAAGGAGAGGGCATTAAGCCTGACGCCTTATTCCCGTTTGTCATGAGATGCAACAGATCATCCATCGCCATGTGGAAGTACACAATTGGTGAGATTCTCCGCGCTATTTCTACTTCTTCTTTTCGACAGCACCAATCCGGACATGAGGGTCTTCGCATGACGTAACCGGAAATCGTTGCTCATACAATCAGAGAGGCATACCACATGCATGTGAGCATGCTTCTCACGCACAGATTTGACGTGTTGCCATTGACAACACGACAATCGAGCACTGGAGTAATGATCTATACAACTGACCTCTCGAATCCACAGAGCTAGCAATGGGCACAACATTCGTGAAAGCCGGCAAAAATCTAAGTGATGACAATAAGGCATTCGACCACACAACAACACAAGAATTTTGTAAAAATTTCAACTGCCCAAGTGACAAAACAATGTCAGCATGGCAACAAATATCCACGTTATTATATTTTGCAAGCTTTTTGATAACAATCAAAACAAAACTGAAATGCCATAGTACTATACATGTACACAGGAGAAAATAATGTAGATCATATCAAATGGTTTTATTTGATATTTGAGTTTTAAATTTAGAGTTATTAAAATTTAGGAAATAAAAACACAAAAAATGTAAACATTTCAATTCTCTTAAGGGTACGTTTGGGGTGACCCAGGAATAGCTGCTATTCCTGGCGAGCTATTCTTAACACAGCACATTTGGGTGAAAAAAAATACTATTCTCAACAAAGGAATAGCTCGGGTTAGTTGCTATTCCGCTATTCCTATGAAATGTTGGGTTAGCAGCTATTCCGAACCCAGAAATAGCTGCTATTCCGAGCTATTCCTTGATTCATCCAAACGCACCCTTAATTTATTTGATTAATTTCTTACTTTTGAATTTTCCTAAATTTCTATAACTTTAGATCAAACAATTGAGAATCGGCAGGTATTACATGCCGACTAATATTGTGATCGTCCACCTCAACCTCATCCAGCACTAGCAGTAACAAAAACTTCTTGGTGATGCGTGCTTAAGAGCATTTACATTCCAGCAACTCAAATGAGTTTCTAAATAATTGTTAATCACTTTTTAGAAATTGAGGTCTCTAAAGTTTCTAATTCTCACATCTCTGAAATTAATTTAGAGTTTATATTAAGTCACGTCAGTAATAAATTAAAAAAAATAATAATTTGAGCCAATTATTTGATCAGCATGGAGTTTATAAACAGTTTCTTAATAATAAAATTTATTGCATAGTTTTTAAATAAGAAACTCTCCTACATTTCTAAAACTGAATTAAAAACTACCACATTAGATTAGAAACTCTAATAGTACGAGATGTAGATGCTCTAATGCTCTAAGCATCATATAATGATGGTAATAATTTAATAAAGGAAAGAATTGAAAGCAGGTGTCGCGTTATTTTCAAACATAGCTTTGTTTCTGGAGTTCCAAAATATCCAATAGGCCACACGTATTATAGTTTGGACATAAACCATATTTTCTGGAGTTCCAAAATACCAAGAGGCCACACGTATTTTAGTTTGGACATAAACCATATTTTCATCAGAGAAAACCAATGCACTCTCCCACATATTAATGTAAAAGGACAAATTTATATTTGAAAATCTCGTGGTTATGAGAACTAAAGGTGAATAAAAGCTCAACCATTAATGGGCAGAAAATGAACAAAATGATCTAAGATTTCTGGTTGTAGAACCCCTTCAGACCCGAATCCGGATCCTCTGCATTATCTCACTGTTTGAGTTTGAATCTAGACTGTCTAATTAAAATCCGAATCAATTCACTTTAAACTTGTAATCTATAGAGACTTTTAAAATGCTTGATAATATAAAACGAATGAATCAGACTGTTTGAACTCTAAAAACAAAAATAAGAATGCGAGACATAATTAAGACACGAAAATAATAAAACATTTTAATCCTACTCTTTTGTTTTTATTACGTACTAAGAAATTGTATTCGGAAGCAAGAAAAAAAAAGGAAGGCAGCAAATTGACATTAATATTATTTTCTTTAAGCCCAAGTCACAAATTTAAAAATTGGGAGCCGGGACCAAAAATCCACAATTAGGGCCTGTTCGGCAACATGGAAATTTTATTATGGGAATTTTCAATATGGGAATAGGAATTGCAATTTGTCAAAACCAAAGTCATTTTATCCATGAGAAATTTTAGAATATAGGTGTTCGGCAAATGTATGAGAAAATTGTTAGGATATTGGAATGATTATGTTTTACGTTAGAATATGAACTTAACTTAAAATTTCGTCTTGTGTTTTGTTCAATTAAAATTTCTTGTATTTTTAAATTCTGTTTTGTTTAATTATTTTTAGTTTTGTGTTTGATCAATTATTATTGTATTGTTGAAATGCTATATGATCAATTATGTTCTTGTTTAATTTAAGCAAATACTTAAATTGGACTTTGTTTAATTTAAACAAAGATCTGGACCCTATAATTTTTTTTGTTTAATAATCAAGGCTCTCCACGGAGCAACAAATGTTGGAAAAAAAAACGGAGGTGAGACATGATTCATTTTTTCCTCACAAGTAAGAGGTAAAGATTGAGAACAAAACTCATAAGTTATTGAAAATAGGAATTGTAACCGGACTAACGAACACTTGTTTGGAAAATATATCTATAAAGTTATTTTTCCTTTATATTTCCATGGGAATGGGTGTTGGCGAAGTATAATTTCACGGAAAAAAGTATGGTGAATACCTTTGTCTGTACGATTGGACCGGCTTTGTTGGTTGGGAAACATGTTTTAGGGTTCCATAATTGTATAATCTCGATTTAATTAAATCGGTTAAATTGTTCGTGTCCTAGGAACCTAGCTAGGTACCAGATAGCACCGATTTATATTTTATAATTTTGTTTCTTTTGTTAAGAGTTACAAGAAGTGCCTGTCTTGTCCCTGTAATAATTTGGTCTTATCTTGTATTTTTTTTTGCTCTAGTAACTTGGTCGGTTGGTCCTATGAGTATGATCCTATCTTAATCAGCTGTATGTTCGACTAAATTTTTTATGAGTGAGGCTACGGTGCTATGCATAGCACGGATTGAGCCGTGCTACGGTTCAATATTTGAGTTTTCAAAATTCTAACAGTCGATCCGAACCGTTCAACATAATTATAAAATGAATATGTACTTGCAAACCAAATTTTATATTTTTTCAAATTTTTTTACTATTTTTTTAAATAGGTAGAAAATCACTGTTTTTGAATGGTCTAGAATTTTCAGATCAAGTGATTTTCTACCTATCTAAAAAAATAGCAAAAAGATTCAAAAAAATATAAAATTTGGTTTGCAAGTATATATTCATTTTATAATCATGTTGGACGGTTCGGATCGACCGTTAGAATTTTAAAAACTCAAATATTATGCCGTAGCACGGACCAAACCGTGCTATGCATAGTACCGTAGCCTCACTCATTTTTTATTTATAAAGATTGTCACCAAAATCACACATGGCACCTGGCAATTGGTCCACAAGGTTAATTTTAACTCGTGTTTATACATAGCGTACGTGCATTGTGTCGGTTGGAACTAGGATTCGGGAAGCGATTCTAATCATCCGTCTAATTAAAATCTGACGGTTAGAATTGGATGGAGTATCATCCCTTAAAATATCAGTTTTGATATAAACCTTTTGATCCTGAGTGATACGGATCGAACAATGACAGATAAGGGTGCAAACGGATCGGATAGGGGTAAAATTATATTTGTATTTTTTTTTTTTAAATACGAATAGGGACGGAGTTAGACTTCTGAACTATGAGAGTCAATTATATACAATTTTTATGTTAAGAATGAAAGTCAATTTAAAGAACTCGGGATAATTCACTCTAAATTATATAGTAAATCATAAGTAATTAAAAAATAAAAATAGAGGTAAATTGACCCTAATTCATATATGATCCATCTGTTTCAGGATACGGATACAAGTCAGATATTATACAGATATGGATATGGACCGAATATTAAACAAGATACAGATCAAATATCTGTTTTTCAATATTATTATTTATTGAAAAAACATATTAATATTATTAAAAAATACAAAAGTTCATAATATTTATCTAATTATAATGATAAATACCATAATTTTTTTATATATTAAACTATTTGGTATATATCTACTATTCGGATACGGATAATTAAAATTTAAAACTATATTCACATCACTATCTACACGGATATTTGAATATTATATACACATCTAATTTTCGAATACAGATCCGGATTCGGTAGAATAATATCCTACCTGTTTTCACCCCCAAATGACAGATCTTGCTATCTCAGTAACAACAACAGATACGCCTGAGTTGTGATTAATCGTATAGTCGGCTGGTGAACTTGACGTGCGAAAATTCTGGGTCCGTTCAGACTTCACACTTCAGACAGTTGTTGAAATTATAATAATGAAAAAAAAAAACCTTTATTACTTGATAGTTGATTTCAAGGTCTTTTTTTTTTAATAATTATTTTTTGTGTAAAAAATAAAAAAATCATGAAATCGGATACTGAATTGTAAAATATTTAGAGCAAAAAAAAAAAATTTGACTCGGAGAATTCGGTAAAAAAAAAAAATCAGATCCTCAATATATTTCTTATTTTAAAATAATGAGTAGTAGGCGGAGCGGAACTAAACTATACAAAGAAAAAGGAATTTGTATCCACTGAGTTGACTCAAATTTTGAGTTAAAATAGGACCATCCGATTTAAATCTGCACTAATATTAAAGGCCTCTTGTGTTTAAATTAGTTTGAATTCAAATCGCACGCTTCATAAATTAACTCAAACAGTACGTTAATACAGAGGATGTGGATTCGAGAAAAAGGATGTGCTAAGTGTAAATTAAAATATTCTAGTTTCAAATTTTAAAAAATTTAATTTTTACAAACAAATATACTATTATTTCTTTTTTTTAAATAAATTTAGATAACACTTATTTACTTAGCCCTCCTATTTCAGTTTTTTTTTTATTTCACTCTGATAATAAGTGCTGAAAATTAAAGAAGAAACCAGGCTCTTTGAAGGTTTTTTTTTTTAAATAGAATTACTTTAAATAATTTCAACGGAACAAGCCTCTGCCGGGCTGAATTTTGAAAACTAGCCTCCACCGATCCTAGGGACCGGTGGAGCAAAAAAAACCCAATCCACACCGGTCCTAGGGACCGATGGAGCCTGTTTTGCACCAGCCACACCATACGACACGGAAGACCACACCAAATACCCCTGCACCGATCCTGTGGATCGGTGGAGCTTCAAAAATGCCTCCACCGGTCCTGTGGATCGGTGTAGGTAGGTTTAGGGTATCACAAAGCAGCCGCACCATTCTTCTCCTCTCTTCTTCTCTTCCCAGTCTCCATTCTTCTCTCTTCTTTCTTCTTTCTTTTATTATTTCGTTTTTCTCAAATTTAATAGAGGAGTTGCCATATGAACAGATCGCCACCACCATTGTACTCAGCATCATCTTCTGATTATTATTGTGAGTTTTTTTTTACTCATATGTTTATATTTAGTGTTGTAAAATTGAAAAATATTTGGAGTTAATTTGGTGTTTGAATTTTGTTCAGCAAAATGTCACTGCTATTGATCAATGTGTATTATGGTGGTAACCTCCAAAGCACTTCAACAGGTGTTGGTTATGACATAGGGGCTGCATTTACCTTTACCGTATCTAATTCTACCAGTTTTGCTATTATAAGACGGCAAATATACGTTGGACTTGAATTGCTTCCAAGTCGAGTCAAATTGACAATCAGGGTACGTATGAACACAGCACAACCCGGATCGTACCATTTCTCACTATTTCGGATAGAAAATGAGAAAACTTGGGATGTCATTAAACAAACTGCAGCTCAAGTGGCTGGATTTAAGGTTATAGAATTGGTAGCTGAGGCACACCAGGGTAGAACCAAATCAGTTATGATCCGTGTCCAGATAGTTTGCCTGGAGGTAGTAACACACCGTCGGTTCAGACCGGCTTTCATCCTGACTCGGGCAGTGTACCTGTACCCACCTACACACCTCCGGTTCAGGCTGGTGATGACCCTTGTGAGCAATCAGATCAAGACACAGAATCTGATACAAGTTCTTTTAATGATGACGATTCGGCTGAAGCATGGGACGCAGATATGGACGAATATGAGGCTGAAATGAACGCCCGAGAAATATTGAAGGATTGGCACGAGTCGATCCCATTCCTCAATCGAGGACTTAAGCATCCATGTTCATCATTCAACGATGAATTGCCAATGCCATACAAGGATCGTGCATTTTTTGCGAACCCCCCTAGGTTAGATGAAAAATTTGCTGAAGGTCAAATGTTTGAATCCAAAGCCAAACTAAAATCAGAACTTGCTGATTTTCACCTACCCCGAAACACAGAGTTAGTCGTGCTAAACAGCAGCAAAACTAAGTATAGAGTTAAATGTAAATCTTCTAAATACCAATGGAAATTGTATGCAATTGTAGTACCAACAGGTGCATAGACAATTTCCACCAACCCGTTTTTCCACACATGTTTTGGAAGTGCTGAAAGATTGGATAGTCATCAAATGACTGCCAGAGTAATTGCTGATATTATTAAACCGGCTTTGAAAGATGTTCTGGAGTTAAGCATTAAAGCGGTCAAGCATATGGTTAAAGTTAAATTTGGGTCAGTAGTGCCCTCGTATAACAAGTTGTTTAGGGAACTTGCAATTGCCGACTTGTTTGGGAGCTGGGAGAAGTCTTACGAGATGCTGCAATCGTTGTTGGGTGCCATCAAAGCATCTAATCCAGGTACACAGTACCTACTAGAACATGAACCATCAGACAAGTTTAATACTAATATTTTCAACTGGGTTGCATGGGCATTTGGGCCATGCATCAATGCATGGCCTCATCTTCGACCCGTTATCAGTGTTGATGCCGGGTTCTTATCCGGAAGATACAAGGGTAAACTTTTTATGGCTTGTGCTTACGATGCAGAGCAACAACTCTTGCCACTTGCATTTGCAATTTGTGAAAAAGAGTCTATAGAAAATTGGAGTTGGTTTATGAATTGGTTGCGTATCAATGTTGTCGAGCCAGGAAGAATATGCGTTATCTCAGACCAGCACCTTGGTATACGAGGGGTGTTTGAGGCTCCTAATCTGGGATGGTGTGAGGAAAACGGTGAAGCTGTCCACCGACTGTGTTCACAGCATATTTGTGAAAATATTTGGAAAAAATACCCTCAAAAGTGGATCAAAAAGGTATTCAAGAAATATGTTGAGAAGAAAAAAATCTGGAGATTTGAAGAAGGGATGGAAATAATTAAGCAAAGAGATGCAGACGTATATGACTACATTATGAAATTTGGTAAACGGCTCCGCAACTCTGATGCAGAGCCTTTGGCTCTGCATAAGTGGGCACAAGTGCATGATGGATTCCTCAATCGATGGGGTATAATGACAAGTAATGGCTCTGAGGTACTAAACAGTGTATTTAGGATTGCCAGGCAACTACCTGTGTGTGCAATTGTTGAGAAGACCTTTTATAAGTGTGTCGACTGGTTTGTAAATAGGCGGGAGGCCGCGATTGGATGGGAGGCAACGGGATTGGATTTTTCAATGAATATTACACTGCTTTTACATCGTCGTAATGAGAAAGCAAGGAAACATGATGTAAGACCGATGTATTATGGCCATAACAACTATGAGGTTATTGATAAAAATGGAATTCTCGAGACAGTAAGTCAGTAATTCGATAAATCTAATTATTTACTTTCACGTAATACATTTGATGTAAATATGATTTTTTAATTGAAGGGTGTTCGGGGCGAAGTGAAGTACGATGTTACCTTTCCTGCAGAAGGAATGCCTATATGTGTGTGTTGGAGACCTCAATTAACAGGAATCCCATGTAACCATGTTCTGGCAATTTGTTTCTTTAGGAGGCTAAATCCTAACGACTATGTTAGTCCATATTACAGCTTACAAAATTATATAACACTTGGTCTGGTCGTTTCAATGGATTTGGAAACAAACGGAATTGGTTATTGTATAATGGCCCCATTATAAGGCCAGATCCGGATAAGGAAAAAATAAATAAGGGTAGGAGAAAACACAAGCGAAGAATAATGACTATGGACAAAATGGAGGCCCCTGCCACGAGGCGGAATGCTCGACAACATAATCAAGAGCCAACTACAGCAAGACATTCGGGTATAACAATTTAAAAATTCAAAATACAATTTGTTTGCCATTTTATTTGAACTAAGTTGTACTCATTTTGTAACAGGTGCATCGACTCGATAAACTCGTAGGATTTAGGGATTTCTAAGTTTAATGTATCTTATTTTGTTATGACATGCATTAATGTATCTTATTTAGATATTTTTATTGTATTCTAAGAATTTATGTTGACATTTTTATATGCATGTCATTATTATTGTATTCTAAGAATTTATGTTGTATTCTAAGAATTTTTATTGTATTCTAAAAATTTATCTTTGACATTTTTATTGTATTCTAAGAATTTAATCAAGAAATTATGCTTCAGTGGTACATACATGAATTTCAAATATGATTCAAATAAGCATAATTTAAACAACACATTTAGCCATGCTACAAAAATTCAAATAAACATAATTTAAAGGATAATTAAAGTTAGTCCAATTAAAGTTACAATAGTCTATTTAACATTACAGATAACATACATATAATAATGGATCCAATCTAACATTAATCTTATATTAATGGATCCAATCTAATTACTCTTCAGGTACCTCTGCAAAAAAAAAAATTAAAATGTATCATGCATTAATCAATAAATAATGGATCCAATCAAAAAATTAAAAGGTATCATGCTTAACAGAGGCACTTACTCAGTCGAAACATGTTAACGCTTTCGTCGGTGCGCACACGGTGGTCCAAGGGCGTCAGTCCCGGGAGTGTACGGCTGAGTAGGCTACCTTGTACGGACTCCAAGAGGTGGACCTGAAGTGGATGGAGCATAATCTGCTGTAAGATTTTCCGGATCTGCAGTGGATGGTCCCATCATACTAAAGCCACCCGCTAGTTCATCGATCATGAACTGAGATATAGATCCATGCTCTGTGCCGCTTATGAAGTTGTCCCACGTCCGGGGAGGCTCTGAAGTTGTAGGGCGACGATAATGCTGATCAGGAAAATCATCATCCAAATTGATCATGTCTAAGTCCATAGGGATCCCAGCACTGTCGAGTATGCCTCGGAAGATGTGGATCTGATCAATATCCTCCATAATGTCACGAGCATTCTCGAGCATCATCTTGCCATATGCCATTTGTCCCGGGGTCTTCACCATGTCTATTGCCTGCATAGTGAATTGTATCTCTCGAGAAATCTGCATAATACATTTCGAATTGTGACATATTGCACATTAATATTGAAAAATCTAGTTTGATTGAAAAAAAAAATAATGTACGAACCACACGAGAATGCCTATGACCATGAGGAATATATGCCAGTGTTGCAACATCTCATGTCTGCGGGGGAGCCTGACGTCGTAGAGCTTCCGGATTGTTATCTGATAGATACACTGATCTCATACCACGCGCGTTGAACCAATGCATGTACATATGATGCCTACTCATGTCATATGGTCTCCGCTCTCCAATTAATACTGCAGGCTTCTCGATGTACTCACTAAGAGTAATCGCCCAACAACCATCCCTTGTTGAATTGCCATCGTGATACCACGTCTTTCGTAAATAACTGATCTCATTCCATGGTAGAGGAGGAGGAGGCGGGACCTCTTGGTACTTACCAAACTGGCGCATGACCCTATCCGCATGCTGAAACTCCACCATCCAAAAATAGATCACGTAACCGCATCTCATCCAATACCTCTTTTGTCGTCGGACATGTGGAGGTAACTGATCATAGTAATCAACGTATGGTCGCCAGTTAACTGTCTCATCAGCTAATCTATCGAAGTTATCTCTATACGTGGCTGTACCACCTGTAAAAAAAATAAAAATTTTAAAAAACAATTATAAATCTATCGAAGTTATCTCGAATTGTAAATCTTTTTACCTAAGTGAGGGTTCTCTGGCCACAAATGAAAAGTGGTCCACTTCACACTGAAAGCATTCCTCGTATCCTCATTGGCACCACCGAAGGGAGGTGGCTCTGATCGGGGTATAGGCCGACCAACAGTAAATCGAGTCCATGACCAAATCTGTAACAACAACATCGGACCTGCTATCGTGTCTGCCCCCGCGTGGCAAGCACGTGACAACTCTCGATAGAGATGTGCAAGTACAGCACCTCCCCAATTGTATTCTCGTGGAGTCTCTAGATCATTGATGAATTGCAAGTACATCGCAGGGACTCCATCCGCACTTGAATCTGAAAACATAACCGACCCGAATAAATCCATACAAAAACCTCGAGTGTACCGTGCAACTATCTCATCATTGTGCCAATCTTCTAAGGGTAAACTAAATTACGCCCGCAACTATTTTAATCTAAGCGCATAAGCAGAGACGGTTCTTTCGGTGTGTTAGGATTATAAATCCTATATTTATATGGCATTGTCTGATGGAGGTGATTGTAAAAAATAGCCGGATCAGCCCCTAGATCAAACTCTAAGTATGGGTCCCAATCAGTATCGCTGGTGCCAGTAATCGTGTCACCTGCAAATTAAAAGAATTATACAATTAACAATTTATTTTTTATAAATAGTTAATTAAATTAACCGATAAACAACTTCTGATTAATAATTACCCTTAATCGATAAGCCCCATAGACATGCAACATCTTCCAACGTCACTGTCACCTCACCGACAGGTAGATGAAATGTATTGGTCTCCGGCCTCCACCTCTCAACCAGAGCAGTAATCAAATGCGGATCAATCTTGCAATCATTAAGGCGAGCAATTTGATACAACCCTAACCTCTTCAGAGCACCGTCCATCCGACTGTTGTAAGCAATACTAGTCTGATGTGAATTTACCTGCAATGAAGAGGTAGGCTGCCAAAAAGAATTAAAACATTATAAACCCTTCAAATACTTCATATAATATTTATTTGCAACAAATAATTAATAAACATAATCAAAATTACCATATCACGAACTTCCCATGCCCTGTGGTTCTGTGATGCTAATTTCAACAACTCTGGATAATCCGGATTATCCATTGACTCTGTTAGAAAATTTGATAAACAAATATTTTTGCAACTGATGAGAGTCATCACACATAAATATATAAACAAATATTTTTTCAAGCATATGGCTACAATAATGAAAATTGAACTATATGTAAACAACATATCATCTAATTTTGATTTTAATAATAAACTTCATGAACACTTAATTACACAAATTTATACTACATATTACTTATTTTACACATTTATAATTTTATCTAATTTTAAACTTCATGAGAGTCATCACACATTTATCTAATTTTACAAAAATTATAATACATATTACTAAAAAGTTACATTATAACACTTAATTACATAAAATTATACTACATATACTAAATTATACTAAATTAACATCAAATAAACTCTAAATTAACACTACATTAGCACTACATTACACTAAATTAACATCAAATGAACTCTAAATTACACTACATTACCACTAAATTACTAAATATACTCCAAATCAACACTAAATTACACCAAATACTAATTTAACACTACATTCACAAAAACAATCTAAATATACTAAACAAACTAAATTAAATTAGTTATTCATTTTAATTCGGCTAAAATAAAAAATTATAAAAAGAGGGATATTTACCTTGTCAAAATCGTAGATCTGAAGAGTTTCTAACTCTCTTAGACGATCCAGAAATTTTAAAATAATTGGATGGAGAAATGATTGAGTAAATTGAGAGGATAAAAGAAAAACAAAAAAAACAAAAAAAGAGTTCGGAGAGGAAAGACGAAGAAGGAGAGGAGAGGGAGACAGAGATGGAACTCTCGGGCTGAAATTCGGAGATCAAGACTCCACCGGTCCTAGGGATCGGTGGAGGTATAGATGGGGATTTTCTGTGGTGAGGGTATCGGCTGGTGCAAAACAGGTATCGGCTGGTGCAAAACAGGCTCCACCGGTCCCTAGGACAGGTGTAGAATGGGTTTTTTTTTCTCCACCGGTCCCTAGGATCGGTGGAGGCTAGTTTTCGAAATTCAACCCCGCAGAGGCTTGTTCCGTTGAAATTATTTAAAGTAATTCTATTTAAAAAAAAAAACCCTCTTTGAATTCGGCCTATATGAATTACATATCAGAGAAAAGGCCAAGTTAGAGATATTTTTTTTTCTTCTACAAAGTTGGAGGTCAAGCCATCTAACTGATTTAATATCCACAAGGAGTGTTCCATCCGCATTTCAAACATGCGACCTCTCACACAGAGGGTACTGCCTCTGTCATTAGACCAAAGACCAATCTCCAAGTTAGAGATATTTAATTATAAGAAGAGATTGTCATAATACGACATTCTCCTTCAACTTTTATACTCGTCACCCTTACTCGCTAAACCAAATCCGCCGATATTCTAGTAGGAATAGAAGGGTCCTGTTTTCTCCTTCTCTCTTCTTTCCTTCTCTCTTTTTTTTTATTAAAACCTTGGCAGTGGCTGCCAAGTATATTTTTATTAATTAAGCATAAAATTACATCTATTGTTTACATTCAGAACAACATCCACATCAACATCTAAACATCGACATCACATCTAAAAACATCGACTTCTAAACTTTAACATCTAACAACACAAACATCATAAAAATTAAAATTAAAATAACAAACACTTTCTATCGAAAGTAGACACCGATGACCTTCAACATCGATTGGCCAGCAACCGAAGTGAAAGGCATTTTTTTTTTGGGTTTGGTTTGTGGGCAAGGGAGGCCAGCGCGGATCTTGACCTCTCCTGCCCTATCTAAAGTTTTGTGTAGCGGTTTTAGTGGTAAGGAAGGGTGAGAAAGTGAGGAAGAAAGCGGTCTAGGGTTTAGAGGCGGGGTAAGAGAGGAGTAGCGAGGGCAATGGGTAGGAGAAAATCTAGATCTGAATTTTTATGGTGAGGTCAGGTGCAGCGAGTAGAGAGAGCAAGATATGGTGCGGCGAAGAAGATGGACAGGGTGAAATAGGGTAGAGAGATGCGAGGGTGTGACGGGGTGGTGGGGTGCCGGGAGATGAGAGGGTTGGCGGCTGGGCTATCGTCGTCAACTCTCTCTGTCCCGACGGAGGTGTAAGAGGACAGGAAGGCAGGGGCGGTGGAGCTGTGACAGAGCGGCGTGGTGGGCCGCTGGAGAGGTGGAGAGGAGAGAGTTCTCTTCTTTTCTTCTTTTTTTTTTTAAAATCTGGCAATGGCTGCCTAGGTACTCTTCTTTCCTTCTCTCTCATCCGTTGCTTTTCTCTCTCTCTCTAAAAGCAGAATCCTGCTGTTCCAGAAGAAACAACAACGAATTTGCATCTCTTACTCGCATATAAAAAAAATAGAAGGTCGGATTTTCAGAGTATGACCTTTTCTTTTATTTCTATACTCGTAATTTTCATCTGCAATAAAACAAATTTATAATTTTGTACTTCCAGGATCCGAATTATTTTTTTGCTAAAAGTCAGACTCTGAACCCGTTCATTCCATCTTGCAAATTTATGATTTACAATCCTGTTTTATAATTTTTTAGTTTTATTTTTCCCGAAAAGGAACGATCAAATATGGACGGCATTACGTACGTACAGGTCATCTGACAATCTTCTGCATACAAGAGAGTACCAATTGAAATTCCAAGATACCAACAAGTTGTCTAAAAGTTTACATTCTTTTTTTTTTTCCAAATATTCTCTTTCTAATGATAAGTCTCATTAGATTTATTATTAGCATAATTTGAAACAAGTTATTGATAATAAAAATATAATATATCAAATTATCTTTGGAAAAATAATTGAAAACATTTTGTTTGAGCTCCTGACTAACACGTGTTAGCTTTGTAACTTACTAGTGCGTAACGTTAATATCATTCATTATTGTACTAGATGAAACCAAGTTTCTAAGACGACATACCGGTAGATATAAGCCCTATGATACGGCCTATCTCGTGGAGAGTAGGTGGTATGTGAAAAGGTTTTTCAGGTTGGGCTCGTCCTGTCTCGAGGTGGCAGGCCGAGATTGATGAAGTCGGTTCTTGAAGTGGGAATGGTTGTGGTTAGGAGATATTCAGACTCTAGTATGTATGATATCTCGCTTTAGGTAAGCAACAATTTTGACCCTCATTCCATGAGCCGTTCTGCCTTATATAGGTTGTTCCCTTACCGCTATTCCGCGTTGTCATGACGGTTAGGGGAGAGCGTCGTTCGGTTATTTTAACCATAGGAACGGTTATCCCGTATAAAGGCGGTGTAAGCCGAGTTCGGGCTGGACCCATATCACATGAGGCTTTATAAGGCTTTGTTGGGCCGGTTTTGGTGGATCCCGAGCTTTCATATTGATCCCGGATTAGTTTCTCAAGGAGGTCCGAATTCCGGTTCTTTCATGGCCCGTGAGAGGTTAGTGAGGACTTTGGAAACATGGCCCTATCAGCCCTATATTATTGTTATCTAGCATCTTAAAATATGTACTTTCTGTTCATAATTTTCTAAGTTTCAATATCATTACCGATACCTATGTGTCCTATTATTGTATTGTTCTATGTATGTTCTACAAGGCAATCATGCTAATTTCATTCCCAAGTAAGAGATAAGATGGTACTTGTTGAGTACTGGTACATCTCAATGTTACACTAATTTCAAAGCCATCGCAAATATGAACGTCTACTATTTGTACTAGTAATATATGTTTTATGATAGTAATATATGTTGTTTTA
Source organism: Carex parvula (assembly GCA_025461045.1). Lineage (NCBI taxonomy): Eukaryota > Viridiplantae > Streptophyta > Magnoliopsida > Poales > Cyperaceae > Carex > Carex parvula. The sequence goes on from JAJGRW010000064.1 coordinate 56,898, forward strand.
TGATATGTAACATGCCACTTCCTGTGGCAGAAAGGTCTTATTACTGGCATTGCCCATTGTGCTATAGCAGAAGCTATTTCAACTACAGGAAACTGATAGCTCCATACCAGAGTAACACTGTACTGTTAAACCTTCTTTAGAAATGCTAGATGCATGAAGAATTATCTAACTGGTGCTGATACTTAAGACGTACTGGTAAATACAGTCCCTATATTCCTGTAACTTGAAAGTTAAAATATCTAACTGTTACTGATATTTACTAAGTTTCAATTTCATTTCCCATATTTGTATTATAAATATTCAAAGGATCTGAATCCTGTAGAAATAACAGAATGAAAATACAGATCCATATTTATTGTTGTAGCAGATGCCAGATCAGATTATAATCCTATTGGATTCTTATCAGAATCCAATTACGCTGAAATTTCAAAATATAGCAACAAAAATAACATTATCAATGCAAATTTGAATTTTACTCTGTGCCATATAAAATTTCCAAATGACTGAATCGAATTAGGCTTCTGTGTAAACATCTGATTTTGGGACTCAGATCCTACTATACACAAATCAAACATGCCAGATCCATCTTATAAGATTAACACCATCTATAAGATTCGCATACATATCCAGATATATGTTAGTTCATGCTAATCATCAGCTAGCAAATGAAATCAATTGGCATCAGAATCAGAAAAGCAAATCAATTAACACAACATCTTTCCAACCAGCTAATACTGACCATGCCATGTGATAAACTAAACTAGATATCAAAAGCCAAAAGGTTAAATATAAATAAAAACTAGAACATGCATTAGCAACATAACACCTTGAGGCCTACATGGCATTATTGAATTACTCAACCAACCACTTTCAATATACAGTTATACACTGATAGACTCACATAAGCACTGTTTTTTTGCAAGAGAAGGGGAGAAAAGTGGGGAGGGGGGTAGGGGTTTAATCCCTTTTGTTGTCTATGTACAAGCTCCCCTGCAAAATAGAGCTAGCCACAATCCAAGGTTATTGCACTTGAAACCTACAAATCAGACAGACAAAAAATAGTTATAAAGAAGCTCCAATTCAACATTTAATGTGCATTAACCCCCTCACTCCTGATTCCAAAGGTTCGCCCGGAAAACACTTACAAGGTATCAACAAAAAAGACACTGACAAGGACTTCAAGTATCTTGCCAACTTATCAGGTAAGTTTCATACTGACATAAATGGCCTAGTGCAAAGAATGCCGCCACCGTAATTCAGACCATCTTTGATGAAAAAAGTCACTTAAAATCAAAATAAATCAAAAGGGAATGTATTGTACCGGCCTTAGTACCCTTCCGTGGGGCCAGACAAGGAATTAACTTTCCTCATCGTCTGTTTGGGAGGCAATCTTCCTTGATATCTTTTTCACTGGATGTGGGGGTCCACCTGTCAGTTGAACAAGTTAATATGTAACTCAATCCAGGCAATCTAAACTAATGTTAATTACATCTTACTTCCATGGAGAAAGTAATTCAATCTAAACCAATGTTAATTACAGCTTTCTTCCATTGAGAGTGTAATTCAAGCCTATTTTAGCTGGCACTACTGTATAATATAATGCGCACATTACTAAGTACCAGGATCATATGGGAAATAAGAAGTGGCTTGAGTGTCTTTCCTTGGCACTTAAGGAGACAGTTGTATGATCTTATAGCAATAGATGCATATGTTGTTGATTGAGTCCATCATAAAATTTAGACACCATTATTATTGTAAAGATTATTTCTAACAACAATTCAATATAACTAGAACCTATTCAGAAAACCATCAGTTTGTTAAGAAAATTTTTACCAACTTTCGGAAAGGAATCTGCACCACGATGAATGAATGGAATTAAACAAGTACTGAAGTTCAAGGTAGGGGCTAACTGGACATGGAAACTTTCAGGGGCTTTGACTGAACCAAGTGCAATTGTTGCGACCCCAAAATCAGACCTTTCGCATAGCAAATCCCAACGCATACAAGAACATTTATGTCTAGCAATTCTACCCAAAAAGAGGGGGAAAACCACCATAATTATCAATAATATAGAAAAAAAATCAGAAAAAAAAAGTCAGATCTTGCATACCTTCGAGGAAGTAGGTAGAGCTAGGATATCCATTAGCAGAACCAAAAGAGAGAGACTCTTCTTCACTCATCACCACGATCTCTCCTCTCTCGTTAGCGACTCGACTCACCAATTCCATAACTCCAATCGGTTTTTTGAAAGGTGGGACCCAGTAACGATGCACCTGGTACGAAAGGGAGCCAATCCGGCGCGGATCTCTTGACAATCACTCCCTGTATCGCTTCCCTCCAGCCGTTTGATCCCGATCAGAGTTGACCTCGTGTCGGAATCGGTATCCAAGTCGGACGCGGGGTTGCCTTGATCTTCTTCGGGTAAATTCGATCGGATTTCTATTTCGATGATTTCTCCTTCGATCAGTTCGCCTTCGTTCTTCCCAGATCGGCTGGATTGCGCTCGGCGGAGGAGGAGAGGTGAGGGGACTAAAGCTTTCTGAGCTAAATTTTGGGTTCTTTGTTTGAACTAGGGTTAGGGTTTGTGAGAGGATCCTGGCCATGGCGAGAGAGGTGAATTCGGAAGAAGAGAAGATTACAGAGAGGTAGAGATAGATGTGGGATTTTTTTTCAATAGGTTACGATAATACATGTTTCACCGAGCTTATGAATATACAAACATTTTACCTAAGATTACGTGGCCTTACACGCGTCTGGATTCCCTAAAGTAACCCAATTTTTAGTTTAGATCCGGACCGTGTGATTCGAATCCCAGCCATGGTTGAGCAGGGGTCCCTTTAAACTGACGGCCCGATTCGAATCAGACGGTCCGTATTTAAACTCAAAATTGAGTTACTTTAGGAGATCCGAACTCGCCTTACACCGTTAGTCAAAAAAATATATCCTGAAAATTAAAGGCCGACAGGAATACAGGATACAGAGTTATTTTTTATTTTAGAAATACATCAAATATTTTGTCAGAAAGGACAAAAATATATGTTTTTTTAGATTTAACTGAAGGAATCGAACAGATTGATTATTTGATTTGGTCCCTTAGTTCAATCCAGTTATACCTTTTTTTTTTATTAAAAGGCCTAAGCCTATTTCATTACTGAAAAGTTAAATTACAGCAAAATATTAAGCGGGATATCTCATATCAAAAAGAAAACCCAAGCACTATCTACCCGAATAGGCATTAGCAACAAGCAAAACCAGCAATGTAAAGAAAGCCACAACAGGGCTGAAAGCTAAGCCACACACAGGGGTTAATAAAAGAAGTACTAAATGTTGCCAAAAGAAAAACAGAACAAACCAGTGGTTCATGCATCGTCCAGATTGAGTTCCCCGTCATAAAGTACGATCTGACCAGCCTCCTCCAGCATCAGATCTTCATCAGTCGGGTGCCAAATGTTGAGGGGGATCGCATCCGTATCCACCGGAGCCACAGAGCAGTCTCAGCCTTTATCCTTGGCTTCACATGACCTGTCCATAGTTAACCAAAGATAGAATGAGAAATATGATTTGTCTTGGGGATTTAATGGTATTAGTATTGAAGCAAAGATCATTGCCGGTGTTTCCACAAAGTCCAACAACAGCGCTAACGACTAATAAAAAACCAAGTTTTAGAGTGAGTTGGTAATTGATTTGCAAGTGCAGACTGTCAGAAGCGTATTCCAAGAAAGACTGAGGTTTGGCAGGCGCCTAACCAGAACCAGACTTGCTTGGCGAGGGAGCACGAACAAATAAAGGATCCATCGTTTCAAGATGATCACAGAATTGGCAAGTAGTGAGACCTGTCCACCCTCGCTTAGTCATTTATCTTTTGTGAGAATTTTCTTTCTTTGGGTAAGCCACATAAAAATTCGTATTTTCAAAGGTATAGGTAAGGACCACCAAAGTAAGGGCTGAGATGGAAGTTTTCCTCTATATTTAAGCATTGTATAAGGGACCGAACTGTAAATTTCCAGTTTGTTCCCATCGCCAACTTAGTTGATCGTGAGCAGTGTGAAAGATGTTTGACTAACTATGAGTAGAAGGTCTAACCCTTCTCTATACAATGATTGCTGTAAAATTTCTACGAAATACTAAGATTTTGACCTTGGGAGTGAATAACCTCCTGTAATGAAATGTTAGGGTTAGAGCATATCTCAAAAAGATGGGGGAATCTAGAAGCAATGGAGCATGGTTGGAACCAGATATCAGACCAGAATAGAACTGAGGTTTGTATTCCGGGAGTATGATGTACTAAGCGACCTAAGTGTTCAAGAGCTGTAATAGCTGACCAAAATGCAGAATATGGAATTCGAGCTGTGTGAGAGTAATAATTGGCTAAAATGATGTGTTCCCAAGTACTATGGTAGTTAGGGTCATGAAATTTCCACCACCATTTCATTAGTAAAGCGAGGTTCATTTGTTTCAGATCTAAAATTCTTAACCGCCAAATTCTTTTGCAAAAAAGAAATTTCCCAAGATAGTAAAGAATATTTCGTTTAGTGGGGCTAGCACCTTGCCACAGAAATCTGCGACGGATTTTATCTATAGACTGAATAACATGAGCAGGAATCTTAAGTACGGACAGAGTATACAAAGGTACTGCGGAAAGTACAGAATTCAGAAGAGTCAAGCGTCCCCCTAAGGACAGCAGACTACCCTTCCAGTTTTGCAATTTCTGTTCTACCTTATCTATAAGAAACATCCAATCTGTTTTGATCCAGTTATACCTAAAACCACACACTTTGCTAGAAAAGTTAAGAGACTGAATTATTAAATCGATCTTTTTCATTTATTTTGCAACAGAGCTGGTTTTTCCCTCTCTTCAGATTCAGCTCGAAAAGTTCATTTCTCAACAGATCAGCATCTCTGCTGTTCAACGTCTTCACTTCATTAATATTGTATGTATTTTTTTAACTCTTTTGTTAATATTTCAGGATATTTGAAAGTAATATTTGAGTTAGATTCTAAATTTGTGTTCAGGAAAATAATTGTAATCAATGTTTACTGCAGAGATAACATCCTCAACGGACATGTGAAATCAGTTATTGTCATGCTTTGGCGGAGTCCGACTTAAAACAGCATCCCTGCATCCATCCAACAACCAGTCAATCTACATCGTCAACAAAAAAACATACATAATGTAATCAACTACAAACCTCAGTAATCAGTTATTTACCGATATACCTCTTTATAACTGATTTAGTCAGTATAACTATCGTACAAACATATTGAATGAATTCATACAAATATATTTAAATTATTGTATGCATTTAACCGTCGATAACAATTAAATCTACTTTTTCATAAAATGCATTACTTAAGTTAAACTTAAAACCTTTAACATGCAATTTATAGATGTTTAGATCTTTGAAAATAATTTCAGATTCAAAGACCCTATCCCGTTAAATAATTCTTTAAAAAAAATCTTTTCGGTGGGAAGATGTAGCACGAAGACGTTACCAAACATTTCTTGAAGGTAGTGACCAAATTCGATGCGATCAAGTAGGCATACAAAGATAAAAAAATAAAAAATAAAAAAAGCGTACTGACAGTGAGATAAGAGCGTGAGGGACGACCGACGACGGGACGTAATTTTCAGATGGTGGAAACCGAATTCTTTTAATAAATCATAAAAAAAAAATGCGGAACCAGTTTCATTGCTTTGTGATACGTCCTGTATAAGAGAGAGTAGGCAGTATGGAAAAGGGGTTGAGCTCGCTCTGTTGCGGAATGATAGGTCGAGATGTGTGTAGAATTTGAAGCTCGGATTGAATTAGAGATATTCAGACTCTGACCTATACGATATTTCTTTTAGCAAAAGTTTTCCGACCCTTGTTTAATGGGTCTTCTTGTCTAATATAGTCTGTCCATAACCGTTATGCTGCGCGGTTATGGGAAATTGGGCGGTTATGCCAACCGTATCGGTGGTTATCCCAGCGGAGCGGTGCAAACCAATTTCAGGCTGAGTCTCGTGAGGCTATACGAGGCTTTTTATTAGGCCATGTTTGGATGGATTATGGACTTCTCATATTGACTCCGAATTGGTTTTTAAAGAGGTCCGAATTCCGGTTCTTTCATGACCGTAAAGAAGTAGTTTTAAGGACCTTTGGAACATGATCCTATCAGTTTGATTTTATAAAATTATAAGTACGAATAGGTTATTTGACACCAAACTGAATTAATTTGTAAATGCTGAATAGCGTATTCGGCACAAGCATATTTCACGGGATTTTCTGTTGAATAGTAAAAAAGAAAATGATTTTTCACTGTGCCAAATAAGCTGGTCGGCCTGGCACCTTTTTTCTCTTTGCCGAGTAGGAATCTCGGTCCCAAAATAAAAATTGAATGATTTTGCCTCTGAATCCATTTGCCTCATCAGTAGGGGTGAAAACGGTATGAATAATAAATTCTGATCGATCTATATTTGAAAATTAGATATGGATATCTGATATTCAAAAGTTCATGTCGATATGGATACTGATATCGTTTTACGCTTCAATTATCCGTATCCGAATAGTAGATATATCATCTTTTAATATATATTATGAAAAATATTGTTATTCACCATTAAAATCAGATAATATTATGAACTTTGGTATTTTTAATATTTTTTTAATAAAGATCATATTTGATAATATCCGTATCTGTATCAGGCTGATATTTGATCCGTATTCGTATCCCAAAAATTTAAAAAAGATATGGATATAGTTTTACCATCCGCTCGTTTTCACCTAGATTCATCACTGACCAAAATAAAAAAAATCATGCCCTATGATATATAAAAATGATGGTATATAAATATCATGCCATCAAATTCATTTTGATTTACGCTTATGGATGATTATAAAATGATGATGTATGAACCGAGAAAAAAAAACATTTCGTATGTAGTTAGCAAGGATTATATCGTCTTGTATAAACTGAACCAACATTATATCGATTATATCCCATTTGGCAGCGAAAAAAAAAAAATGTACTAAATGTTATTTGGCATAGAGGACTCCACCAATAGCCACACATTTCGAG
>JAJGRW010000064.1:69032-186393 GCA_025461045.1 Carex parvula
CTCGAAATGTGTGGCTATTGGTGGAGTCCTCTATGCCAAATAACATTTAGTACATTTTTTTTTTTTCGCTGCCAAATGGGATATAATCGATATAATGTTGGTTCAGTTTATACAAGACGATATAATCCTTGCTAACTACATACGAAATGTTTTTTTTTCTCGGTTCATACATCATCATTTTATAATCATCCATAAGCGTAAATCAAAATGAATTTGATGGCATGATATTTATATACCATCATTTTTATATATCATAGGGCATGATTTTTTTTATTTTGGTCAGTGATGAATCTAGGTGAAAACGAGCGGATGGTAAAACTATATCCATATCTTTTTTAAATTTTTGGGATACGAATACGGATCAAATATCAGCCTGATACAGATACGGATATTATCAAATATGATCTTTATTAAAAAAATATTAAAAATACCAAAGTTCATAATATTATCTGATTTTAATGGTGAATAACAATATTTTTCATAATATATATTAAAAGATGATATATCTACTATTCGGATACGGATAATTGAAGCGTAAAACGATATCAGTATCCATATCGACATGAACTTTTGAATATCAGATATCCATATCTAATTTTCAAATATAGATCGATCAGAATTTATTATTCATACCGTTTTCACCCCTACTGATGAGGCAAATGGATTCAGAGGCAAAATCATTCAATTTTTATTTTGGGACCGAGATTCCTACTCGGCAAAGAGAAAAAAGGTGCCAGGCCGACCAGCTTATTTGGCACAGTGAAAAATCATTTTCTTTTTTACTATTCAACAGAAAATCCCGTGAAATATGCTTGTGCCGAATACGCTATTCAGCATTTACAAATTAATTCAGTTTGGTGTCAAATAACCTATTCGTACTTATAATTTTATAAAATCAAACTGATAGGATCATGTTCCAAAGGTCCTTAAAACTACTTCTTTACGGTCATGAAAGAACCGGAATTCGGACCTCTTTAAAAACCAATTCGGAGTCAATATGAGAAGTCCATAATCCATCCAAACATGGCCTAATAAAAAGCCTCGTATAGCCTCACGAGACTCAGCCTGAAATTGGTTTGCACCGCTCCGCTGGGATAACCACCGATACGGTTGGCATAACCGCCCAATTTCCCATAACCGCGCAGCATAACGGTTATGGACAGACTATATTAGACAAGAAGACCCATTAAACAAGGGTCGGAAAACTTTTGCTAAAAGAAATATCGTATAGGTCAGAGTCTGAATATCTCTAATTCAATCCGAGCTTCAAATTCTACACACATCTCGACCTATCATTCCGCAACAGAGCGAGCTCAACCCCTTTTCCATACTGCCTACTCTCTCTTATACAGGACGTATCACAAAGCAATGAAACTGGTTCCGCATTTTTTTTTTATGATTTATTAAAAGAATTCGGTTTCCACCATCTGAAAATTACGTCCCGTCGTCGGTCGTCCCTCACGCTCTTATCTCACTGTCAGTACGCTTTTTTTATTTTTTATTTTTTTATCTTTGTATGCCTACTTGATCGCATCGAATTTGGTCACTACCTTCAAGAAATGTTTGGTAACGTCTTCGTGCTACATCTTCCCACCGAAAAGATTTTTTTTAAAGAATTATTTAACGGGATAGGGTCTTTGAATCTGAAATTATTTTCAAAGATCTAAACATCTATAAATTGCATGTTAAAGGTTTTAAGTTTAACTTAAGTAATGCATTTTATGAAAAAGTAGATTTAATTGTTATCGACGGTTAAATGCATACAATAATTTAAATATATTTGTATGAATTCATTCAATATGTTTGTACGATAGTTATACTGACTAAATCAGTTATAAAGAGGTATATCGGTAAATAACTGATTACTGAGGTTTGTAGTTGATTACATTATGTATGTTTTTTTGTTGACGATGTAGATTGACTGGTTGTTGGATGGATGCAGGGATGCTGTTTTAAGTCGGACTCCGCCAAAGCATGACAATAACTGATTTCACATGTCCGTTGAGGATGTTATCTCTGCAGTAAACATTGATTACAATTATTTTCCTGAACACAAATTTAGAATCTAACTCAAATATTACTTTCAAATATCCTGAAATATTAACAAAAGAGTTAAAAAAATACATACAATATTAATGAAGTGAAGACGTTGAACAGCAGAGATGCTGATCTGTTGAGAAATGAACTTTTCGAGCTGAATCTGAAGAGAGGGAAAAACCAGCTCTGTTGCAAAATAAATGAAAAAGATCGATTTAATAATTCAGTCTCTTAACTTTTCTAGCAAAGTGTGTGGTTTTAGGTATAACTGGATCAAAACAGATTGGATGTTTCTTATAGATAAGGTAGAACAGAAATTGCAAAACTGGAAGGGTAGTCTGCTGTCCTTAGGGGGACGCTTGACTCTTCTGAATTCTGTACTTTCCGCGGTACCTTTGTATACTCTGTCCGTACTTAAGATTCTTGCTCATGTTATTCAGTCTATAGATAAAATCCGTCGCAGATTTCTGTGGCAAGGTGCTAGCCCCACTAAACGAAATATTCTTTACTATCTTGGGAAATTTCTTTTTTGCAAAAGAATTTGGCGGTTAGGAATTTTAGATCTGAAACAAATGAACCTCGCTTTACTAATGAAATGGTGGTGGAAATTTCATGACCCTAACTACCATAGTACTTGGAAACACATCATTTTAGCCAATTATTACTCTCACACAGCTCGAATTCCATATTCTGCATTTTGGTCAGCTATTACAGCTCTTGAACACTTAGGTCGCTTAGTACATCATACTCCCGGAATACAAACCTCAGTTCTATTCTGGTCTGATATCTGGTTCCAACCATGCTCCATTGCTTCTAGATTCCCCCATCTTTTTGAGATATGCTCTAACCCTAACATTTCATTACAGGAGGTTATTCACTCCCAAGGTCAAAATCTTAGATTTCGTAGAAATTTTACAGCAATCATGTATAGAGAATGGTTAGACCTTCTACTCATAGTTAGTCAAACATCTTTCACACATGCTCACGATCAACTAAGTTGGCGATGGGAACAAACTGGAAAATTTACAGTTCGGTCCCTTTATACAATGCTTAACTATAGAGGAAAACTTCCATCTCAGCCCTTACTTTGGTGGTCCTTACCTATACCTTTGAAAATACGAATTTTTATGTGGCTTACCCAAAGAAAGAAAATTCTCACAAAAGATAATTGACTAAGCGAGGGTGGACAGGTCTCACTACTTGCCAATTCTGTGATCATCTTGAAACGATGGATCATTTATTTGTTCGATGCTCCCTCGCCAAGCAAGTCTGGTTCTGGTTAGGCGCCTGCCAAAACCTCAGTCTTTCTTGGAATAAGCTTTCTGACAGTCTGCACTTTGCAAATCAATTACCAACTCACTCTAAAACTGGTTTTTTATTAGTCGTTAGCGCTGTTTGTTGGACTTTGTGGAAACACCGCAATGATCTTTGCTTCAATACTAATACCATTAAATCCCCAAGACAAATCATATTTCTCATTCTATCTTTGGTTAACTATTGGACAGGTCATGTGAAGCCAAGGATAAAGGCTGAGACTGCTCTGTGGCTCCCGGTGGATACGGATGCGATCCCCCTCAACATTTGGCACCCGACTGATGAAGATCTGATGCTGGAGGAGGCTGGTCAGATCGTACTTTATGACGGGGAACTCAATCTGGACGATGCATGACCACTGGATTGTTCTGTTTTTCTTTTGGCAACATTTAGTACTTCTTTTATTAGCCCCTGTGTGTGGCTTAGCTTCAGCCCTGATGTGGCTTTCTTTACATTGCTGGTTTTTGCTTGTTGCTGATGCTTTATTCGGATATATAGTGCTTGGGATTTCTTTTGATGTGAGATATCCCGATTAACATTTGCTGTAATTTAACTTTTCAGTAATGAAATGGGCTTAGGCCTTTTTAATCAAAAAAAAAGGTATAACTGGATTGAACTAAGGGACCAAATCAAATAATCAATCTGTTCGATTCCTTCAGTTAAATCTAAAAAACATATATTTTTGTCCTTTCTGACAAAATATTTGATGTATTTCTAAAATAAAAAAATAACTCTGTATCCTGTATTCCTGTCGGCCTTTAATTTTCAGGATATATTTTTTTTGACTAACGGTGTAAGGCGAGTTCGGATCTCCTAAAGTAACTCAATTTTTGAGTTTAAATACGGACCGTCTGATTCGAATAGGGCCGTCAGTTTAAAGGGACCCCTGCTCAACCTGGCTGGGATTCGAATCACACGGTCCGGATCTAAACTAAAAATTGGGTTACTTTAGGGAATCCGGACGCGTGTAAGGCCACGTAATCTTAGGTAAAATGTTTGTATATTCATAAGCTCGGTGAAACATGTATTATCGTAACCTATTGAAAAAAAATCCCACATCTATCTCTACCTCTCTGTAATCTTCTTTCTTCCGAATTCACCTCTCTCGCCATGGCCAGGATCCTCTCACAAACCCTAACCCTAGTTCAAAAAAGAACCCAAAATTTAGCTCAGAAAGCTTTAGTCCCCTCACCTCTCCTCCTCCGCCGAGCGCAATCCAGCCGATCTGGGAAGAACGAAGGCGAACTGATCGAAGGAGAAATCATCGAAATAGAAATCCGATCGAATTTACCCGAAGAAGATCAAGGCAACCCCGCGTCCGACTTGGATACCGATTCCGACACGAGGTCAACTCTGATCGGGATCAAACGGCTGGAGGAAGCGATACAGGGAGTGATTGTCAAGAGATCCGCGCCGGATTGGCTCCCTTTCGTACCAGGTGCATCGTACTGGGTCCCACCTTTCAAAAAACCGATTGGAGTTATGGAATTGGTGAGTCGAGTCGCTAACGAGAGAGGAGAGATCGTGGTGATGAGTGAAGAAGAGTCTCTCTCTTTTGGTTCTGCTAATGGATATCCTAGCTCTACCTACTTCCTCGAAGGTATGCAAGATCTGACTTTTTTTTTCTGATTTTTTTTCTATATTATTGATAATTATGGTGGTTTTCCCCCTCTTTTTGGGTAGAATTTGCTAGACATAAATGTTCTTGTATGCGTTGGGATTTGCTATGCGAAAGTCTGATTTTGGGGTCGCAACAATTGCACTTGGTTCAGTCAAAGCCCCTGAAAGTTTCCATGTCCAGTTAGCCCCTACCTTGAACTTTCAGTACTTGTTTAATTCCATTCATTCATCGTGTGCAGATTCCTTTCGAAAGTATGGTAAAAATTTTCTTAACAAACTGATGGTTTTCTGAATAGGTTCTAGTTATATTGAATTGTTGTTAGAAATAATCTTTACAATAATAATGGTGTCTAAATTTTATGATGGACTCAATCAACAACATATGCATCTATTGCTATAAGATCATACAACTGTCTCCTTAAGTGCCAAGGAAAGACACTCAAGCCACTTCTTTATTTCCCATATGATGGTACTTAGTAATGTGCGCATTATATTATACAGTAGTGCCAGCTAAAATAGGCTTGAATTACACTCTCAATGGAAGAAAGCTGTAATTAACATTGGTTTAGATTGAATTACTTTCTCCATGGAAGTAAGATGTAATTAACATTAGTTTAGATTGCCTGGATTGAGTTACATATTAACTTGTTCAACTGACAGGTGGACCCCCACATCCAGTGAAAAAGATATCAAGGAAGATTGCCTCCCAAACAGACGATGAGGAAAGTTAATTCCTTGTCTGGCCCCACGGAAGGGTACTAAGGCCGGTACAATACATTCCCTTTTGATTTTATTTTGATTTTAAGTGACTTTTTTCATCAAAGATGGTCTGAATTACGGTGGCGGCATTCTTTGCACTAGGCCATTTATGTCAGTACGAAACTTACCTGATAAGTTGGCAAGATACTTGAAGTCCTTGTCAGTGTCTTTTTTGTTGATACCTTGTAAGTGTTTTCCGGGCGAACCTTTGGAATCAGGAGTGAGGGGGTTAATGCACATTAAATGTTGAATTGGAGCTTCTTTATAACTATTTTTTTCTGTCTGATTTGTAGGTTTCAAGTGCAATAACCTTGGATTGTGGCTAGCTCTATTTTGCAGGGGAGCTTGTACATAGACAACAAAAGGGATTAAACCCCTACCCCCCTCCCCACTTTTCTCCCCTTCTCTTGCAAAAAAACAGTGCTTATGTGAGTCTATCAGTGTATAACTGTATATTGAAAGTGGTTGGTTGAGTAATTCAATAATGCCATGTAGGCCTCAAGGTGTTATGTTGCTAATGCATGTTCTAGTTTTTATTTATATTTAACCTTTTGGCTTTTGATATCTAGTTTAGTTTATCACATGGCATGGTCAGTATTAGCTGGTTGGAAAGATGTTGTGTTAATTGATTTGCTTTTCTGATTCTGATGCCAATTGATTTCATTTGCTAGCTGATGATTAGCATGAACTAACATATATCTGGATATGTATGCGAATCTTATAGATGGTGTTAATCTTATAAGATGGATCTGGCATGTTTGATTTGTGTATAGTAGGATCTGAGTCCCAAAATCAGATGTTTACACAGAAGCCTAATTCGATTCAGTCATTTGGAAATTTTATATGGCACAGAGTAAAATTCAAATTTGCATTGATAATGTTATTTTTGTTGCTATATTTTGAAATTTCAGCGTAATTGGATTCTGATAAGAATCCAAATAGGATTATAATCTGATCTGGCATCTGCTACAACAATAAATATGGATCTGCATTTTCATTCTGTTATTTCTACAGGATTCAGATCCTTTGAATATTATAATACAAATATGGGAAATGAAATTGAAACTTAGTAAATATCAGTAACAGTTAGATATTTTAAACTTTCAAGTTACAGGAATATAGGGACTGTATTTACCAGTACGTCTTAAGTATCAGCACCAGTTAGATAATTCTTCATGCATCTAGCATTTCTAAAGAAGGTTTAACAGTACAGTGTTACTCTGGTATGGAGCTATCAGTTTCCTGTAGTTGAAATAGCTTCTGCTATAGCACAATGGGCAATGCCAGTAATAAGACCTTTCTGCCACAGGAAGTGGCATGTTACATATCATAAAACAACATATATTACTATCATAAAACATATATTACTAGTACAAATAGTAGACGTTCATATTTGCGATGGCTTTGAAATTAGTGTAACATTGAGATGTACGCAGTACTCAACAAGTACCATCTTAGCTCTTACTTGGGAATGAAATTAGCATGATTGCCTTGGAGAACATACATAGAACAATACAATAATAGGACAAATAGGTATCGGGAATGATAGTGATAACTTAGAAAATTATGACAGAAAGTACATCGTTTTAGATGCTAGATAACAATAATATAGGGCTGATAGGGCCATGTTCCAAAGTCCTCCTAACCTCTCACGGGCCTATGAAAGAACCGGAATTCGGACCTCCTGAGAAACTAATCGGGATCATATAGAAAGCTCGGGTCCACCAAAACCGGCCCAACCAGGCCTTAAAGCCTCATGTGATATGGGTCCAGCCCGAACTCGGCTACGACCGCCTTTATAACAGGATAACCGTTCCTATGGTTAAAATAACCGAACGACGCTCTCTCTAACCGTCATGACAACGCGGAATAGCGGGTAAGAGAACAACCTATATAAGGCAGAACGGCTCATGGAATGGGGGTCAAAATTGTTGCTTACTTAAAGCGAGATATCATACATACTAGAGTCTGAATATCTCCTAACCACAACCATTCCCACTTCAAGAACCGACTTCATCAATCTCGGCCTGCCACCTCGAGGCAGGACGAGCCCAACCTGAAAAACCTTTTCACATACCACCTACTCTCCACGAGATAGGCCGTATCACAGGGCTTATATCTACCGGTATGTCGTCTTAGAAACTTGGTTTCATCTAGTACAATAATGAATGATATTAACGTTACGCACTAGTAAGTTACAAAGCTAACACGTGTTAGTCAGGAGCTCAAACAAAATGTTTTCAATTATTTTTCCAAAGATAATTTGATATATTATATTTTTATTATCAATAACTTGTTTCAAATTATGCTAATAATAAATCTAATGAGACTTATCATTAGAAAGAGAATATTTGGAAAAAAAAAAAAGAATGTAAACTTTTAGACAACTTGTTGGTATCTTGGAATTTCAATTGGTACTCTCTTGTATGCAGAAGATTGTCAGATGACCTGTACGTACGTAATGCTGTCCATATTTGATCGTTCCTTTTCGGGAAAAATAAAACTAAAAAATTATAAAACAGGATTGTAAATCATAAATTTGCAAAATGGAATGAACGGGTTCAGAGTCTGACTTTTAGCAAAATAATAATTCGGATCCTGGAAGTACAAAATTTTAAATTTGTTTTATTGGAGATGAAAATTACGAGTATAGAAATAAAAGAAAAGGTCATACTCTGAAAATCCGACCTTCTATTTTTTTTATATGCGAGTAAGAGATGCAAATTCGTTGTTGTTTCTTCTGGAACAGTAGGATTCTGCTTTTAGAGAGAGAGAGAAAAGCAATGGATGAGAGAGAAGGAAATAAGAGTACCTAGGCAGCCACTGTCAGATTTTTTTTAAAAAAAGAAGAAGAAAAGAAGAGAACTCTCTCCTCTCCACCTCTCCAGCGGCCCACCACGCCGCTCTGCCACAGCTCCACCGCCTCTGCCTTCCTGTCCTCTTACACCTCCGTCGGGACAGAGAGAGTTGACAACGATAGCCCAGCGCCAACCCTCTCATCTCCCGGCACCCCACCACCCCGTCACACCCTCGCATCTCTCTACCCTATTTCACCCTGTCCATCTTCTTCGCCGCACCATCTCTTGCTCTCTCTACTCGCTGCACCTGACCTCACCATAAAAATTCAGATCTAGATTTTCTCCTACCCATTGCCCTCGCTACTCCTCTCTTACCCCGCCTCTAAACCCTAGACCGCTTTCTTCCTCACTTTCTCACCCTTCCTTACCACTAAAACCGCTACACAAAACTTTAGATAGGGCAGGAGAGGTCAAGATCCGCGCTGGCCTCCCTTGCCCGCAAACCAAACCCAAAAAAAAAAATGCCTTTCATTCGGTTGCTGGCCAATTGATGTTGAAGGTCATCGGTGTCTACTTTCGATGGAAAGTGTTTGTTATTTTAATTTTAATTTTTATGATGTTTGTGTTGTTAGATGTTAAAGTTTAGAAGTCGATGTTTTTAGATGTGATGTCGATGTTTAGATGTTGATGTGGATGTTGTTCTGAATGTAAACAATAGATGTAATTTTATGCTTAATTAATAAAAATATACTTGGCAGCCACTGCCAAGGTTTCAATAAAAAAAAAGAGAGAAGGAAAGAAGAGAGAAGGAGAAAACAGGACCCTTCTATTCCTACTAGAATATCGGCGGATTTGGTTTAGCGAGTAAGGGTGACGAGTATAAAAGTTGAAGGAGAATGTCGTATTATGACAATCTCTTCTTATAATTAAATATCTCTAACTTGGAGATTGGTCTTTGGTCTAATGACAGAGGCAGTACCCTCTGTGTGAGAGGTCGCATGCTTGAAATGCGGATGGAACACTCCTTGTGGATATTAAATCAGTTAGATGGCTTGACCTCCAACTTTGTAGAAGAAAAAAAAAGATATCTCTAACTTGGCCTTTTCTCTGATATGTAATTCATATAGGCCGAATTCAAAGAGGTTTTTTTTTTAAATAGAATTACTTTAAATAATTTCAACGGAACAAGCCTCTGCGGGGCTGAATTTCGAAAACTAGCCTCCACCGATCCTAGGGACCGGTGGAGCAAAAAAAACCCATTCTACACCGGTCCTAGGGACCGGTGGAGCCTGTTTTGCACCAGCCGATACCCTCGCCACAGAAAATCCCCATCTATACCTCCACCGATCCCTAGGACCGGTGGAGTCTTGATCTCCGAATTTCAGCCCGAGAGTTCCATCTCTGTCTCTCCCTTTCCTCTCCTTCTTCGTCTTTCCTCTCCGAACTCTTTTTTTGTTTTTTTTGTTTTTCTTTTATCCTCTCAATTTACTCAATCATTTCTCCATCCAATTGTTTTAAAATTTCTAAATCGTCTAAGAGAGTTAGAAACTCTTCAGATCTACGATTTTGACAAGGTAAATATCCCTCTTTTTATAATTTTTTATTTTAGCCGAATTAAAATGAATAACTAATTTAATTTAGTTTGTTTAGTATATTTATATTGTTTTTGTGAAATGTAGTGTTAAATTAGTATTTGGTGTAATTTAGTGTTGATTTGGAGTATATTTAGTAATTTAGTGGTAATGTAGTGTAATTTAGAGTTCATTTGATGTTAATTTAGTGTAATGTAGTGCTAATGTAGTGTTAATTTAGAGTTTATTTGATGTTAATTTAGTGTAATTTAGTATATATGTAGTATAATTTTGTGTAATTAAGTGTTCATGTAGTATAATGTAACTTTTTAGTAATATGTATTATAACTTTTGTAAAATTAGATAAATGTGTGATGACTCTCATGAAGTTTAAAATTAGATAAAATTATAAATGTGTAAAATTAGTAATATGTAGTATAAATTTGTGTAATTAAGTGTTCATGAAGTTTATTATTAAAATCAAAATTAGATGATATGTTATTTACATATAGTTCAATTTTCATATTGTAGCCATATGCTTGAAAAAATATTTGTTTATATATTTATGTGTGATGACTCTCATCAGTTGCAAAAATATTTGTTTATCAAATTTTCTAACAGAGTCAATGGATAATCCGGATTATCCAGAGTTGTTGAAATTAGCACCACAGAACCACAGGGCATGGGAAGTTCGTGATATGGTAATTTTGATTATATTTATTAATTATTTGTTGCAAATAAATATTATATGAAGTATTTGAAGGGTTTATAATGTTTTAATTCTTTTTGGCAGCCTACCTCTTCATTGCAGGTAAATTCACATCAGACTAGTATTGCTTACAACAGTCGGATGGACGGTGCTCTGAAGAGGTTAGGGTTGTATCAAATTGCTCGCCTTAATGATTGCAAGATTGATCCGCATTTGATTACTGCTCTGGTTGAGAGGTGGAGGCCGGAGACCAATACATTTCATCTACCTGTCGATGAGGTGACAGTGACGTTGGAAGATGTTGCATGTCTATGGGGCTTATCGATTAAGGGTAATTATTAATCAGAAGTTGTTTATCGGTTAATTTAATTAACTATTTATAAAAAATAAATTGTTAATTGTATAATTCTTTTAATTTGCAGGTGACACGATTACTGGCACCAGCGATACTGATTGGGACCCATACTTAGAGTTTGATCTAGGGCTGATCCGGCTATTTTTTACAATCACCTCCATCAGACAATGCCATATAAATATAGGATTTATAATCCTAACACACCGAAAGAACCGTCTCTGCTTATGCGCTTAGATTAAAATGGTTGCGGGCGCAATTTAGTTTACCCTTAGAAGATTGGAACAATGATGAGATAGTTGCACGGTACACTCGAGGTTTTTGTATGGATTTATTCGGGTCGGTTATGTTTCCAGATTCAAGTGCGGATGGAGTCCTTGCGATGTACTTGCAATTCATCAATGATCTAGAGACTCCACGAGAATACAATTGGGGAGGTGCTGTACTTGCACATCTCTATCGAGAGTTGTAACGTGCTTGCCACGCGGGGGCAGACACGATAGCGGGTCCGATGTTGTTGTTACAGATTTGGTCATGGACTCGATTTACTGTTGGTCGGCCTATACCCCGATCAGAGCCACCTCCCTTCGGTGGTGCCGATGAGGATACGAGGAATGCTTTCGGTGTGAAGTGGACCACTTTTCATTTGTGGCCAGAGAACCCTCACTTAGGTAAAAAGATTTACAATTCGAGATAACTTCGATAGATTTATAATTGTTTTTTAAAATTTATATTTTTTTTACAGGTGGTACAACCACGTATAGAGATAACTTCGATAGACTAGCTGATGAGACCGTTAACTGGCGACCATACGTTGATTACTATGATCAGTTACCTCCACATGTCCGACGACAAAAGAGGTATTGGATGAGATGCGGTTACGTGATCCTATTTTTGGATGGTGGAGTTTCAGCATGCAGATAGGGTCATGCACCAGTTTGGTAAGTACCAAGAGGTCCCGCCTCCTCCTCCTCTACCATGGGATGAGATCAGTTATTTACGAAAGACGTGGTATCACGATGGCAATTCAACAAGGGATGGTTATTGGGCGATTACTCTTAGTGAGTACATCGAGAAGCCTGCAGTATTAATTGGAGAGCGGAGACCATATGACATGAGTAGGCATCATATGTACATGCATTGGTTCAACGCGCGTGGTATGAGATCAGTGTATCTATCAGATAACAATCCGGAAGCTCTACGACGTCAGGCTCCCCCGCGGACAGGAGATGTTGCAACACTGGCATACGTTCCTCATGGTCATAGGCATTCTCGTGTGGTTCGTACATTATTTTTTTTTCAATCAAACTAGATTTTTCAATATTAATGTGCAATATGTCACAGTTCGAACTGTATTATGCAGATTTCTCGAGAGATACAATTCACTATGCAGGCAATAGACATGGTGAAGACCCCGGGACAAATGGCATATGGCAAGATGATGCTCGAGAATGCTCGTGACATTATGGAGGATATTGATCAGATCCATATCTTCCGAGGCATACTCGACAGTGCTGGGATCCCTATGGACTTGGACATGATCAATTTGGATGATGATTTTCCTGATCAGCATTATCGTCGCCCTACAACTTCAGAGCCTCCCCGGACGTGGGACAACTTTATGAGCGGCACAGAGCATGGATCTATATCTCAGTTCATGATCGATGAACTAGCGGGTGGCTTTAGTATGATGGGACCATCCACTGCAGATCCGGGAAATCTTACAGCAGATTATGCTCCATCCACTTCAGGTCCACCTCTTGGAGTCCGTACAAGGCAGCCTACTCAGCCGTACACTCCCGGGACTGACGCCCTTGGACTACCGTGTGCGCGTCGACGAAAGTGTTAACATGTTTCGACTGAGTAAGTGCCTCTGTTAAGCATGATACCTTTTAATTTTTTGATTGGATCCATTATTTATTGATTAATGCATGATACCTTTTAATTTTTTTTTTTGCAGAGGTACCTGAAGAGTAATTAGATTGGATCCATTAATATAAGGTTAATGTTAGATTGGATCCATTATTATATGTATGTTATCTGTAATGTTAAATGGACTATTGTAACTTTAATTGGACTAACTTTAATTATCCTTTAAATTATGTTTATTTGAATTTTTGTAGCATGGCTAAATGTGTTGTTTAAATTATGCTTATTTGAATCATATTTGAAATTCATGTATGTACCACTGAAGCATAATTTCTTGATTAAATTCTTAGAATACAATAAAAATGTCAAAGATAAATTCTTAGAATACAATAAAAATTCTTAGAATACAACATAAATTCTTAGAATACAATAAAAATGACATGCATATAAAAATGTCAACATAAATTCTTAGAATACAATAAAAATGTCTAAATAAGATACATTAATGCATGTCATAACAAAATAAGATACATTAAACTTAGAAATCCCTAAATCCTACGAGTTTATCGAGTCGATGCACCTGTTACAAAATGAGTACAACTTAGTTCAAATAAAATGGCAAACAAATTGTATTTTGAATTTTTAAATTGTTATACTCGAATGTCTTGCTGTAGTTGGCTCTTGATTATGTTGTCGAGCATTCCGCCTCGTGGCAGGGGCCTTCATTTTGTCCATAGTCATTATTCTTCGCTTGTGTTTCTCCTACCCTTATTTATTTTTTCCTTATCCAGATCTGGCCTTATAATGGGGCCATTATACATTGGCCAATTCCGTTTATTTCCAAATCCATTGAAACGACCAGACCAAGTGTTTATATAATTTTGTAAGCTGTAATATGGGCTAACATAGTCGTTAGGATTTAGCCTCCTAAAGAAACAAATTGCCAGAACATGGTTACATGGGATTCCTGTTAATTGAGGTCTCCAACACACACATATAGGCATTCCTTCTGCAGGAAAGGTAACATCGTACTTCACTTCGCCCCGAACACCCTTCAATTAAAAAATCATATTTACATCAAATGTATTACGTGAAAGTAAATAATTAGATTTATCGAATTACTGACTTACTGTCTCGAGAATTCCATTTTTATCAATAACCTCATAGTTGTTATGGCCATAATACATCGGTCTTACATCATGTTTCCTTGCTTTCTCATTACGACGATGTAAAAGCAGTGTAATGTTCATTGAAAAATCCAATCCCGTTGCCTCCCATCCAATCGCGGCCTCCCGCCTATTTACAAACCAGTCGACGCACTTATAAAAGGTCTTCTCAACAATTGCACACACAGGTAGTTGCCTGGCAATCCTAAATACACTGTTTAGTACCTCAGAGCCATTACTTGTCATTATACCCCATCGATTGAGGAATCCATCATGCACTTGTGCCCACTTATGCAGAGCCGTTTACCAAATTTCATAATGTAGTCATATACGTCTGCATCTCTTTGCTTAATCATTTCCATACCCTCTTCAAATCTCCAGATTTTTTTCTTCTCAACATATTTCTTGAATACCTTTTTGATCCACTTTTGAGGGTATTTTTTCCAAATATTTTCACAAATATGCTGTGAACACAGTCGGTGGACAGCTTCACCGTTTTCTTCACACCATCCCAGATTAGGAGCCTCAAACACCCCTCGTATACCAAGGTGCTGGTCCGAGATAACGCATATTCTTCCTGGCCCGACAACATTGATACGCAACCAATTCATAAACCAACTCCAATTTTCTATAGACTCTTTTTCACAAATTGCAAATGCAAGTGGCAAGAGTTGTTGCTCTACATCGTAAGCACAAGCCATAAAAAGTTTACCCTTGTATCTTCCGGATAAGAACCCGGCATCAACACTGATAACGGGTTGAAGATGAGGCTATGCTTCAATGCATGGTCCAAATGCCCATGCAACCCGGTTGAAAATATTAGTATTAAACTTGTCTGATGGTTCATGTTCTAGTAGGTACTGTGTACCTGGATTAGATGCTTTGATGGCACCCAACAACGATGGCAGCATCTCGTAAGACTTCTCCCAGCTCCCAAACAAGTCGGCAATTGCAAGTTCCCTAAACAACTTGTTATACGAGGGCACTACTGACCCAAATTTAACTTTAACCATATGCTTGACCGCTTTAATGCTTAACTCCAGATCATCTTTCAAAGCCGGTTTAATAATATTAGCAATTACTCTGGCAGTCATTTGATGACTATCCAATCTTTCAGCACTTCCAAAACATGTGTGGATAAACGGGTTGGTGGAAATTGTCCATGCACCTGTTGGTACTACAATTGCATACAATTTCCATTGGCATTTAGAAGATTTACATTTAACTCTATACTTAGTTTTGCTGCTGTTTAGCACGACTAACTCTGTGTTTCGGGGTAGGTGAAAATCAGCAAGTTTTGATTTTAGTTTGGCTTTGGATTCAAACATTTGACCTTCAGCAAATTTTTCATCTAACCTAGGGGGGTTCGCAAAAAATGCACGATCCTTGTATGGCATTGGCAATTCATCGTTGAATGATGAACATGGATGCTTAAGTCCTCGATTGAGGAATGAGATCGACTCGTGCCAATCCTTCAATATTTCTCGGGCGTTCATTTCAGCCTCATATTCGTCCATATCTGCGTCCCATGCTTCAGCCGAATCGTCATCATTAAAAGAACTTGTATCATATTCTGTGTCTTGATCTGATTGCTCACAAGGGTCATCACCAGCCTGAACCAGAGGTGTGTAGGTGGGTATAGGTACACTGTCCGAGTCAGGATGAAAGCCTGGTCTGAACCGACTGGTGTGTTACTACCTCCAGGCAAACTATCTGGACACGGATCATAACTGATTTGGTTCTACCCTGGTGTGCCTCAGCTACCAATTCTATAACCTTAAATCCAGCCACTTGAGCTGCAGTTTGTTTAATGACATCCCAAGTTTTCTCATTTTCTATCCGAAATAGTGAGAAATGGTACGATCCGGGTTGTGCTGTGTTCATACGTACCCTGATTGTCAATTTGACTCGACTTGGAAGCAATTCAAGTCCAACGTATATTTGCCGTCTTATAATAGCAAAACTGGTAGAATTAGATACGGTAAAGGTAAATGCAGCCCCTATGTCATAACCAACACCTGTTGAAGTGCTTTGGAGGTTACCACCATAATACACATTGATCAATAGCAGTGACATTTTGCTGAACAAAATTCAAACACCAAATTAACTTCAAATATTTTTCAATTTTACAACACTAAATATAAACATATGAGTAAAAAAAAACTCACAATAATAATCAGAAGATGATGCTGAGTACAATGGTGGTGGCGATCTGTTCATATGGCAACTCCTCTATTAAATTTGAGAAAAACAAAATAATAAAAGAAAGAAGAAAGAAGAGAGAAGAATGGAGACTGGGAAGAGAAGAAGAGAGGAGAAGAATGGTGCGGCTGCTTTGTGATACCCTAAACCTACCTACACCGATCCACAGGACCGGTGGAGGCATTTTTGAAGCTCCACCGATCCACATGATCGGTGCAGGGGTATTTGGTGTGGTCTTCCGTGTCGTATGGTGTGGCTGGTGCAAAACAGGCTCCACCGGTCCCTAGGACCGGTGTAGATTGGGTTTTTTTTGCTCCACCGGTCCCTAGGATCGGTGGAGGCTAGTTTTTGAAATTCAGCCCGGTAGAGACTTGTTCCGTTGAAATTATTTAAAGTAATTCTATTTAAAAAAAAAAACTTCAAAGAGCCTGGTTTCTTCTTTAATTTTCAGCACTTATTATCAGAGTGAAATAAAGAAAAAACTGAAATAGGAGGGCTAAGTAAATAAGTGTCATCTAAATTTATTTAAAAAAAAGAAATAATATTATATTTGTTTGTAAAAATTAAATTTTTAAAAAATTGAAACTAGAATATTTTAATTTACACTTAGCACATCCTTTTTCTCGAATCCACATCCTCTGTATTAACGTACTGTTTGAGTTAATTTATGAAGCGTGCGATTTGAATTCAAACTAATTTAAACACAAGAGGCCTTTAATATTAGTGCAGATTTAAATCGGATGGTCCTATTTTAACTCAAAATTTGAGTCAACTCAGTGGATACAAATTCCTTTTTCTTTGTATAGTTCCTAGGGGTGTTCATCGGTTCGGTTCGGTTAAAACCGAATTAAAATAGGCAAACCAAAGTTTATTTCGGTTTTCAAAAATAGAACCGAACCAACCAAAGTAAATATAGCAACCGATTAAAACCGAACCAAAGTAAATTTCGGTTTGTTCGGTTAAACCGAACAAACCATTGTTTAGTTGAGATTGTTATAAACAAGGCATTTACAGCTAACAAGTTGAGATTAATACACTGTAAATAATAAATTTAGCAATAATGTGAAACATTGTACCACTGTACCACCCATGTACCACACTGTAAAGATTAAATTTACAAGTTGAAACCACCCATGTACCACACTGTAAAGATTAATACCCATGTACCACTGTAAAGATTAAATTCACTGTAAATATTAATACCCATGTTAAAGAAATCGGTCGGTTCGGTTATTACGATTTTTAGATATTATAAACCGAACCATATTAAAGAAACCGATCTATATCAAAAATTGAACCGAACTGGACCAATTAAACCGAAAAAACCGAACCGTTTGAACCAAACTATTTCTGTTCGGTTAAAAACCAAATAAACCGGCCCCGATGAACACCCCTAATAGTTCCGCTCCGCCTACTACTCATTATTTTAAAATAAGAAATATATTGAGGATCTGATTTTTTTTTTTTACCGAATTCTCCGAGTCAAATTTTTTTTTTTGCTCTAAATATTTTACAATTCAGTATCCGATTTCATGATTTTTTTATTTTTTACACAAAAAATAATTATTAAAAAAAAAAGACCTTGAAATCAACTATCAAGTAATAAAGGTTTTTTTTTTCATTATTATAATTTCAACAACTATCTGAAGTGTGAAGTCTGAACGGACCCAGAATTTTCGCACGTCAAGTTCACCAGCCGACTATACGATTAATCACAACTCAGGCGTATCTGTTGTTGTTACTGAGATAGCAAGATCTGTCATTTGGGGGTGAAAACAGGTAGGATATTATTCCACCGAATCCGGATCTGTATTCGAAAATTAGATGTGTATATGATATTCAAATATCCGTGTAGATAGTGATGTGAATATAGTTTTAAATTTTAATTATCCGTGTCCGAATAGTAGATATATACCAAATAATTTAATATATAAAAAGTTTATGGTATTTATCATTATAATTAGATAAATATTATGAACTTTCGTATTTTTTAATAATATTAATATGTTTTTTCAATAAATAATAGTATTAAAAAAAGGATATCTGATATGTATCTTGTTTAATATTCGATCCGTATCCATATCTGTATAATATCTGACTTGTATCCGTATCCAGAGACAGATGGATCATATATGAATTAGGGTCAATTTACCTCCATTTTTATTTTTTAATTACTTATGAGTTGCAATATAATTTAGAGTGAATTATCACGAGTTCTTTAAATTAATTTTCATTCTTAACAATGAAAATTGTATATGATTAAGTCTCACAGTTGAAGTCTAACTCCAGCCCTATTCGTATTTGAAAAAAAAAAATACAAATATAATTTTACCCCTATCCGATCCGTTTTCACCCTTATCTGTCATTGTTCAGTCCGTATCACTCAGTTAGGATCAAATGGTTTATATCAAAACTGATATTTTAAGGGATGATACTCCATCCAATTCTAACCGTCAGATTTTAATTAGACGGATGATTAGAATCGCTTCCCGAATCCTAGTTCCAACCGACACAATGCACGTACGCTATGTATAAACACGAGTTAAAATTAACCTTGTGGACCAATTGCCAGGTGCCATGTGTGATTTTGGTGACAATCTTTATAAAAAAAATGAGTGAGGCTACGGTACTATGCATAGCACGGTTTGGTCCGTGCTACGGCATAATATTTGAGGTTTTAAAATTCTAACGGTCGATCCGAACCGTTCAACATGATTATAAAATGAATATGTACTTGCAAATCAAATTTTATATTTTTTCGAATTTTTTTACTATTTTTTTAGATAGGTAGAAAATCACTTAATCTGAAAATTCTGGACCATCCAAAAACAATGATTTTCTACCTATCTAAAAAAATAGTAAAAAAATTCAAAAAAATGTAAAATTTGGTTTGCAAGTACATATTCATTTTATAATTATGTTGAACGGTTCGGATCGACTGTTAGAATTTTGAAAACTCAAATATTAAACCGTAGCACGGCTCAATCCGTGCTATGCATAGCACCGTAGCCTCACTCATAAAAAATTTAGTCGAACATACAGCTGATTAAGATAGGATCATACTCATAGGACCAACCGACCAAGTTACTAGAGCAAAAAAAATACAAGATAAGACCAAATTATTACAGGGACAAGACAGGCACTTCTTGTAACTCTAACAAAAGAAACAAAATTATAAAATATAAATCGGTGCTATCTGGTACCTAGCTAGGTTCCTAGGACACGAACAATTTAACCGATTTGATTAAATCGAGATTATACAATTATGGAACCCTAAAACATGTTTCCCAACCAACAAAGCCGATCCAATCGTACAGAAAAAGGTATTCACCATACTTTTTTTCGTGAAATTATACAATCTAAGGCCCTGTTCGCCAACACCCATTCTCATGGAAATATAAAGGAAAAATGACTTTATAGATATATTTTTCAAACAAGTGTTCGTTAGTCCGGTTACAATTCCTATTTTCAATAACTTATGAGTTTTGTTCTCAATCTTTACCTCTTACTTGTGAGGAAAAAATGAATCATGTCTCACCTCCGTTTTTTTTTCCAACATTTGTTGCTCCGTGGAGAGCCTTGATTATTAAACAAAAAAAAATTATAGGGTCCAGATCTTTGTTTAAATTAAACAAAGTCCAATTTAAATATTTGCTTAAATTAAACAAGAACATAATTGATCATATAGCATTTCAACAATACAATAATAATTGATCAAACACAAAACTAAAAATAATTAAACAAAATAGAATTTAAAAATACAAGAAATTTTAATTGAACAAAACACAAGACGAAATTTTAAGTTAAGTTCATATTCTAACGTAAAACATAATCATTCCAATATCCTAACAATTTTCCCATACATTTGCCGAACACCTATATTCTAAAATTTCTCATGGGTAAAATGACTTTGGTTTTGACAAATTGCAATTCATATTCCCATATTGAAAATTCCCATACCCATAAAATTTTCATGTTGCCGAACAGGCCCTAATTGTGAATTTTTGGTCCCGGCTCCCAATTTTTAAATTTGTGACTTGGGCTTAAAGAAAATAATATTAATGTCAATTTGCTGCCTTCCTTTTTTTTTTCTTGCTTCCGAATACAATTTCTTAGTACGTAATAAAAACAAAAGAGTAGGATTAAAATATTTTATTATTTTCGTGTTCCAATTATGTCTCGCATTTTTATTTTTATTTTCAGAGTTCAAACAGTCTGATTCATTCGTTTTATATTATCAAGCATTTTAAAAGTCTCTATAGATTACAAGTTTAAAGTGAATTGATTCGGATTTTAATCAGACAGTCTAGATTCAAACTCAAACGGTGAGATAATGCAGAGGATCCGGATTCGGGTCTTAAGCTGTCATTTTTTGGACAACCAGAAATCTTAGATCATTTTGTTCATTTTCTGTCCATTAATGGTTGAGCTTTTATTCACCTCTAGTTCTCATAACCATGAGATTTTCAAATATAAATTTGTCCTTTTACATTAATATGTGGGAGAGTGCATTGGTTTTCTCTGATGAAAATATGGTTTATGTCCAAACTAAATTACGTGTGGCCTCTTGGATATTTTGGAACTCCAGAAAATATGGTTTATGTCCAAACTATAATACGTTTGGCCTCTTGGATATTTTGGAAATCCAGAAACAAAGCTATGTTTGAAAATAACGCGACACCTGCTTTCAATTCTTTCCTTTATTAAATTATTATCATCGTTATATGATGTTTAGAGCATCCACATCCTGGTACTATTAGAGTTTCTAATCTGATGTGGCAGTTTTTAATTCAGTTTTAAAAATGTCGGAAAGTTTCTTATTTAAAAACTATGCAATAAAATTTCTTATTAAGAAACTGTTTATAAACTCCATGCTGATTAAATAATTGGCTCAAGTTATTTCTCTTTTTAATTTATTACTAACGTAACTTAATATAAACTCTGAAAATTAATTTTAGAAATGTGAGAGTTAGAAACTTTAGAGACATTAATTTCTAAAAAGTAGTTAATATTTATTTAGAAACTCATTTGAGTTGTTAGAATATAAATGCTCTTAAGCACGCATCACCAAGAGGTTTTTGTTACTGCTAGTGCTGGATGAGGTTGAGGTGGACGATCACAATATTAGTCGGCATGTAATACCTGCCGATTCTCAATTGTTTGATCTAAAGTTATAGAAATTTAGGAAAATTCAAAAGTAAGAAATTAATCAAAATAAATTAAGGGTGCGTTTGGATGAATCAAGGAATAGCTCGGAATAGCAGCTATTCCTGAGTTCAGAATAGCAGCTATTCCTGGGTTCGGAATAGCTGCTAACCCAACATTTCATAGGAATAGCGGAATAGCAGCTAACCCGAGCTATTCCTTTGTTGAGAATAGCGTTTTTTTTCACCCAAACGTGCTGTGTTAAGAATAGCTCGCCAGGAATAGCAGCTATTCCTGGGTCACCCCAAACGTACCCTTAAGAGAATTGAAATGTTTACATTTTTTGTGTTTTTATTTTCTAAATTTTAATAACTCTAAATTTAAAACTCAAATATCAAATAAAACCATTTGATATGATCTACATTATTTTCTCCTGTGCACATGTATAGTACTATGACATTTCAGTTTTGTTTTGATTGTTATCAAAGAGCTTGCAAAATATAATAACGTGGATATTTGTTGCCATGCTGACATTGTTTTGTCACTTGGGCAGTTGAAATTTTTACAAAATTCTTGTGTTGTTGCGTGGTCGAATGCCTTATTGTCATCACTTAGATTTTTGCCGGCTTTCACGAATGTTGTGCCCATTGCTAGCTCTGTGGATTCGAGAGGTCACTTGTATAGATCATTACTCCAGTGCTCGATTGTCGTGTTGTCAATGGCAACACGTCAAATCTGTGCGTGAGAAGCATGCTCACATGCATGTGGTATGCCTCTCTGATTGTATGAGCAACGATTTCCGGTTTACGTCATGCGAAGACCCTCATGTCCGGATTGGTGCTGTCGAAAAGAAGAAGAAGAAATAGCGCGGAGAATCTCACCAATTGTGTACTTCCACATGGCGATGGATGATCTGTTGCATCTCATGACAAACGGGAATAAGGCGTCAAGCTTAATGCCCTCTCCCTTAGGGATGGCAGAAAAACCCAATTGGCCCGGCCCGTCCTTTACCCGGTCGGCCCGACGCTGTGATGGGTCAGGTAAGGACGGGCCTAGGGACGGGCCAGGCCAGGTCTGGGCTTAGGCCGAAGCCCACAGGCAGCCCATGGGCCTTATGTTAAAAAAAAACAAGCATAACAGCAGCCTTTATTTGCTATTAAACTATGAATTATTTTGTGCTCCAGTAGCAAAATCACACTGTTGTTTGTTGTTAAACTATGAATTATTTTTTTCTTCCATTAGAAAAATCATATTATGAATTGTTTTGTTGTCTTGTACGGTCTATTTGATGTGGTTGAATATAGATGCCAGCTGGTATGGGCAGGCCAGCCAGGCCCATGGGCAAGGCAGGCATGGGCCTGGGAGAAAGGCCCATATACGGGCCGGGCATAGATTTTTAAGCCCATCAGATTGAGCTACGCAGGTGGGTCATCAGTTTTTAACAGACAGGCCAGGCATGAGCTTAGCAAAATATCCGTGGGCTCGGCCCATTGCCATCTCTACTCTCCCCCTTCGTCATACTTACTATTTAATTGATGTAGTAAGCTTCTTTGTCAATAAAATAAAATAAACTGGCCTTTTTGTGTACTTCTAAATTATATATACGCTCATTGAACTGTTAAAATCTATCATAAAACATTACTTCTTAGGACCATTTAATTTCAGAACCAGTATAACCAGTTAAAGAGGCAACTTTACAAACATCACTTGAACCCAACAAAGTTCTCATGATCTGTCGTAAAAATGATAATTCACTTTACTAGAGGACTATTTGATTAGCATTCATATGAACTAGTTACTTAAAAATGATTTGAAATGGTTATAATTGAAATATGAGTTGTGTTCTTTTTTTAAAATTAATATTCTTCATATTTTAATTGTGATCGCTCAGATCATGAATGGATGGGCAGATTGACCCTGTTGGCAGGATTTTCCGGCCACATGTGGATAGGAAATTTAATTTCTTTTATATATAGAAAAAATAAAGTATAGAGAAAATAAAATGGAGGCATAATTTTATTTTGGCATACAAATGAACATCAATTTTTATATGCCTCTAATTTTAGCATATAAAATTTATAATTATTGTTATTAGAAAATTAAAATAATAGAAGAAGAAAAATAAAAACATTTGAATTATCCTAATGAATCAAATTAAAATTGTATTGTCCAAATTGTGATGTCAATACCTTCGTAAAAATGAAGACATTTGAATTATTCTCATAAATCAAATTAAAATTGTATTATCCAAATTGTGATGTAAATACCTTCGAATATATTTTGTCTTCATCCTGCTAGTAAAATTGTCATTTAAATAACTCGAAACTTATCACATTTTAGAATGCAGCTGTGAAAACAACCCAGAGAATAGAATTATAAAAAAAAAATGGTACGAAATATTTTTTCACAACCGGAGTTAAAAGGTGTAAACTAAAAGATGACTAAGTAATTAATTAAATAGAGAGTGATTAATACAGAGAGGTTAATCAGTAGAGGGTGTTCGGCAATGAGACTTAGAGTGCTGCAGCTTAAGAGTTTAAGCTGTATAAGGAGTTGTTCGGCTAACAAAGCTTAGAGCAATGAAGCTTAATTATAGTGTATAAAGATGCTAAGGAGGAGCTCTAAGGAGGCACTATGCTGTAAGCTTGGGTTTCTACCAGCTTAAAAAAGATGCTCTAAGCCTGTTTACGTCTTTAAGGCATAGCTGTTCGGCCAGCTTAAGCAACATAAGGAGGCTAAAGCCTTATAGCCGAACACCTACTAGGGAGTTAAATAATATCCAATTGGCATAATTACCACTCGGTTCCGTCATTTATTATTATTATTGTTGTTGTTGTTATAATTTATAACTAGTACGGACAAAAAGGATACGATGGAGAAGTTATGCTTAATAAATATAGATTTTTTTCAGTTTAATTCTCAAATATAGAAATATCACAAGTATATTTAAAGCATATATATTAGGTTTAAACATACAAGAATAATACAAATATATGATTATTAATAAACACTAGAGTCTAGAGATAACAAATATATATATATGCTTTAAATATACTTAAGTGTTTTCAAGACCTAATTAAGAATATAAGACAATATATTTTATATAAGCAAAATACTATAATTATATTGTGCTTTGATAAAGGGATTTATATAACCTTAAACTTCATATAGTATTAATGAATTTGAAAAAAAATAAAGAAATTTATGTCTTGAACTTTTATTCTTTTTGTTTAAATACCATCACATACAATATGGAATTTACCCAATTAATTTCACGAAAAGCCAACTAAATCTAGATTCATGAAATTCACCAAATTAATTTCATGAAAATACCTGGAGTCTAATTTTCTGGAATTTACCAAATTACTTACATGACAAATTAAACGCATAAGGCATCAATTTCAAGAAAATTATTAAATTAAAGTTATATTTTTCAGGAAATAAATCGCATGACAAAAATGTGTCCTTCGAATAATACATTTTTTTACACCAAAAGTATCTTCCGCACATCATTTTACTGCAAATTGCATGCATTATACAACGATTAAGTTACCAACATTGACAGCTATATCTCAGATATTATCCGATACATGCGTGAATAATTATAAGAGAAATTTCAATAGAATACATCAATTTTTACAAATACCCTGCATATTGCATGCTTTCAATTAATTTCGGACCTTTCTGCTAGTAATTAAGTCACCGAAGCTAGCAGTTATTCTCTAAATAATGTAAATAATATGCACAGATTATTATAAGAATAATTCTGAAAATATATACAAATAAAATTGGATGAATAAATTTATAGTAATTTAGACTTGATTACATGAACATTTTAATATGTAACAAATAAAATCCTCCAAATTTATCTCACTAATTTTTTTTTTAAATTTGGACAAAAAATAATCAAATTACCATTGAACGTTCGGAGCATCATTGTTTAAACATTATTGTTTTATTTAACTTTGAAACAAACTAGACTATTTTTTTAAATTATGGTATTTTGAGTTACTTATCCGAGAGATATTGAACTTTTTTTATTTCTATTTTTCATTTTACGCACTTCACTTTTTAAGTTTTTATGCTACAATTTATTTTTGTAGAAAATATTATTTCATGAACAACCAAATTACATATGTTTAACTTTTATTGTATGGATAAATATAAAAGATAATATGAAATAGTTATATAATGTCAACTTGATATTGAAATATACATTGCAATAAATTCATATACTAATTTAAGAGTCCGGCTAATATCATAACGTTAGAATTTCAGTCTAAGTTATAACAAGTTAGTTTTTCATATTAAAACGTACTTGTAGACCAAATTTTGCATTTTTTAAAAACTCTTTACTATTTTTTATAATGTTTTAAAATCACTATTTTGATTTTTGATATGGTAAAAGAATAATAAAAATGCCTGAAAAGCAATGATTTTAAAAAAATTCAAAAAATAGTAAAATAATTTCAAAAAATGTAAAATTTTATTTCCAAGTACGTTTTAATATGAAGAGCATGTTGAGCACTTTAACTTGAGTATTTGAACTTTGAAATTGTAAAAACTGACTCGTTATAAGTTCGACTGAAATTCTAACGTTATGATGTTAGCCCGGACTCCGAATTTAATTAATAATAAAATTATTGGGAGCATTATAGTCATCTTACACACTTACACAGTTACACTCGATATTACTAATAACGTTACTTAATATTAAGAGTTAGGAAGTAAATGTCACGGATTAATTATTCACCACGAATTAAAAAATAAAATTAGAGTGTCATGATATTATTAACGCATATTTTTAGTACAAACTACAAAATAAACAGTCAAATCCGTAATTTTTTTTATAAGAGAGTATGAATTTGCAAACCCTCGTTCTCCTTATTATAAAAATAAGAAATTGGTTTTCGCAATGAAGCAAAAATTCGAAATCAAATGATTTTATTCGAGACTCTAGGGTTGCTAACCGTAACCGAGAGAGAGAGAGAGAGAGAGGGGTAGCTGAAAGGTTTGTTTCTGCGTCGACCTTCAGAGAAAAAGTTTAAATACACAAGGTTTATGTTAGCACAAGGCACAATCTCATACAAAAAGTGATTTGGTGGGACAACAAAAAGTATCTCAAGTTTTTTATGGAGTCCGTGAAGAACTGAAGATGAAATATTTACATAAAAATACAGCGTCACATATATCGACGGTATAGTCCTGGTCCATGCAAATGTGCCAGGGCCCAGGGGTTCTCAACCCTTTCGACCTTCGGAGTGAATTGGAGCCTTTTGCATCTATCTATGGAATTGGAATCCAAATATATCTTTCAAAATAACCCTATAAAACTTTAAATTTCCAAATTGGAAAACTGCCGCCGTTAAATATTTACGTGAGAGAAACTCATAAATTTTGTTAATCCTACTTTTACAATATACTCGTACAAATGGATATTAGAATGGTATAATAAAGTTATTTTTTGTTTTTGTTCTTTTAGGGGGGAGGGGGTTGGCATTGCATAATTATTTTCATTTGAAAAAAATAACAAAGGCAAACTTTCCAAGTTTTTTACGATAACACAGTGATTTATATTAAACATAAAATATTGATAAACTATGTTAATTCAGAAACAAATGAGAGGGAATAATTTCAGAGATAATATAAAGTAATATTTTGAAATGATTAGGATGGCGTAAATTTTTTTAGATCTAATAAGATTTATTTCTGTAAAAAAAAAATTTCCGGACAATCTCCGCTCTATAGAAATAGAATTGGTAAGGCCGCAGCTTTCTAAGGTTATAAGTGAAATATAATTCTTCTCACATGATATCTTTCTATATTTAAATAAAGAGAAAACTGAGGGTACTAATTTTCTATTTTCACTCTTTACTCTCTCTCTCTCTCGTCTCTCTCTCTCTCTCTCTCTCCCACCTCTGTCTCTGTGCTTCTTTGGAAGCTCCTCTCCTTCGAGACACACCAACGGGCACACACAGCACCCCCCTTGTGTTAACCAAATAAAAATCTCTCTCGGTTTCTCTCTCTCTGGATCAAGGCGCGTCTCTTTCACACTGAAATCGGCGCTATTAGGTACATAGTAAGTCAAATCTCTCTTCAAAAATCACTTATGGTTTTAAATCTTTCAACTGTACTTTTGGAGCCTCTGAATGCCGAACTAACTCTTTATTGATTTAGAAATGCGAATGCGTGAATCTTTTTCCTATTTTTCTCTGATCTGAGATCTGAGTCTATCAAAAAAGGAAAAGCATAAACAAATAGTGATTTATCTCAATTAGGTTATTCTATTTTTTGACAAAAGAGATTTAGTATTGACAATGTCAGTTTTTTTCTTCATTTCTGATTCAGGATCTGGTTAAGGGATTGGTAAGAAACTTTTATTTTTATTTTGATATTTTTTCCCTCGTTTTTTTAGTGAAAAAAGTTCAGTGTGGTTTGTTTGATGTAATTGGATCTTCACTTAATGCATGTTCTCAAATAATCTCAAATTTAGACTTGGTTATGTTAAATTGCAGATCTCTCCACTACAGATCTGGGTTAATTTGGTAAAATGCGTCTAAAAGTTTTAAGTTTTCTCGAAAATTTTCAACTTCCCTGTATAGTTAGTTCTCCTAACTTACTTTTGAGTTCTGGCCTAGATCTATGTTTTGGTATTTTTCTCTGATAGTGTTATTTCGTAAGAGCCGAACTTTAAAATACAGAATTTTAGGTGAGGGGTTATGTATTTGACTTCTGCATTATGGGGGGTTTGTGGTGGTTTTTTTTTCTCGTCTTAGGGAGCTTGTATATATATTTTTTTAAATTATAATGCTTTTGACTGAAACAAGCATTAGCGGTAATTGTGCATGTTTTCTCTACGGCATCCAAAAACTGATTATATTAGTTGACCATGAGCAGTTTCCAGCCAAAGAATCTCTATTGCAAATTTGTAATACATAAAATTTTTATTTGATGGTTTACCATGTAATTTTTCTCTTTTCGTTCAAGCTTTAATACTCCTGGATTGATTTTAATTTAGTAATTGGGGAACCAGTGACTAAATTTATAGTAAAATTTACTTTCATATAGAATCGTAAATTGTTGATGATGGATTTCCTTTTGAATAATTACTCCAAATATGCCCTGTTGTAGTGTTTTAGAATTGTATTTTTTGTAAAAGAAGCATGAACTTGATAATTAGTGAGATTTCATGATGAACTTTTATTTGGAAAGCAATATATTTTTTTTTTTTTGCATATTGATTGTGTAAAAGAGAACCAGGCAGTTGCCATACCTTAAGTAGCCTGGGACTTTTGTACCTATGAGTTTTTTTACTTGATGGCATATAAATTATCAATTAGTTGCTGGGTTTTTTTTTGTAATAGTTGTCTTATTACCATAGGTGGCATTTTCTATAATGGAAATAAATGCAAATACAACTAAATGCAATAGCTTGGTAAGCATACAACAAATGCCAAGTAGGAACCCAATTTTTGCAATTCATACATCACCATCCACATTAATTGGAATTTTGAATTAATTATTTCATTTTATTTTTAGGGTTTGCATCGCCTCCATGTTCCCTCTTAAATTTTCACTCATCCAAGCATAGCCCCCAAAACCCCAAAAGAACGCCGAACCAAATCAGACCAAACCAACTAGAAATTAAACGGAACAAAACATGGGTTCACGCTTTCCATCCCACCAGCTCAGCAATGGGCTCTATGTTTCTGGCCGGCCTGAGCAGCCAAAAGAGAAACCACCGACCATGAGCAGCACTGCAATGCCCTACACAGGGGGTGACGTTAAAAAATCAGGCGAGCTGGGTAAGATGTTTGAGCTGCACGTCGAAAAGTCCCGTAAATCAGGTCCCATCTCGGGCCCAATAACTGGCGGGCCTGTCACCTCCCGTACTTACTCTGGTAACCTCTCCTCCTCAGGGGTACCTGTTGCCCGTACTAAATCCAACTCGGGCCCACTAAACAAGCACGGTGAGCCAACCAAAAAATCATCAGGTCCCCAGTCTGGTGGTGTCACTCCCATGGCCCGCCAGAACTCAGGGCCCCTGGCCCCAGTTCTTCCCACAACAGGTCTAATTACCTCAGGCCCAATATCCTCTGGGCCGCTAAACTCCTCAGGGGCCCCGCGGAAGATCTCTGGCCCACTTGACCCAACTGGGTCCATCAAAATGCGCACCACTTCGTTCGCGCATAACCAGGCAGTAACCAACCTAAGCCCCGACGAGGGTTACTCGATAGCTGGCAGCTTCCCGAAGCCGATAATGTGGTCCGTGATCCTTCTATTTGTGATGGGATTTATAGCAGGTGGGTTTATTCTTGGTGCAGTCCACAACCCAGTATTGTTGATAGTCGTGGTAATTATATTCGGTGCAGTGGCAGCTCTATTGGTGTGGAATATTTGCTGGGGTAAGAGGGCAGTTATTGGGTTTGTTGGGCGATATGCTGATGCTGATCTCAGAACTGCCAAGGATGGACAATACGTCAAGGTTACTGGGGTAAGTGTCTCAGAATATATATTTGTGCGTGCATGTGTGTATTGGTGTTTTGAGAAGTACACCTGAGGTTTTGTTGCATTTGAAAATAGCAGTCTATACTTCTTTTTCTTATGATTTTACAAATCCGTAACCCTGGCAAACTGTGCTAGACTTGCGTATGTTTATTTTTGTTTTTGCTAGTTAGATTATTTTTGCAATGGGCAAACAATTATATATGAAAATCATGATTAGGCTCGGTAACAAAATGTCTTAATTCCTGGTACTGTTTTTTCGGATTAACATTGATCGTTCCAGATGACCCACTAAACTCACATTTGTTAGCTTGCTTATCTTGATTTAATTTCGTCTGAATTTGAAGACCGGGAACTAGTGGTGCTAGGATTATATCTATCAAGATTTAATTTACTTTGTCGGTCCACTTATCTAAATGTTTTGAATGATTCTGGCATATAACTCGTATGATGCTAGACGTAGTCGCATACAGGAACCGTACTGTATTTTTCACAAAAGAATAGAGGGAACAAAAAATAAATTTTATTTGAATTATGGTAAAGGCTGATTGAATTTCTTTGTGAGCGTAGGTGGTGACATGTGGTAATTTTCCATTGGAGTCGTCATTTCAAAAGGTCCCAAGGTGTGTTTACACTTCTACAAGCTTGTTTGAGTACAGAGGTTGGGACGCTAAGGCAGCAAATGCAAAGCACCGTCGTTTCACGTGGGGCATGCGTTCTATGGAGGTTAGGCTTTGGTGTTTCATGCAAATTAGATTTGCTTCTTTTTTATCCAGCGTGCATCTGGTTTTGTCATTATTTGCAATAGTGTCTGATTATGAAGCAAAAATTCAATCCAAGTGTGCAACTATCCCTTTATCTAACTCAAAGAAATATCTATCAACAACTGTCGTTAAGACAATTTATCCTCAGTATTGCAATGTTTTAATCCTCAACCAAGAACAGTTAATAAAAAAAGCCAATATAATTTTCCTGCACAAACCTTCTATTAAATTCTCACATTTGGTATATTTTTTTCTCCAGCGGCATGTGGTTGATTTTTACATATCAGATTTCCAATCAGGATTGAGGGCTCTTGTCAAGACTGGTTATGGAGCGAGGGTTACGCCATATGTAGATGAGTCGATAGTAATAGATGTAAAGCCAGAAAACAAGGATATGTCTCCAGAATTTGACCGATGGTTACTTGAGAGAAACTTATCTAGCGACGATCGCATCATGCGTCTCAAAGAAGGGTATAGTTGTCCTGATTTCAATTTTCTTGTTCTTTCTCTTTTTTTACTTTTTGCTCGTTGGTTAAGGACTTGTCGGTGATTTTGACCGGTAGTTCTTGGGAGAGGGGTCTTTCTAGCGACGCACTTGTAATGGGTAAAGAAGCATATAACTGAACAAATGAAATTTATTCAAGGCTATTTCATCGGTTCCAGTGAACTCCTGCAAAAACTCAATAGATCTCACGGCTCCAATTTGAAACATCATTGATATTCTGCAAAACAATAGTTTGTACATACACTTAACAAAACGTGAGGAGTATCTTCTATGCTCCTTTGTTCTTTTGTTTTTTCAGCAAATGCACATTCAAACCTTATTTTCTGACCCCTTGTATAAACGAGGGTGAACATTGAGGGAAAGGGGATATAACTTCTCTTGCTATATAGGTGTATAGAAGATACTTTTCATTCTGCAGGGTATGCAGGAAAAATGTTGGATACTTCTAGAAAATTTTATACACAGGCATTTCATGTATGAAGAGATCTTTTGTTTAATAAAACTGTGTTTTATTTAATAAGACTGTTATTTTTTACCTCTTCAGGTACATTAAAGAAGGAAGTACAGTAAGTGTGATGGGCGTGGTACAACGAAATGATAATGTGCTAATGATTGTACCACCATCTGAGCCATTCTCTACTGGCTGCCAGTGGGTCCAATGCGTGTTACCTGTCAGCCTCGAGGGCATCGTATTAAGATGTGAAGATACCTCGAACATAGATGTCATACCTGTCTAAACTCTGTTAGATCTGTTTAGATTTGGCTCATGTTGGGTTTCGTTTAAAATCATCTTGGATGATTTAGGGTTAGAGAGACGCATGAGAAAACATGATGTGGTTTGTGATTATGATGTGGCCTTTCTTTAGAATATAATGGATGCATTGCATGCATGGATGGATGATTACCTAAAGTGGGGGTTTGCTTGTATAGCCTGATGTTGTTTTCTTTTTTTTCTTTCTTTTTTATTATTTTTTGTTTTTTTTTTATTATTTTTTGTTTTTGTTAAGGTTATGATGTATACTCGTGGAATTTGGGTTCGAACCTGCCAAATATTTTCACATGGTTGTCTCTCCCTGTTTATTTTTTCTCTGTGAATGTTTATTTTCAAATGTTCATTCCTAATTTGTATTATTATGCTCTTATCGTATTCAAAACACTGAGCATCGCCCTGTTTTACTTATTTTATCCCTTCATGGCTTCAGTATATTTGATTTTTAAGCTACCTATTTATCTCACTCATAATCACATACCCAGTCACCAGTTATTTCTCTATTCATTAACGGCACTCGATATAGAATTTAATATAAGACTAGCTCAATCGATCATGTTTTTTTTTTTTTTTTTGTCTTTTTCGTCCGTGGAAAATAAGGAATTTAATAAATTGTGGCCTAGGCAAGATGCTACGTGATATTTGGGGTGGTTGATCTGGCAGGGGTGTGAAAGGTTGGTGGAGTTGGTGCCTTCTGTTTCACTGGTACAATCACACACCTTCCATGTTGCTGGCTTAAAAAGTTTGGTATTAAATTTAAATTTAAAAACAAATAGTAGACTTGATAATTGTCATGGACCCCAGTTTTGTCCCTTCATCCACTACCTACACATGGCACACGTTTTAGGCCTATATCTGTTCTTTTTTACATAGCTGTGGACTGTGGTATCATAATTGTCATGTAATAAAGAGTAAATATGTTGTCCTCCCACTCCAGTCCTCTAAACGTTCCCTCCAATTCTAACTAACTTTGTCAATCATTAAATCACCTTGAAAAACGTGTAAAAGATGAGTCCAGTTTTTTTCTTTAAATACTTGATATCTTAAGTATGAATACTTGATGAATTATATATAAATATTTGATATCTTAGGTATGAATACTTTCCATTTTGTATGAATACTTTCCATATTTGAATATTTGATACCTTGAAAAACGTGTAAAAGTATGTCATCATGGATCTCATTTGAAAGAGAAAATTGTGTAGAACACGTTCGTGGTTTTAGATTTGCAAAATTCCTCATAGATCGTCCCAAAAATTGGTTAGATTGAACGGAGAAAAAAAAACCACCTTGAAAAATGTGTAAAAGATGAGTAGGTATTGTGTCCAGTTTTTTTTTATGTACTTGATATCTTAGGTATGAATACTTGATGAATTATATATGAATACTTGATATCTTAGGTATTCATACTTTCCATTTTGTATGTGAATTAATTTAATCAATGAATGGGGGACTGGTGGTGTGATCCACGTGACTTTTTGGTTGTGGTCCCCAATGCAGTCTGACAGTTACTGCCCCCGAAAAGTAATGGTCCCCAGTTTGTATGTGAATTAATACTTGATATCTTAGATATGAATACTTGATGAATTATATATGAATACTTCATATCTTAGGTATGAATACTTTCCATGTTGTTGAATGGGGGACTGACAGTTGTACTTTGACAGTTAGGGGGATGTTTAGGGGACTGAATGGGGGGGACTGTTAGTCGATCCCTATAATAAATTCATTCTCTAAAATAATCTTTTGGTTTTGTCTTTAATCACTGTTCCCATGAAAATAAATCATCTTTGATATTGTAAGAAGATGAGGGGTTGACTCGGTAGAATTAAATGATTTTACCTCTTTTAATATACATGTTATTCTGCTTTGGATCAACTGTTCTGAAATTGGTTTATTTATGTAAGATGTTTTATTTTGCACTTAATCTATGTAAACCTAGCAAATAAGACCTAATTTTCACCAATTCAATGATTAAGGATTCCAACCAAATTGGAGGATTCGTTGAAGGAAAGGAAACCACTCCAGTGGAGAACTTTGCTTTATTAACAAGCAGCCAAACAATTTATCCATGTCAACAGAAAAGCTAGAAATCAACTGAGCTTGGCATCTAAGATTTCAACAACTCGTGCCCACTTTTGTTAATCATGGTCACTCTTTCAATTATTCATTTTGAGAAAGACAGATTATTTAATAGGGAAACTATGGTTTTTATTTCGCTTCATACTCGTCCACCAGTAATGATGCATTACGTGTATATATTTTCCGAAAAGGTGCAAGTTATGTTAAAAAAAATCATACATAATCCATACACGTGCATGTAATTTATCTTAAATGATTGTCAGCACTCGGCACGCTTCTATTTAATAAGATATTACCGTTTTGTAGATTTAATTGAACAGAGGATGGTAGTTTGAAAAGGTAAACGATGCGCATTCC
This sequence comes from Carex parvula, assembly GCA_025461045.1. Classification (NCBI taxonomy): domain Eukaryota; kingdom Viridiplantae; phylum Streptophyta; class Magnoliopsida; order Poales; family Cyperaceae; genus Carex; species Carex parvula. The sequence goes on from JAJGRW010000064.1 coordinate 103,557, forward strand.
CTTTATTCTGTCTACTTTGAACCTCTGATACAACAAGTCAAGTTGTACAGTGTTGCAATGGAAGCTAACAGAAAAGCCAACATGCTGGCCATTCGTTAAGGTAATGATGAGATTGTATATATTAATTCTTGAAGATTGTGCTGATAAGGTTGGTTGAAACTTGAAACTTGAAACTTAATTAATATCAATCAGTGCAAAATTTCATTATTATAGAAAATTAAAGTCCTGAACTGAGTATGGGGTAGTTAGTATGGAACTCTCAAAACTCAAATCCACCAATTAACATGGAGGAAATTATATTAAAAAAATCAAATTATAAAGATCCTGCTTTAAAGAAAGGGTCGTACCTTTTGGTTATTACAAAAAGGTATATTTTTAATCATATTAGCCAATTTTGAAAGAACGGCCATGATTAGCATGATCTTTAGTTTATTATTTCTCTAATATAATTTAAATTTTGTTGAATTGGTGATTTTAGATATTCAAACCCATTTTTTTCCCAGTTGCTTTCTCTCACAATCAGGTCATAACTCGGGACATATATATGTAGTATGGACAGGTGGCCTGACATTAGAATAGACCTGTTTACATCTATGGGGCAATTTTGTTTGAAACTTTGAATAAATACTGCTGATGTTTGTTACGAATAATACGACGCGTTTTGGAGAAAAAAAGTCAACTAGAGAATTTTTTTTTTAAATAATGGATTAGAGGATTTCCTCACTTTTTGTCAATATACTTTCAAATTTCTATCTATATTATAGAAGATTACCTCACTTTGTGGATTATGAACTCATAATCTTACATAAAAGCCACGTGCCTTCACCACTAAACCAAAGACAAATTCTTCAACTAGAGAACTTAATTATACAGTTTGTTGTTATTACATTTGGGGTAGCATGTTAAGGTTAAATTGTAAATTACTATCAACCACTCTTTTTTCCGAGGAAATACGAGTTTTCTCAATTTAAAATTTTAACGGTTGCCAATAATCCTAGGAGGTTAAAATGTTATATTGTTTTCATGTTTCAATCATAATTCATATTTATCTCCGTTTTCAAAGTTCAAATTGTTAGTTCGAATCGTTTAACATAATCTACATATTAAAATGTACTTCAAGATCAAATTATATATTTTGTGAACTTTTGTACTATATTTTTAGATAGCTACAAAATCACTGTTTTTGAACCAACCAAAAATAGTAATTTTGTACCTATTTAGAAAAAAGAAATTCAAAATATATAAAATTTGATCTCAAAGTATATTTTAATATAGATATCTTGTTAAGCAGTACAATATAGATCAATTATTTAAATTGTGAAAATAGAGATAAGGAGATGGGGGCATGACTGAGATATGAATATTTCTTTTATTGAAGTAAGAAATTACGAACATTTTTAGCCGAATCCAAAGCTTTTACAAAGAATAAAGATATAGAGTGCTTTATCATGCAAACAATTCGACTCCTTTATGCTAAAGTAAACATGTATACTTTCCTCTAAAAAGTTAAACATGTAAAATGCCTCAAAATGACGCTGAAATATTCCTCCTAATTTACTTTCTGACATTAATTTAATTAAATAAATATTTTTTTCTTGACACGTTGACAGAAAGGCTGATTTTAGGCCGGGTTCATTATGCAGGCCTCTTAATGGAATCCAGTAAGAGAAATATTATACTGTATCTTGCAGTGTTGTACAAGCTGTCCGTTTAAGTTGATTAATCGGTCAATTAGTCGTTGACGGTGACTAAACTGTCACGGATTTTTCTGACAATTGGCTGATTATAGCTGATTATTCCTGATTAATCGCTTGACGGTACTTTGTCCGTCCGACGAGTGCATACCGTTATTTACAACACTGGTATCTTGTAGCGTAAATCCGCATATTTTTTTTCCTTTTTTGGATATAAAAAAATAGTATTAAAAATGTACAGTATAAATGCGCCATTTTTTGCATCTTGATACAGTATAAATGTACATTTTACTCGGCATAGTTTTATATGCTAACACATCTTTTTTAGCATAAATCTTTTTCAATGGAGAAAAAAGGACCTCATTTCATCGGTTGTGATAAACATTTTTTAAGATTTAGTATCATAATTCATGGGCCCAATATATGTGCACCAATGCATATGGATCTATGGATGAGTTCAGGCAGTCAATGGGCCGATACAAAATGTATCCGAATTTAGATTAATTTGAAGAAAGGCATCTTTGTTCTGTTGTTTTAGGAAATCCATATATTTTCTCGATCTTTTCTCTTTAATATTTGTGGTAACATAATATTTGAGTTTGTATCCGGACCGTTCCATTATAATCTAGGTCAATGCAGTTCGAGGCGGAATGCACAATTATAATCTAGGTCAATGCAGTTCTCATAAATGTTATTTAACTTCTTATTTTTTTTCGGTCGGGTTAATCGGACTAATACCTCTAGACAAATGCATTAATTTCAAAAAAAAAAAAATATCATAGAAAACAACATTTTTTAAATTTCTCACCTTTTGGTGACTTTTATGAGATATATCTTTTCATAATCAGCAATTCGTTCTTACATATGCCGTTGTGCATATACAACATATATATTCGGTGATATTTTATGGAATTACGAAGAAGAGTATAAGGGACCGCATATACGGGGAATTAGAGCCCCAAATGGTCCCCAAAAACATTTATTTGGGCTATATAATATGTGCGCATTTAATCGCACATGATACTCCGATACTTGCTCAGTGCTATAGACAAAGACGCAAAGAACACTGTATCGTGTTCGCCGTCTGTTTCCGTAATCAACTTTGCACTTTAGTAAAAGCACACCAATTTAGTGAAAAATTCAGTATCACGTGATGTAGCAGTTATGCCGAAATTTTTATTTTTAGCATTTTTTCAAAAAAAATAAAACAAAACAACTCTGGGCAATTCGATATCTATCCAGGCCGCTTTGGTGTTCTGCAGCTTCAAATACTGGAGTCCGCATAATGCCAATGTGGCCCCAGTCATCGGGCTGCACAATGCCCCTACAACCCCAATTTTTTTTTTTTATCAGAAATATTTTTTATTTGTTTTGGTTTTTGTTTTAAATGTTGTTTATTGAGAAAATATTTTTCGTTTGTTGGATCAAATATAAAAAAGTCATAAAAATAAATATAAAGGAGCCATAATAATCTAAAACTAAATATAAAGAAGTCATAAATAAAACAATATAATACTAATGTTCTCACGAGTACAATAAAAATACGTCTAATAAACAAAAAATAAACAATGTTCTTACGAATACAATTAAAACATTGATTTAGTTCCTAGATAAACAATGTCTCTCAACCTGCATACAAACAAATAGTGACTGTTAAATCTGATTGTTTCGATAATTTTTTAAAAGTTGAAATTGAATGTAAAAAAAATTAACTACCTCGTGCATTACAAGCAGCTTTGTTCTATCTTTCCTGTGTATCTCGATCGGCTTGGTGTCCTCTTCTCCTATTATTTAGTATGTCCATCCATTGCGGAATCTTGTTGTGTCGTCTTCTATCCAAAGTAATATTTTTTATTTCTGGAACAAATCCCTCGTGTTCATGCCATTCTGACTGATTGTCATACACATGTCATTCACCCCTTCATGTGTTGATCAGTGTCTGGATGTGGTAGTAGTGACTTACAAAGTTGTCAGGGTCGATGCCTCGGAGACGGAATACAGATAGAACATGAGAACACTATATTCTGTCTAATTGAGGCTTCTGGTATGTGCATTCCACCGTGTTATCATCTCTGATGACCACCGTGTATTTGAAATTGGCCTTGGTAAACCAGCTAAAATCGTCAGGCAGGAAAACGTGAACTCTCTCTTGTGTGGAGGTTATCTCGAACTCATTGTAGTTGCGAAATCCCCTAAGCGTCTTTATAGTATTAGACCTCTCGAACCGTTTGTTAATAAGCTACGAACAATTAAAAAAATAAAAAAAAATATATTTTTTTAAATGAAGTTAATAAAAATAGATGAAGATAAAAATAAAACCAAAAATATCTTATGCACACGACACGAAAACTGTTGACCTTGTCTGGCTTCAAATTCCGCTTTGGCCCTCCTTTGCACAAACTATGTGAGACATTTGTAAAACGTGTCTTCAATTATTGTGGCCCCTGTAACTTACGAGATGACATGAAAACATTATTTAGTGACTCGGACCCGTTTGTAGTCATAATTTTCCAACGGTAACCATTGTCCAGCGCTTGGAATATTTTCTATGGTTTTGGACACTCGTTCTCATCTTGATCCAAATACTTACCCACACCGTCCAGCTAATTGAGAGCACGGTCACATACATCCCCATTGCTTGCATTCGTTGCTTGTATCTCCTCATCTTTCTCTTAGCCACACATATCCTAAAAAACTTGATTGCCGCCTCACTGCAACCGTTCTTCTTCATGTTCTCGGCTATGTGAGTAGCACAAAGACAGTGAACACATTGATTCTCATCCTCACTGTTCCACCCAGATCATCTTGTCTGAACACCTTCTTGATACCCTCTATCAGTGATGACACACATGAATCTGGAGCGAATTACATTGCGTTGCAACAATTGCATGAATCACGCACAATCTTCGAAACTCTCTGACTCAACTAGTGAAAAAGCCAATGGGAGAAGCTGGTTTTCTGCAGCGTACCCGGTTGCAATCAACAATTTACCTGTATTAAACCATCAATCAATTAAAACGATCAAATTAATTTAAAAAAAATAAATTAACTAAATTAAGTACCTTTGTACCGGCCTGACATGAAACAAGTATCAACGGTGATGACTGGTCTGAGGGGTTAAAAAGCAGCTATACACAGTCCAAATGCCCAAGCCGCCTAGGGCCGTATCAGTATTGTGCAGACTCCAGTCTTTGGGACCGCAGAATACCGGAGCAGCATGGGTAGAAATCGAATTCCCCAGAAACATGAGTGTTTTGATTTTTTTTTTTTTGAAGAATACTGTATATAAAAATATCTAAAATTGCATTTTATACACAGATCGGGCATTTTTATTGGGACTGTTTGGACCGCGGGTATCGTTTATTTTCGGCTGAAACTTTTATTTTTACCATCTTAAAAAAAATATTAAATAATCATTTTTTTTAAATTTGATTTTAACCCTGTTCGTAGTTTGAAACTGCGAATCAAATTTGGATGTCCGTAGTTTGAAATGACGGACCACATGTTGGCAGGATTTTCGGTACCATGATGGACCGACGTATGGTCCGCAATTTCAAACTGCGGATCAAAAATTGAAGGTCCTCAATTTAAAACTGCAGACATAATAAAAATCAAATTTTCAGAAAAAAAAAAACTGGTTATTTGGTTTAATTTTTTTTAAGATGGTAAAAATAAAAATTTCGATTTTTTTTAAAGAAAGAAATAAACAGATTATTTTTCAATAAATTTAGGAAATGATTTAACTTCTTGTTAGTGATAGTGTTCAAAAATTACAATTTTGTAATGCTTTTATTTATTTCTTCTTATTTTTGTATTGTAAACTTATTTGCATCTTTATTAAATTAATAAAATTGCCAGTTCGTAATCGCCAACTGGCCTTAACAAATATAATAATTATGTTTTATGAGAAAACCTGTGCGCATTTAAAATAGTTGGATCATGATAATTGTCCCCGCACTCCCATCCCCTCATTATCTCCCACTTAACTTTCATAACTACCATGAGAGACTACAAAAACTCCAGCATTGATTTTTTTTTTTCTAAAATATTAATATCTATGTATGAAAATATTTATACCTATGAACGAAAATATTTATACCTATAAGGTGAACAATTTTTATATAAATAATTATCTCTCCAACTATATGGGGGACCACTCAAACTACATGGGAGGGATCATACACGTTTTTAGATGTGGATTTTTTTTCTTCGTTCAATCTCGTCCACATTTCTGACGATCTATGAGAAACTTTGCGAATCTAAAACCACAACGTCTTCTACGTAATTTTATCTTTCAAATGAGACCATGATGACGTACTTTCGGGCTCATCGTCATACACGTATTTATACCTCATCGTGCAAGTATTTTTTACATATGACACTAACTGAAATCTAAAAGTATTAATATCAAGTATTACAAGTATTTATACCTATGCACTGAAGTAATTATACTTATGTGGTCAACTATTTTTGTTAGAGAAAGGTTGACGCATGGACGATTGGAGAACGTTGATGCGAGGATACGGGGTCCCCACTACTTCATTAGAGAAAGGTTGATGCGGGGACTATTGAGAGACTGAAAAATGGGTAGTCATATCAAGACGCATGCAAGTATTAATTTCTTAGTTTGCAAGTATTTTTTTTTTTTGAAGACTTGTCAGAGACTGACAAGTGAAATTTATTAATGAAAAGTTAAATACATCCGAGGGGTATTTCCCCTATTGCATCTGTCCTACATCGTATAAAAAACAACAGAAGTGGTAATTGCGGCAACATAACCGGCCACCAGTTATCAGCTATCACCAACAGAAGTAGTAAAACTAACATAACTGACTAACAGAACTTAAGCCATAATCTCCATTCCTGTGAGCATCTTAACGCCAGTATCTCAGGTGGCAGCCTCTGACCTCTAAAGATCACAGAATTCCGTTGTTTCCAAATGGACCACGTAACGCATCCGAATATAACCATCCATCTTTATTTGTTCTTGTCCCCCCGCGTGCACACTAATGACCATGATGCATCCCAGACTCCTTGCACCGTCATTGTCGGAGCCATTATCCGAAGGCCTAGCAGTCGAGATACCTCAAACCAAACGGATACGGCATAGGGACATAGGTAGAGGAGATGAAGTATTGATTCAACCGGGCAGTCCCGACACATTTCACAGTGAAGGGGAAGATGCATACCCCTCCGCCTTAGAGCGTCCCGTGTCAAGATCTTCCCCTGAAGCATCAAGTAGAGGAATATTTTGACCGTGGAGGGGACCTTGATTTTCCAAATAGAGCCATAGTGCGATCTAATGAGACCCCCTTCTCCCATTGTTCTGTATATCGATCTAGATGAATATGTCTTTGTGTCACTCCATCTCCAAATGAGCGTATCCTGTACCCCAGTTTGCATCATGGGCGGTGTCTGGTGCGGTTCCCCCGGATTGATAGCCATGATGTCCTCCCATGCCTCAAAGAGGGAGATTGAGGGCTTTTGCACTGCCGGTACCCTTGATACCGCCCTGGGCATTCCTTGCCAGGAGTCAAACCAGTAGGAAATGGTGCGGCCATCTCCTATTTGCCATTCTGTGCTCCAATTGAAGAGTTGTCTGAGCCTTGTTAATTGAACCCAAAAGAATGAACCAGTCTGTAGCCAAATTTTAGGACCGATATTCCTTCTTCTTTTCAATCTAACCGTATTAGCTGTGATAGACCATAAGCTCTCTGCTGTACCGTATAGTTTCCACCACCAACGTAATAGCAGAGCTATATTGGCAAGGTTTAGATTTGATATCCCTAGGCCGCCATATTTCCTTGGTAAGCATGCAGTTCTCCAATTGGTTAACGACAGACCTGCTCCCGATGGTTGTCCTTTCCCCCACAGAAACCCTCGTCTGACTTTATCAATTCTTGCAATTACCCATTGAGGTAAGCGGAAGCAGGTCATGTGGTAGATCGGTATGGCCGATAGAACCGAGCACACGAGTTCTAAGCGTCCACCACGAGATAAAAGTTTACCCTTCCAACCACCCAGTTTTCGTTCAACCTTCTCTATGAGTGGCAGATACATTTCTTTTGATGGTTTTCTCAAGGTCAGCGGCATACCGAGATAGTTCACTGGGAATGTTGTACGTGCGCAGCCCAATATTTGTTGCACGCAAAGGAGTTCTGTCTCAGGAATGTTTAGAGGCACGAATTTGCTTTTGGTAAAGTTGACTTTGAGGCCAGAAATGGAAGCAAAAAGGCGTATAATAAGCTTGAGAGAAATTATGGTGGAAGCATCTGCCGAGGCTATTACGGCCGTGTCATCAGCGTACTGCATGGCAATGATTGCCTCTGTAACTTTACGTGTCATACTGGTGTTGAGAGTTCGGTTTAGAGAGCCTACCATTTGCTAGAAAACGTCAGCCGCAATATTAAATAGTAGCGGGGACAGGGGATCCCCCTGCCTTAGGCCCCGCTTGTGTACAAAAGTGTCAGTTATGTCACCGTTGACGATAACTCTTGATTCGGAAGTAGTGAGAAGCTGCCTTACCCACTCGATCCATTTTGCCGGGAATCCCCGAGCCTCCATTACTTTGGTCAAGAACGCCCATTTGACGGTATCGAATGCCTTAGCGAAATCCAATTGGAGGAACACTGCCTTGTACTTTGACTCCGCTATGTGGTGTAGCATCTCTCGAGTGGCCACGAAATTGTCCGTGATTTGTCGGCCACGTATGAATGCAGTCTGATAGGTAGAGATTAGTGCCGGCATTGCTTCTCGCAATCTATTAGCCATGATTTTGGAGATTAGTTTGGAGATAAGGTTGATGATGCTAATAGGCCGAAAATCCGTAACTTTTGTCGGAACAGCAACCTTCGGTATGAGAACTATGTTTGCAAGGTTGAGGTCACCCAACTGGACCCGGGAGTCAAAGAATCCTTTTATTATGCTGAATATCTCACCCTTGAGTGCCGGCCAATAGGTTTGTAAGAACTCTGTAGGAATGCCATCAGGTCCGGATGATTTGTTTCGGGCAAGCCCCCGAACAGCATTCTCAATCTCCTCTTCAGTTACGTTGATCTGAAGGTGTTGCAGGTCTGGGTTAGTGGGATATAGTGCTTTCGGGTCAAAATCCATAACTTGCTGCGATATACCAAGCATGCCTTGCATATGGTGGAACAACAGCTGCTTGATATGTGTGGGTTCGGTCACCAGGTTGTCTTCGTGATTGATGGATAACACCGCATTCCTGTGTTGTCGTGACGAGGCATGGGCATGAAAGTAGCGGGTGTTTCGGTCTCCTTGACTGAGCCACTTGCACCGTGCTCTCTGGCGCCATCTTTCCTCCAAGTTGACGGCAAGTTGAAATGCCCGCTCCTTAATCCTACACCTCAGCTTGAACTCATGCGGCGCAAGCGCTCTATATTCCTCAATCCTATCAAAAAACAAAACCGCCTTCTTGCAAAAAGTTAGTTGTACTTCCATTTTGCAAAATTCATTTTTATGCCAAAGAGATAGTGCATGCTGGAGGAGCTTAGTTTTGGAGTGAAAGTTATGAAAAAGATTTTGAGGGATAACCGGCAGTGCATTACCTTCCCATAATTGTTGCACCATTACCTTTGGCATTTCATAACGGAACCATAATGTTTCTAGCTTGGCCTGTTTAGGGTGAGTAGCCCTGTTTTTGCATGAGAGCAGCAGCGGAGCATGGTCGGAGGCGACCATCTCGAGTGCAGTGAGGTTGATGATCGGGTATTTAAGTTGCCAATCGGCTGCAATGAGTACACGGTCGATTTTTGAAAAGGAAGGGGTGGGCCTTTTATTCGACCATGTAAACCGTCGATTCTTCAGTTGCACATCTATTAGACCCGAGTCACGGATAAAGTCATTGAATAGGTCCATAAGCTCGAGGCCCCGAAAATCACCCGAGCGGTCGATCATCCATCTAACGAGGTTAAAGTCTCCCGCTAGTATCCACGAGTGTTGTGTCATCGTGGCAACAGCCGATAATTCATCTATGAACCGTGGTTTGTCAGCCTCAACAGAAGGGCCATAGACATTAGTAATCCATGTCATATGTCCCGTCTTTATGTGTTTGAGCTGGACAGTGAGGGTGTGAGGTGTTGAATAGCTGGTCTCAAGTTGGAAGGATCTCTTCCATGCCACAATTAAGCCACCCTTGGTGTTGAGGGCTTGATTGTATGCACACTCAGGATTAAAGAAGGGAGGGAGAAATCGAAGGACATAATTCAAATGCACATCTCTTAATTTAGTTTCTTGTAACAATACAACATCGCACCGCGATTTTCGGATTACATCACTCACCACAGAGCATTTATCTAAAGCTCCCAAACCCCTACAGTTCCAAGAAAGAATTTGTACTTTTTTGTAACTCATAAAAGAAAAATAAACATCGAAGCACTTATGACAACTCTAAGAGACCGAGTTGCATTTTAATCCTCCCCAGAGCCCAGATCGTCTTCTGTGTCTGGGTCAAACCGTTTGTTAATGTCATCTAGATCCGTGTCTGAGTCAGCATCCCGGTCTGTGGTTTGTGCGGATTTTCTTTCAGCATTGTCTTGCGCCAGTGTTTGGAAGATATCTTCAGTGGTCACTCTACATTGGGCCGCGATTGCCTGGCCATGCTGTTCGGATATTTGGGCTTCACGGAATCCTTCGGGGCTCATGATGAGATATGCACCCGTATCCTGCTTAGCCTGAGGCCCTTCCCCTTGGTGAATAGACCGTTTAGGCAATTGCATTGGGCCAGTCTGGAGTTGCAGAGGGGGAGGAGATTTCCTCTTGTTGAGCGAGAGGCCCTGAGTTTGGCCCATTTGGAGGTCCAACATCGTAGGGTGTGATGAGGTGTCTCTTCCTGCGCATGCGACTTACCTTTATCTCTTGTGTCAGCTCGCGTCACCACAGTCTGAACCCCTTTCTCTTCGTGGGTCTGCAGGTTGGTGGAAACTTCATTGATCGTTTGCGGCATGGTAGGCTGTGGCAACGTATCGGTTAGACGCCAAACATTGCTGTTATGGCTATCCCCCACCCGTGGTTTACCTGGGAGTGCCACACCCGAGCCTAGTCTTCCCCTCCCCCTACTAATAAAGCCTCTGAACCTATTGTGGCTTGATGTGCTTATCGGTGGGCCCTGGAAGATATTTCTGGGGACCGGATATACCGGTTTCCTTCTTCCACGGGTTTGCTGTGGTAGCTGCTGATCCTGTGTCCGTAGTGTCGGGTCAGTTGACGCAGCTGGTTCACTTGGTGCAGGATGGTTATAGAAATCTTGTGGCTGGCCAGCACTGTTCCCCGAGTGATGTGTCTCATGTTCCCTTTGAAGCAACTGGTGTACAGTACCTTGTACTGACACCAATATAGGTTTCACAGAATTAGTTTCTGTGGTGTTCTGTGCACCTGATTCTCGCGACTCCCCAGGCCGATGCGGAGTGGGGGTGACCGTTGTCTTCGAAGGCTGGATTGGGTATTCCTCTTGAGGTGTAGCCAATGGTGTTGCAATCTGATTTATGTCACAGTCCTGACCCGCTGTACCAGGTCCCTGGCTCTCCAGCTGCTGCGGCGGTGTAGTTTCGGCTGCAGCCATCAGGTCACGGAGGATGTCGAATGGTAGGTCGGTTCTCGGGGATGGGCCGGCGATGGCCTCCAGGATCGGAAGTGGTATTTTGTCTGGGTTGATATCGGCACACATGGCGAGCAATACTCTCTTGGAGCAAGAGACCAGGTGGTCATCGTGGGACCAAGCCGGCAATGATTCGAGATATGTGTCCGGGGATACGGGTCTAGCCGGAGGCGGCGAAGATGGCCTTGTGTACCTTGGCGGCTCTTTGGGGAAGTCGGCCGGGGTGTAGATGTCCCCACGCTGCCATGTTAATGGTTGAACGATGATCGGATGTTCTAGGCCCCCAGACACCATACCGACCGTCTTTGGTATGCGAAGCAGGTCGTCGGTTGCCAGTGCCACTCTCCAAGCGAAGAGATCTGTCTCATGCTCAGGTGCTAAGGTACCAAGGAAGAGGCCAAATTTGGAGACCATTTTAATGATTTCGGCCTCTTTCATCAGGTGTGGAGGGATCCCAACTAGGTCAATCAACATTTTGAACCGAGGCATGCATACCGAAGTGTTCTCAGTCTGAGACCATTGATGAAATGTGTAGCCCTCATCCCACAGATAGGGCGGTGTTTTGTTGATGAAGGTCGCAACTGATAAGCCTCTTGGTAAGTGTATGAGAAATCTGGCTGGTGCAATCTTTGCAACCCTAATTTCTGTTGGCCTCACTAGGCCAGTATCAACTGCCATGGAGACAACCTGATGTGCTTCCATTGCCAGCCTTGCGTTGTCTCCATTCATAATGACTGCTCTTTGAAGGTTATTAACTTCATGGTAGAATTCGCGGTCACGCTCATGGAATGATATGATTTTGTCAGGCCTGCCCTCTGGCATGACCGGCTCGGAAGGTTCAGTGTAACCACCCATGAGCTCATCAAATGTCGGTTCGGGTGTGCTTGGTGCAGGTTGTCGGGGCTCTGGTTGAAATGGTGGTGCAGAAGGGTTTAGGGGTGTAGAGGTGCATCGGCTTGCTATGTGGCCAACGGACCAACATTTACCATAAACCTTGGGGTTACGGCAAGTAAGGGTGGTGTGACCGAGACGGCAGCAGTTGAAGCAGCGGTTCCACCACTCCTGGTAGCCCGGGAGAGGGGGAAACCGCAGCCTAGTCGGGCTATGAGGTGAGCAGAAGTACTGTGGTGTAGGCGGTGTGGTAGGCGATGAGGGGCGAGAGTTGGCCGGAGAGGATTTGTAGGAGGCAGAGGACCTGGATGAGCTGCTACCGGAGATTGAGTTAGTTGGAGCCGCGAGGAGTGCTTGTGCATACGTTTTCTTGTACGGACGGTAAGGTAGCACGCGGTCTAGGTTGATGTCCGCGGGAGTCCGCCAGTTGTCGGGGTACCGTTTCCTCCTTGTGACCAATGTCCATTCACCTGCTTGGGTCGCCTGGGATGTCGCCTTCATGGTCGCCTTTGATTTGTTTTCGGTTTAAATTGTTAGTGTTAATTGCTATATAAGAGTAAGACTTTTAACACTAACAATTTAAACCGAAAACAAATCAAAGGTACATAGCATTAACTAATACTACCTGATCAGACTTGATTGTTCTGGCCAGAGAACAACATTAACTCATTTACAGCACTTTATGCTGTAAAGGCGCACTACTGCACAAGTGTATAGTAATTATTTCTGACTGCCCATGGTAACTTTCAGATGAGGTTGAAGAAGAAGAATATGCCTTTTCAATTAAAGGTGGGATTGTTATCCAATTATTCCGGTAAAGCTAGAGGAAGTAAAAGTTACAGTTTTAATTGTTGGAACTTGAGTTCTAAAAACTCAAAATTTTTTATTCAATAATGTTTGCTTAAAATCTCCATTTGTGATATTTGAAAATTAGAGGGTTAAATTGAATATGTATTTCTTTAATAATGAGTTATTTTTCTAATGACCATTTATTATTCTGTCAATAATATCCTTCCGTTTGAACCTCTTCATGGTATATACGTTTCTTTTGTATTTGATAAACTCCCATTTAATCTTCCTTTAAAATCTACTAATGGGGCGCACCTCTGGACTTGCTCTCTGATCATTTAATATAGAAGAAAATCATTCTCTAAAAAGTGGATTTTGCTCTATGCTCTGGCTGTTTTTATCTCTGAGCAAATACATGAAAATTCTCTTTCCTGCTCCATCGAAAATCAATTTGATTGATTTCCCATTTTCTCATTTTATCTCCAACTTAATTAATTATGATCAACTGCTGGATATTGCGGAGTTATCGTTAGTTGTTTCCATGGCGTGTCTAAAGAGCAATAAATTCGAATTATCTTGGTTGTGGTTCCATCTTGCACGATGAGACGGAATACGTTTAAGAACAGTGTTTCGCACAATCCGGATAACTCTATTTCAATTTAATTTATTTTAATTAATTTATAACTATCCGGATATTCTCAAAATTTATCCCAACACTAATATCAATTCGGATCTGACATTCTGACCTGACCCGATTGTATTTAACCCGAGAAGGACTACCTGTCAGTTTGGATATGGTGAAATCCAAGCGGATCCAACCATTTCAAAAACAGGAAGCCAGCTATTGGATGGTGCAAACGGTCGTTAATTCTTTGGCGACCACAAACTGGTCGCATGAAGAATCAAAGGAGATCACATTTCTCATTAAATGTTTGTAGCAACTAGCGGCAGTATGTATTGATACATGATGCAGATCTCAGAGCAGTTAATGAGTATACAGCGGATTAACATAGCAAAGTAACAAATATTCTTTGGTTTTATTGAAGGAATGTTGTGACATTGAAAGGTACTGTTTGTCTTGCTTTATTCACTTTCTGACAAACGATTTGTGTTTTGATTTCGTCTGACCCAGTGGTCCGTTTAAATTTGCATTCAAAGTTGTACGGAGAACAAGAAAATTGGCTCAACATTAGTGTCAAGAATTTCTGTGCATTAAATATTTATATATTTTTTATGTGTTGAGTACTACAAACTATTGTGAAAAAAATTTAGAAACCATAAATATAAAAGAAAAATTTATCAAACCAACTTGGTAGTTTTGGTTTTTTCAAAAACTATAAGAACCGAGATGTCATTTCAGTCCGAAGTGCTTTTTTTTTCGTACCAAATTGTCATTTTAGCCCGAGGTGTTTTCACAAGTTTTACACCAACAACTACATTATTTTTTTTCAAAATCTGTGAAAACGGTTCGGACTGAAATGACAACCGAGGATTCGGACTTTCTTTCAGCTCTTAACGCTTTTTCTCCCTTTTATATTCACTTACGCCTACGCTCCAAGGAATGCCAAACCGCAAGCAAAGCTTTCTTGTAGTCGGGGAAGGGTAAAAGAACTTTAAGAAAGAGCATGTGGTTGACTTTTTATTATATAGGCCGACCTCAACGCTCACTGATGAATACCGGCAAATTCGGTACGGGAAAAAAAAACACTTTGGACCGAAATGTCATCTCAGTTCTTATGATTTTTGTAAAACCAAAACAATCAAGTTGATTTGTTAAATTCTTTTTTCTTATTAATGGTTTCTAAAAAAATTCAACTATTGTTCCTGCTCTGTACGAAAGCTTGAAAAAATGATATAAAAAGATGCATATAAATAAGGCGGCAAGGCTAAGGAAATGTTGGTGCCTGATAACCACCATTCTTTTGTTGATTTTGAAAAAGAAATTCCCAATTTCAGTATGTACCTGTCGCCAGTTGCGTTTAAAAAGTTTCGAAATAAGTTTGAGAATTTTTGTAGCTACCAAAAGATTTTTAATTAATTTATTCGGCTTAAGAAAAGTTCATTCTATATGGAAATGTATTATTTTGTCCTTTCTTTGTGCATTCTTCACTGTGATAATTAATTGTACACAAACATACTAAAAGATTTCAATTTAATTTGAGCATTTAAGTTAGGATTACTGGACGCCCTGGAAGTAGTATACTAAATTACTAATGTGTTACCCAAAAAAAATATTATATGCTCATGAGGTAGCCAACTAACAGTCGTAAAAACGTTACTAAACCAAATAAGCAATGTCAATGTTGGTATGTATTTCAACGTCCAAGTTTAACTACAACAAAAATAGAACCTAAATTAACAAATTAGCATAAACCGCCCTTCTGCAAATCTAACACAAGCTCAACCCGGTCCAGTTCACCAACATACCTCACAATTCGTCTCAGCTGGTTGTAGAAACCCGTCAATCACGAACAACAATACAAACACCAGACAACGGTGTTCTCGATTCTACACTTGAGCCAGGCCCAAAAGAGGCTCGGTACATCTAGGTGAGGATGTTGTTGTCTATCATTTGAGAAATTGGGTAGCTCGGACGTGGGAACGACAGTACATCAATTGAGCAAAACCTGTGCGAATCAGCTTGTACCAGACTGGAATACAAGAAATGAGTTCAAATCATGCATGAGAGAGTAAACTGTAAGAAAATTAGCACAGGGGACATAATTTCCCAATCTCAGTGCTTACAGTAAGCAATTAACCGAAGCAAGCTTATATATAGATGAATAAAAATAAAATGTGTACGGAAAATGTACAATAGTATTACAACACTGGTTGTTATTTCACTGTCAGTACTAAGAAACTAATTTTAGTATTCAAATTATCCTCCAACACAGCAACACCTTAGAACCAAACATTGAGCACATAATAACCCACAAAGCCACACTCCCAGGCGGGTCCCTCCATCACAGAACCCCTGGACCTTGGAGTTGAGCCTGACATGTTGGCAGCCCCTATGCGGTACCAGCTGGCAGGAGCCGGCAAATCAAGAACACCGGGTCCCCAACCTCAGCCCCTAAAGCCCAATCCTACCATGCACTAAGACCAGTGGTGGATCTTGAGAACCAAACAAGCATAGACACAAATTTGAAGATGTATGCTTTTCTTTTAGTGTTAGATATTGAGCCTATGCAAATTTAACATTTTGCATCAAATTGATATTAAATTTTCAGGGGCGCCGGCCTGGGTTTGCACCAACATAAATGCGGCCCCCCTGACCAAAACTGAAATTCTAATGAAACATGTTCACGAGTCCTGCTGGCTGTAGCATGTATGGACCTACTTCGAATAGGGTAATTTAATTTCTAACTAAATTTTGGAAAAAAAAAGTATAATTGTAACTTATTTATCAAGGTTAATTCTAGATGAAAAATATATTTATTTAACAAAAGTATATTGCGTACTCCATGCTGATTCTCTCTGGCAACAAATAAAAAGGGAGAAGGAAAAAGGAAAATTCTAATACAAGTGCTGTCCCTACCTGGCCTGATCCGATCATACCAGTAAGAGCTCCAGGTTGAGCCTATTCTGTTGAAACTGAAGCCGAACCCAACAAGTAAATTGGAGGAAGCAACCACGTAGTTAGTGCAAGCAGGCATTCTTCCATAATCACAAAATAGTTGCACGCTTGAAGGATCAAATGAGATCAGAGAAAGAAATCTTCTTTGGTTTTACCCGTCACAGTGTGTGATTGAGGCCATGTTCCGCTTGCTTCTTTTTTTCTTTTTTCATTCTGCCAATCTGTCTTAGATGGTATTTCATCACACCCAATGCTAAATTGACTTGATTATTTCTCTTTCAATGCATGCGCATCGTATAGGGAAAAAAAATGAAACAATACCAAATTGAAAAAAAAATATATACTCGGCATTGGTTTGGATAATTTCTGTGCTTAATTAAGGGAGTGTGCAGTATTCACTCAATTCCTTCTCAATTACAATATCATCATACCTAAATACTATATAGATAAGTGCTCCTATGAAAGCTGACAAATATATACCAAGATAGAACTAAACGAAATAAGCAAAGACACTATTGGTGCTTATTTTAACGTCCAGTGTTAATTAACATAAGAACATGAGAAATTCCAACTAACCTCAAACTCCACATAAAGTTTACAAATTTAAAACAAGATCCACCTGATACGATTCCCCATCAAACCTCAAACCATTTGCCTCCGGCGGTTGTAGAAATCCATCAACCATACCACCAAACACGTACAAGAACCGGCCTGACAAGTCGGCACATGCGCCATGAAATGCCCTAAAACTAGGGGAATCCCCCACTAAACTAAGATGCTTCCAAATGCCCTTCGTATCAGTCTTCAAGCCCGCCTGATATTGGAGGAGGCCCGGTACATCTAAAACCCAGAAGTCATTTTTTCGGCGCCTCTGTGAGTCTTCACCTCCATAAATGAGGATTTTGTTGCCCAATGTTAGGGAAGCTGAGTGGCCCACACGAGGGGGTGGCATTCTATCAAGCAAGTTTGGTGCAATATTGAATTTTAGCTCCTTCCACCTAGGGTGCCTGTTGTGCGTGCTGTAAATTAGTAACCTGCTTGCTTTATCTTTTTTCTATACAGGTTCAAACCAGCATTGAAATAACAGAAATAACAGTACCAGTCTTGATCAATGCAAAAAATAGTCTGCTAACAGTTCAGAATACAAGAAATATGTTCAAATTAAGCATAAAAAAACTACTGAAAGGTCGCATGGGACATATGGCGCCATCTCATTGCCTAAATGATTATAATTGCAAGAATCCTTGTACACAGTTTTCTGGCCCAATTGCTTATATTCACCGTTTTGCCCATAAAATTAAGTAAACAAAAATAAAAATAAAACAATTAATCAACTAAAATCACACTATGTACTTAAAAAATATCCGGTGGTATGGCAACCATCAATTGGTATATTAGTACCAGTGCCAAATTACTAAATTTGAGGTTTTAAAATTACCCTGCAACATTTTTGGTTAAAAGCCAGACATCATTGAGCGCCTCATAGCCCGCGCCCCTGCCGCCAAACAGCACAGCCATGCGTGTCCCTCCAATCCATGTCAGCGTGTGTCCTGACCTTGGTGTCGGAGCTGACCTGTTGGCAGTCCTCACCTGTTCCCAGCAAGCAGGGCCTGACAAATCAAGAACCCAGGTATCTCCCAGCCTCAGCCCGTCAAGCCCGATCCCACCATGCACCAAAACCATGCAATCTCCAATACAGCAAGCTGCATGAGCCCCACGGGCAGGTGGCATGTATTGGCCCACTTCTAGAGGTTTCCATGATATTTTTATATTATATGGACTTTCATGAAGGATCTGACCAATCCAGGTGTCGTTAAGACGGGATCCGCTGTCATTTATTCCTCCAAAGAGGATCAGAGAGTTGGTGCCGACCAGAGTGCAGGAATGACCGAAACGTCCCCCAGGATGGCCTGAACTAACGCTCTGCCATGTCAGCATGGGAATTGTTCTGCCACTTCCAACATATGCCACCCATGTGTCATCCAGGTGGCGGCCTGAAAATAAATAGTAATAAAGAATTCAAATAACAAGCAACTGAATTGTACTGGACGCTGGCACCAGTTTTGGTTTTTACTGATCTTATATCCATAATTGTTGTTAGTTTACCACTGTGGTGATTTTTATAGAAAAAGACAAACATAAGTTGAATTAGTCTATTACCATAGATGATACCAGCAAGTACCAACTGGTACTAAAATAGCTAACTGTTACAATGATCCTTGCAGATGACCTTAAAGATGCTTGACCAGAGAGATGAATGCGGAAAATTAATTACCATTCCAGTCCTCGTTGGTAACAGACTGGCTGATGGTACACAATTCCAGTTCTATACCAATCAAATCTCAGGTTGCATTCATCTATTAAATATCCCTTTCTATTTGGAATGATATGACGGTAAAAGCTCTCGAATCATCCCAGTCCGGATACAGAATTTTAAATCCGGGACCTCCCACACATATGACAATGACTAAACAAACGGTGTTAGGAGTGGTTCTTCATTATTAAATATCTTAGCTTTCCTATCGGTTTATGATTGATAATCCTTTTTTTACAATTAAACTTTTTTTTTTGGACACAGGCAAATGAACTCGAACGTCTTATTTTAACAGCAAGTAATAGCTAAAAAAGATTAAAAGCATTACTAACAAAGAAAACCATACCGACCTCCTTCACAACCGCCACCAAAAAGAACTAACCAGTCAGATACTAAATTGAGCGAGTGAGAAGCTCTCGGCTTTGGAAAGGCACCATCCTTGCATGCTAGTCTCCTACAAGATAGAGATCCCAGCATAGAGACCTTCTCGTAAAGCTTCCTATAAGAAAGCTCAGTCCTTTCTTTGTCTGACAAGGTTGCCAAAAACGAATCAATTGTTCCATTTCCCAAATCCCTCCTACAAACCAATTCCCAAAGTGATTCTGACAAAGCCAGAGACCTGAACTTCTTACAGGTTAGAGCGAAGGCGAGGATGGAATCGAACGGGAGGAGCAGAAGGACGGAGGTGATATGGTCGTGATCGAGGTGCTCAAGGGTTAAAGTTAGGGTTCGAGCGTAGGAAGGCGACGCCATGGACGTGGAATTAAGCTGCTTCTTTGAGCTGTTTGAGGAATGACTTTCGCTTCTCATGATTTGAGGGAGAAGGGCGGTTGTCCTGTGGACTCTGTGGAATGAGAGAAATCGGAGGATATTCTCAAAACAAGCCCATACACTAATAAATGAAGCAATAAAAGGAACTTTTCTTTGGCCATTTCATTATAGGAGGAGGGTCAAGGGAAGAATGGACACTTACGATCAGGTTCGTTTTTTCGCGGTGTTAATTAGTGTTTTATTTACTAGTTAAATTGTATGTAAATAAGGAGAAAATTTCATTTAGGAGATGTAAATAACTTTTTTATCAATATATCAATGGCCGGCTACTGGCCAGCTGTCCTTCAAAAAAAAGATTTGAGGTAGAAGGGAGACAAGAGGATAGTTCGGTAATTTCAGAAAGGCTTAAGATGGGTGATGACTGATGAGATTGAGAGGTTTTGTACGAGTGTTGTGTGGTCTCCACTTTCATCTCTCTAGAGCCTGAGAGTTATGTTGATGGAGAGATGACAAGGAACACTTGAAAAAATGCATATTGGGTGCAATCTAACTTATATCCAAGTCAGGAGTAATGATATTTTAACAATTTTCAAACGTGCTTTTCGGATAGAGGGGCCAATTATTTTATTTATTTATTTTAGGAGAAAGGGGCCAATTATAAAAGTTCATATTTATAATAGAGGAGGGTTCAAATGCCTCCATTTTTCATGCCCCCACCATGCCTCCATTTTTAAAACTTTAATAACTCAAAATTTAAAACTTAAAAGTCAAAATAAAACCGTTGGATGTGATCTACATCATTTTATCTATGCACGTGTAAAAAATTATGACATTTCAATTTTATTTTGGTTGTCATCAAGAGTTTGTAAAAAACGTACTAATGTGGATAATTTCTAGACGTTGATTTTTCAACTTATTGATTCACATAAAAATAAAATCAAAATGTGATAATTTTTTATGAGCACATAGATAAAATGATGTAGATCATATCCAACGGTTTTATTTTGACTTTTAAATTTTAAATTTTGAGTTATTAAAGTTTTTAAAAATGGAGGCATGGTGGAGGCATGAAAAATAGAGGCATTTGAACCCTCCTCTTTATAATATAGTAATAGAATTTCGTCAGCCAACTTTAAACATATAAGATATAGTGATAGAGGTCATTTGCCAAATAAATTTTATAAAAAAAGAAGAACAATTTTTTAACGTGTTGATTTTCTTGTAAAATGTTTATGAATAAATTTTCATTCAGTTTTAATATTATCTGATGTTTCATTAAATTGGAATTAAATTTTATTTTTATCTATATGATATGAGTTTTTTTTCTAGCCTACCCTAATTTGTTTGGGACTAAAGGCTTGATTGTTGTTGATGTTTGTTTATATAATGTATAAAGTATAAATAATATTTGTCGGATTTCAAAATTATAATTTTTTAAGGTAGTTAAAATTATCAAAGTAATTTATTGTCACTAAATCTCCATCAAAAAGATATTTTTTTTTTTTCAAAGGCGAACAGAACACTGAATATCATTATAATATTGGTATTTGTTTTGTATATCTAACGTTTACATATAAAATATATTACATGAGTAGATATGTTTTCTTATTAGAAGACTAATAACTTGTTATAACAATTATAACTTGATATTAGATAGTAAAAAATTAAGTTTTTGCGCTCATCTATAACCAAAACCACCATACATGATCATTATCACAGAATGGACAAATTTATTCAGAAGTCTTCCACACAATGCTAACTCCTCTCAGTCCAGTTTCTCTCGAGGGATCTAGTAGTCAAAATATGAGGGCCTGAGAGGAACATGTGCTGTTAAACTTTGAACTAAACTGGAACCTTTTACTATTTGTTTCCTAATAAGATTTTTCACAAAATATAAATATTTGAAAATATATGAAAATGGTCATGGATTCATTTTGTACTAGTATAAAGGAGTTGGCTACAGTGCTACGCGTAGCATAGAGGGCCTCCGTGCTACGGCTCAATATTTGAGTTTTCAAAATTCTAACGGTCGATCCGAACTGTTCAACATGATCTCCATATAAATATATACTTGCAAACTAAATTTTACATTTTTTAGAATTTTTTTACTATTTTTTAGGTAGGTAGAAAATCACTTGATCTGAATGGTAGAATTTTCAGATCAAGTGATTTTCTACCTATCTAAAAAAAATAGTAAAAAAATTCTAAAAAATGTAAAATTTGATTTGCAAGTACATATTCATATGAAGATCATGTTGAACGGTTCGGATTGACCGTTAGAATTTTGAAAACTCAAATATTGAACCGTAGCACGGAGGCCCTCTATGCTACGCGTAGCATATTAGCCAGATTCCTAGTATAAAATAAGCACAGGCAGGGGCGGAGCCAGACTTTCAGACAATGGGGGTCAAACGTGAATGGGGGTCAAGCATATAAATTTTGTCTACTACGAATGGGGGTCAATTTCACACTGTCCATAATATTTTACTTTAATCTATATTAAAATTGAGTATAAATAAAAAAAAATTCAAAATGAATGGGGGTCAATTGACCCCCATTCACTGTATGTGGCTCCGCCCCTGAGCACAGGATAATAATTTAATACATGTAGTTGTGTAACGGTACACACAAATTAGCCCTATTGAAATTCTCTTATTCGAAGAGTGCAATTTGGAGAATTGAATAAAATTATGTAAAGTCAGGACTAGGGTGTTCTTAAGCCCACCAAATAATTGGCGAGCTTAACTTCAAAAATCTATCAAAATGATTCACGAGTGATGCATTTACATGTCAAATTTATAAAATTGGTTAAAATTGAAACCATTTAGGTTGAAAGCCATAGTACAAATACTTAAATTTTCAAATTAATTTAGCATAAAACCAAGCGGTAAAAAAAAAAAAGTTTTCACCCTTGAAGCAGACCAGTTTTGATTGTTTGAATTCATTATTTGAAATTATCCAGATAAATTTTAGAATTAAATTAGTGAGCTCAAAAACACCCTAGTTCTACTCATAGTAATAACACTTCTATAAAGAATTGATAAATATCTACTATAAAATATCTCCTACGATACAATTTGCTTTTAAGAAATTGGGAAATATACTTAAGTGTAAGAAAAGGTTTTAGTTTAAAAGAGATGCAATATTGTAATTAGAGCTAGCCTAAGAATAACTTCACTATTAAAAAGAAAACTTTTTTGAAATATTGTATTTCTTTTGAATTATATAATAAGGACCAATTGACCTCCATTTATTTTAATTTTTTTTGTATTTATGTCTTATTTTCTATATAATTAAGAGTAAAATGATATGGGCAGAGTAAATTTGACCTCTATTCTAGTATAAAAATTTTATATGCTTAACTCTCATTTACATTTGACTCACATAGTTTAAAAGTCTGGCTCTGCTCCTGCACTCGAGTTAGCATTATTTCAACTACTAATACAAATATCACTATTATTGCACTAATTCTTGAACGATTCAAATGATAAATTCAAAGATCTACTTTTGTATTATCATTATTATTGCACTAATACTTGTACTAATCCTTGCATTTCTAAAGGCTTATTTTTCAATTCAAATTTGATAAATTTGACATATTGTTCATTTCGTATGATCTACTCTCACGTATGGTTTACTTGCACTAATCCACTAATCCTTGAAACCCGCTTTGGATTCAAATGATAAATTTGACATTTAAAAAGTAGAGTCAAATCTGTTCTAAATACTTAAAAACATTAGAGATATTGCGTCGGTAAAAAAAAAAGTTTCTTACTAATAACAGCACCTGTTTGTTCCAGCTGCAGCGCCAATCTGAAAGATCACACATGGAATGTTTTCCACGGACAAAGCTCGTACTGTGAAAGAATAGTCGCCGTTTTAGTGTCCTTGTTCACGTGACCGAATGGATATTGGACCAATAAGATAAAACTACGTGATTGTTTCAGTTGACATATCACTCCGCGAACCGATAAGGATCGACTTCTTTTTCTTTCCTACTTGGGTCTAAAATTCGCTCTTCTACTACCGAGTATGGGCCTTATTGGGCCCATAACTGAGATCTCTTGGGCCAGTCGACGGGCATCTCTAAAGGCTCATTTATCATGTAATTCATTCTTTTTCAAAAGACCCATATGTTAGAGATCAAGCTTCTAAATCTCGTATTTGTATTAGCAAAATATTACAAACAGCAAGTCTGAATAAGAACGCTCAGTGGTTAATTATAGAAAGAGAAAAAAACAAGAAGAGCAGAATGAATAATTACATCTCTTGTAAAATTTATGAAATTAATAAGAAATTGGAACACATTTATCATGCAATTAATATTTATTCAAAAAAAATATAAACATATTGTTAAGCTAAAAACTTCAAAATTTGAAAAGAAATAAAAGCATACAGTAGATGAGATAATATCAGAGGAAGCAAATATGTTGCGATTCTAAGGGATCGCAGGGTCCTGCGATTCTAATCCCAACCATTTAAACGATTAAACCCATAATTCTTTTGAGAAGTCAGTTTTTGTGCACGAATTTCGAAACATGTGAACGGTTGGGATTGGAATCGCAGGGATCGTGCGATCCCAGAGAATTGCAGCAATTTATTTCCAATATCAGACGGGACGAACATTTTTCTGTGAAGCGAGTCCCTGACAATCGGCGCAAAAATCTTGAAATTATTCCCCAGCAGTCATTTTTAAAACTCCATTAAGTTATTAAGAACCTTCTTCCTTGAAGAGTTGAAGGGGCACACCTCAAAGTCTGAAAATACTACCGCAACATTACCGTTGTAATACAAAGATCATTAAAGAAGGTAAATCAATCAAGATGAAAACTTAAGCCCATGTTTAAATGGAACATAATTTTTTTTGGAGAACAACTGTTTATACTAAGTTATGTAGTATTGTATCACCATAACTTTTTTTTGTTTGGTTGTGTAGTTGAAACTTGAAAGTATACAAAAATAACATCTTCATTGTTGCGCATCCAGATATAGATAATAATATAATGAGAGTGACAATAATGATGACAACAACAACAATGTCAATAATAATAAATATGGTGATAATAGTAGTAATATTATTATGATAAAAAAGATGATAGAAGATAAATAATAATAATAATAATACAATAATACCAATATAATTTTACTGATAACGATGTAATAACAATAATATGATGATTATGATGGTGATGATGGTGATGAATTAACGATGATTCGAATAACAATGTTAGTGTAAATTGTAGATCTCGTTGGAGCATGATATAAGAAATAACTTATTCACTTATTCAGATAAGCATAAGTTTCTAGTCGTATGGCTGAGTTATTCTTATTCAACAACATTAAATGAAAAATATTTAACCTAGGAGTTTATTTCAACCCTATATGTTGGTCCTGCACGCATTTGGAACTACAACAAATAAATAACAGTTCCCATTTGGTATACCAATTTCTTTCGGATTCTCATAGAAAATCATTCTTCTAAAATGAACTCCCTTCACTCTATTAAAAATTTTACGGGGACATTTTGCAGAAGATTTTGGAGTGATATATGCAATCATTCTAAATATTCAGAGATAACCAATATATACTATTAGGCGCAGCAGTTATACTCAGGGGTAGAATTGTAATTAGGAAAAAATAATGTTAGTTAGAAGTTGTTCCCTGACTCAGGGGTAGAATTGTAATTAGAAAAACAGAATATTAGTTAGAAGTTGTTCCCTGTTATACGAAACTCGACTTTGATCCGCATCGAGAAAGACATGTATGAATGAGGTATTTGTTTTTGACCGTGGCCCAATTGAGTTCTCTTTAATAAATACAGAGCCCCCAACTCCCATCTTTTTTCTTGACTAACAAAGCTGGGAAAGAGACGGGTGAGGGGTTTGTATTCGGTACCGCCAAACTTGTATTCGACTGGTTATATAAACCAAGTCATTGTAACAATACAGAGAGTTAATGAAAACACAATTCATTATGTTACAACACTTCTATATCTCTATCTCTCTAAAACATATTCTTATTATGATATCAGAGCTTTGCTCCTTCTTCTCCAATTGCTGATTCAAAGAATTCATGGCAACTAGCGAGATCTCTCATCCCCTCCCTCCCGTCCCAATCGATCCTGTGATCCATATCACCTTATCGGTCTCTACCAAGTTGACGCGTAATAACTTCTTGACATGGCAATCTCAGATTGAGCCTATTCTTGATGGCTTTGGTCTCTCCAAATACCTTGATGTTGCTGTTTCGCCGCCTGACAAGAATCTGCCTACTGATGTCAATTTTACTCCTAACCCGGCCTTTCTTGCGTGGCACAAACAAGATCGTTTCTTGCTAGGGTGGCTTCGTACCACCATTACTAAAGGCATTCTCTTCCAATATGTGAAGTGCCAGACCTCTTGTGATCTCTGGATCTCTCTCCATTAGAGCTTCTCGGCCATTTTCACAGCTCAAATCATGGAGTTACGGCGTGCTCTTCAGACTACAATAAGAGGCAATCAAAAGTGTGGCGACTATTTTGAGCAGACGAAGCACGTGGCCGATCAGCTGGCGGTGGTTGAAGATCCGAAACCTAATTTTGATATGATCCTTTCAATTTTGAGTGGTCTTGGCGCTGAGTATAACTCCTTTGTCGTTGTCATTACAACCCGCTTGGCTCTTGTCTCTCTGGTGAACCTTCATGCTTTTCTTTTCTATCATGAATCTCTGTTAACCTCTCAAACTCCTTCTATGCTGGTTGCGGACTTGGCAGGGGACGCCGTGGCAGAGGTAACTCTAATTTCTCCTCAAATGTTTCTCAAAGCCCGCTACTTTCTAATCCGGGTCGAGACTGTAGCAATTCGGGCCCAAACTGTGCCTCTTATTCTTCAGGTCCAATTCAAGGCATGAGTAGTGGTTTTTCATCAGGCTGAGCTGCTTCCTCAATTTCCCAATCTTCTCAGTTTACTGGAGACAAGACGCAATGCCTGATTTGTCACAAGAAGGGCCATGAAGCACTTGAGTGTTGGTATCGGTTCGACAATGATGCATACGCCTCACATGTCACATCGAATGAATGATGGTTTCTAGATTCTTCAATACCACCGCTTCCACATCGAATGAAGGATGATTTCTAGATTCGGGCGCAACCTATCATGTCACATTCAACTTGAACAATCTCACCTCTTTCAATGCCTATGATGGTCAAGATCGTCTTCAAGTTGGTAATGGCTCTCACATTCTTATTCAAAATCTTGGCCATTGCTCTCTATCTTCTACCAATGGTTCTTTAGATTTGAATGGTGTCCTACATGTACCACATATAACTAAAAATCTCATTAATCTCTAAATTGACAAGAGACAATGATGTTATTTTAGAGCTTCACCCTTTCTTTTGCACTATAAAGGACCGCCGCATGAAGTGGCCACTTCTTCGAGCTACCTTAACTAATGGTCTTTACAATCTCACTTCTTTACTTCAAGCATTGGTTGGAGAGCATGTGTCGGCTTCTATATGGCACAAGAGGTTGGGCCATACGTCTCATTCCACCACTTGTTTTATAATACACTCTCATTTTTTACCTACTTCTTTGAATAACTTGAGAATTTGTGATGATTGTTGTAAATCAAAGGCGCGTGTTTTGCATTGCGCTCTTTCTTCTTCTCATGCTACTTCACCTTTACATGTGGTACATTCGAACTTGTGGGGGCCATCCCCAATTGCATCTAAAAATGGTTTTCGTTACTATGTTCATTTTATTGAAGAGTTTTCGAGATTCTCTTAGATTTATTTTCTTCGTATGAAGGATGAACTTGTGAAGGTGTTTACTTAATTTAAATGTCAAGCTGAGAATCTCTTCAATACCACAATCAAGATTCTTCAAACGGATGGTGGCATATAATTTAAGCCTCTTACTCGCCTCTTTTCTCAAATTCTTCATCAAACATCTTGTCTGTATACCTCGCAACAAAACGGGTTAGCGGAGCGCAAATATCGGCATGTGGTTGAACTTAGTCTTGCCATTATTTTGCATTCTTCAATTCCTTTAGAGCTTTGGGATCATGTCTTCCAAAGTGTGGTCTTTATTATAAACCGACTCCCTCCTACCACACCACCTCATACTTCACCTTTCACTCTTTTTTTTAATAAAAATCCCAATTACACCTTTTGGGTTATTGGATGCTTTTGCTACCCATTAATTTGACTATACAATTCTCATAAACTCCAATTTCAATCGCTCCCTTGTGTTTTCTTGAGGTATTGCCAAACTCAAAAAGGGTACAAATGCCTTCATATCCCAACCAACAAAATGTATATTAGCCACAATGCTCATTTTAATGAAACAACATTCCATTTTGCCTCATATCATGGTTTAACCTCAGCTACGCAACCAACCGAGCAGCAGGCTTCTACTTTTCTGCTGCTTATTTCTCCTACTCTCAACTATTCGGCCCCTATTCTTCCTTCCGACCAGGTACCAAAGGAACCTGGGCTCTCTGTTCCTTTAGAAAATAATGCAAGATCCAATAGCAGCAGGCCCATTTTCAATAACAGCGGGCATGTTTTCAATCTGGAGTCCACTCGACTTCTAATTCTTCAAGTCTATCAAAGGAGCACCATACCTCATTTTACTCCAGTCTGCCCTGCATCTATTCTCTCCAGTTCCGCTACTCAACCTCCAACAAAGCAATCTTTGCAAAATCCGACTGCTCCAGTCCAGCAATCAACTCCAATTTTTCAATTTCTACTCATCCCATGACTGCACGCCAACGTGATAACACTCTACGTTCAAGAAATTTCCTGATCATGAGACCTTTCTTACAACAAAGCATTCACTTCCTTCTACATCTCTTGAAGAACCTACCTCATTCACTGTGGCGAATAAACAACCCGAGTGGTGTGAATCTATGTCTCACGAATTGAATGCGCTTGCGAAGAATGGCACATGGATTCTAGTTCTTTTTACTCCCGACCAAAATGTCATTAGATGTAAATGGATTTTTAAAATCAAGAGGAAATCTAATGGTTCCATTGAGCGCTATAAGGCACGCCTTGTTGCTAAGGGTTATAATCAAGAGGCGGCCTTGACTATCATGAGACTTTTAGCCCCGTAGTCAAACCTACCACAATTCAAGTGGTTCTCTTTCTTGCCACCTCGTGACATTGACCGATTTGCTAATTAGATGTCAACAATGCGTTTCTTCATGGTGATCTTCAAAAACAAGTCTTTATAACTCAACCACCGGGCTTTACGGATTCCTCTTTCCCGAATCATGTGTGTCTTCTCAAAAAGGCACTTTATGGTTTCAAGCAAGTTCCTCGTGCGTGATTTTCACAAGTTGGCATCGGTTCTTACCGATTTTAGTTTTAAGGCTTCTCAATCGGATTCGTCGCTCTTATACGTGTTGATTCTTCCTCAATTACTATCGTATTGATTTATGTTGATGATATTATTGTGACCGGATCCGATGCCTCTCTTGTGGCATCTCTTAGTTCCTCTCTTGGTTCTCAATTCTCTCTCAAAGATCTTGGTCCCTTACATTTCTTTTTGGATAATCCAAGTTCAATCCCAATCTGATGGTATCACTCTCTATCAACCTCAATACATTTGAGATCTTCTTCTTCACTCTAAAATGGATGGCGCCAAACCGTGCTCCACTCCTTTCTCTCCGCATGACCTTTTCTCTAAGTTTGTTGGCAATCCTATGGCTGAACCTCACACGTATCAAAGCATTGTTGGGGCACTTCAATATGCCACAATCACTCGTCCTGATATCTCCTATGCCGTCAATAAGGCCTCTCAATTCATGCACTCCCTGGCCGATGAACATTGGAATGTCGTTAAGCGTATTTTGCGGTATCTCAAAGGTACTTTGTAACATAGTCTTCATATTAGTGCACATTTTCTCCTTTCATCTTCATGTTTATTCCAATGCGGATTGGGCCGGTTGTCCGGATGATCAGCGATCGACATTAGGGTTTTGTGTATTTCTTGGCTCGAATTTGCTTTCATGGGGTTCTAAGAAACAAACTATTGTATCTAAGTCAAGCACGGAGGCTGAATATAGGAGTATGGCAGGCGCTTACACCGAGTTAGTGTGGCTTCAACAACTTCTTCATGAACTTCATGTCTTTCTCACCTCTAATCCGGTGCTTTGGTGTGATAACTTGGGAGACACTTTTCTTGCTTCTAACTCAGTTTTTCATGCTTGTACCAAGCGTATCAAAATTGATTTTTACTTTGTTCGAGAAAATGTTACTAGCAAGCAATTGGATGTGCGGTTCATTTCCTCCAAAGATCAACTTGCTGAACTCTTTACCAAGTCACTGTCCTCTACTAGCTGGAGTTCTTACGAACCAAGCTAACCCTGCATGATGTCTCTGGCTCAGCTTGAAGGGGGATATTAGGCGCATCAGTTATACTCAGGGGTAGAATTGTAATTAGGAAAACATAATGTTAGTTAGAAGTTGTTCCCTGTTATATTTCCTTTACAGCTGATGAACTTGTATTCGACTGGTTATATAAACCAAGTCATTGTAAAAATACAGAGTTAATGAAAACACAATTTATTATGTTACAACACTTTTATCTCTCTATCTCTCTAAAACAAATTCCTATTATATACACATGAGCGTGCTAGTGCTAGGAGACTCCATTAATATGATTAAATACTAGAAAATGAAAGAATATATGCGGAATTTGTGTAATAAAATATGAAAAGTCCTGGATATTAAGAATAAATAAAGTCTATTTTAAAGTGAAAGGGGAACCCAAACACCCATAAAGAACCGTGATATAGCTCAAGGGTGTGTTATCAAAATGACTTCTAAAAAACTATGGATTCAAAAATCAATGAACAAGATATGATAAAGGACTTATAAACTATTTTCATAAAATAATAGACAAAAAAAGTCTCAGTTGTTTTTTTGAAATCATGGGTTAGAGGTTAAGCCACCCAATACACTTTCAAATCTCTATGTATATTATAGAGGATTTCCCCACATGAGAGCTATGTGCTTTTACCACTAGACTAAGGGCAAGTTCTTTGGATATAAAATGTCTTGGTTGTTAGTAGTAGTCGCTACTACATATTTTTGGATATAAAATGTCATTGACCCCATCAACTCCGAATCTATCCGATAATTAAATGTATGGGATGCGGGTCCAGAATTTTTTTATCCAAACTCGACCTGATCCATTTTGTGATATTTTGTTAGATTTAGTTTGAATTTTTATACTAATTAAAGTTCAATACATCCTAATTAAGAGTAATTATATATTAATTGTAATTAAATTACATAAATAAATTAAAAATAATTAATGAACAAGTGGCCAAGTTACACGGGTTAGATCAGGTCGGGTTAGATCAGGTCGACCAGTGACATGTTCGAATTGGGTCCAGGTCAAATAATTTTGATTCTAAGTTGAATTGCGTTAAAAATTGATATATAAATTTTTTATGTGCAAGTAGAGAAAATAATATAGATCATATCTAACGGTTTTAATTTGACATATAAATTTTTTAATTTTGTGTTATTAGAAAATTATAAATGAAGACATGAGCACAAAAAAAATGAAGGCTTTAATCCTCTATTACATAACATAATTAGTTATTATAACTTTTTGCTATTTGAACAATAGATTACACTCATCTTATTCCTTGATGAGGAGGGATCACTTGACAATAATTATTTTGACAATTTTTCAATGAATTAAAAAACTTAAAATTAAAACCTTAAAGTAAATTTATGGATATATTATTGGATATATAGATAGTTTATCAATTAAACTCCATTTGATTTTAAATATTATTTAATAATGCATTAAGTATTACTAATTTTTAAATCTTGAAATTTTAAGTCATTTGTTGCACAGTGAAACATACACCATTTTTTTTCTTATACGACATATATGATATGTGTATAATATATATTGTGTCTATAATGTCAGATTTTAAATTTAAGTTTTATTTTTTAATGATATGTTTTTTGGATCATAAAGGAACGGTACTATACACATTAGTGCATAAAAATAGTGTAAAAAAAATGCTATTCGAAATAATAAAGATGTTGTATAGATTGTATAATTAAAAATTGTACAAACTCACATAGTGTTAATTTTACTATCTTATGGTTTGATTGGGCTAACAAAACTGTCGCTAACCCGAATAATTCTGAATAGCAAAAATTTATTTGAATGGCACTCCAGCTTAAAACAGTGATAACTTTTTGAGTTGGTGTTATTGGATGTAATTTGATTTTTTTTTTTTTGTAAATAGAACTAATTTAAAACTGAACAAGTACAATGAATATGGAAGTTACAAAAATTAACTCCATCGAGGCCATAATTAGTTGTACACTTATACACACACAATTAGGGGTTAATGCCTCCACCACATTAGTGCCTTGGTGGAGCTCCTAAAAAATACCTCTACTACATCAATACCTCAGTGGACTCCCGAAGCAAGGCTTCTTTGCCATAGGAGGCCATTAATATAGGATTAATGACATAAATTTTTGTAATAAGCAACTCCATGTTCACCGAGTTGATAAAAAACATAATGAGATTGAAGATACAATTTAACAGTGATAAATAGAAGAAATACATCACACACATGTCATTTCAACTTCAACTAAACATGTTTATAAAAAATGAAATCAAAACATGAAAAAAAAAAAGGTGTTTACGGGTTGAAAGGAAGAGAGAGGAGAGAGGAGAGAGGAGAAGGAGAAGGAGAAGGAGAAGGAGAAGGAGAAGGGAAGAAGGGAAGAGAGAGAAGAATGTGGGTCGGATAGAAAAATTTAGAAATTACATCTTCACTGACCGAGGCAGTGGTTCGGTGAAGGGAAATAATGAAATTTTCTATGACGGAAAAAAAGGATGGGTCAGAAAGTATTTCCACCGAGACAGAGGCTCGATTTAGATAGTGTATCCTCTCTACTAAGACATTGCCTTCGTGAAATTTTTTTTTTTTTAGTCCAACAATCTTGATGCTTGTTTTCTTGAAATCTTTTTATTTATTTCTATTTAAAAAAATTCGCATTCAAACATACTTAAACTGTTAATTATTAAATTAAATTTTTTCAAGTGCGCTTACGGACTTTAACAAAATAAAATAAAAAATACAGGTGTTTTCCTTTTTTTTATATATATAATATTCTAATCAAATAAAATTTAACAGTAATTGGGGCAGTTCGATTTGACGATTTTTTTATTAATCGAAAATAAAATAAAAAAATATTGCGGAAGGGGATTGTTTTGTTAGAAAATCGAAATATAGGAAAAACGGGATTGATTATCCCGTCTCTTGGATGGTACAAAATTTCCCGTTCAGATTAATGTCCCGCTAATTCAAATCCTTAACCCCGCTAAGCAGAAAAAAAACAAAAAATCCTGGACGGGATAGATTATCCCTTCCAGCACTGTAGCAATATATATATATATATAGAGAGAGAGAGAGAGAGAGAGAGGTTGGCTACTATACTTACATAAGCATATGATGGCATATGTTTATAAGTTATTTTTGCGTTTTCAATGTTCAAATGGTCGATCTAAAACGCTAAACATGTTCTCCATATTAATAACTGTAATGGACGTGAATACTTTACTCAATTTAGCTCTCTGTGGTAGCCGGATAGAGGTAAGAACTTTGAGTTCCTTTAACAGTGAGGTGTACATTTTTCAAAACAGTGGTTTAATATGGTAAAAAAATAATAAAAAAATTTGAATAATGCTATTTTGAAAAATTCTAAACAAATAGTAATAAAATTCCAAAAAATGTAAAATTTCGTTTCCAAACACATATTAATATGGAGAACATGTTGAGCGCTTCCGATCGACCATTTAGACATTGAAAATGCAAAAATTACTTATAAGCATATGCTTATGTAAGTAGAGTAGCCACGCACTATATATATATATATATATATAGAGAGAGAGAGAGAGAGAGAGAGAGAGAGATAGGCTACGGTGCTTTGCAAATTAAAACACCCTCTTTAATTCGGGCCACTTTTTCAATTTGCAAAACCCAAACAACCGATCTGAACCGTTCAACATGTTCTAAATATTGAAATGTGATTGGAGACCAAATTTTACATTTTTTGGAATTTTTTTACTATTTATTAAGCCACTTTGGAAATCGCTGATCCGGTGGTCCAGAAATTTTTACTGTTTTTTACTGTGGACCACCGGATCAGCGATTTCCAAAGTGGCTTAATAAATAGTAAAAAAATTCCAAAAAATGTAAAATTTGGTCTCCAAGCACATTTCAATATTTAGAACATGTTGAACGGTTCGGATCGGTTGTTTGGGTTTTGCAAATTGAAAAAGTGGCCCGAATTAAAGAGGGTGTTTTAATTTGCAAGGCACCGTAGCCCATCTCATATATATATATATATATATATGAGGAGGGTTCCAATGCCTCAATTTTTCATGCCTCCACCATGCCTCCATTTTTAAAACTTTAATAACTCAAAATTTAAAACTTAAAAGTCAAAATAAAACCGTTGGATATGATCTACATCATTTTATCTATGTGCTCATAAAAAATTATCACATTTTGATTTTGTTTTTATGTGAATCAATAAGTTGAAAAATCAACGTCTAGAAATTATCCACATTAGTACGTTTTTTACAAGCTCTTAATGACAACCAAAACAAAATTGAAATGTCATAGTTTTTTACACGTGCATAGATAAAATGATATAGATCATATCCAACGGTTTTATTTTGACTTTTAAGTTTTAAATTTTGAGTTATTAAAGTTTTAAAAAATGGAGGCATGGTGGAGGCATGAAAAATTGAGGCATTGGAACCCTCCTATATATATATATATATATATATAGAGGTTGGCTATTCTACTTCCATAAGCATATGCCCACATATGCTTATAACTCATTTTTGCGTTTCCAATGTTCAAATGGTCGATCCGAACCGTTCATCTTGTTCTCCATATTAGTATGTGCTTGGAGACCAAATTTTACATTTTTCTGAATTTTTTTACTATTTATTAAGCCACTTTGAAAATTGCTAATCATATGGTCCAGAATTTTGTTGCACTGTTTTTACTGTTCACCCGGATCAGCAATTTTCAAAGTGGCTTAATAAATAGTAAAAAAATTCCGAAAAATGTAAAATTTTATCTCCAAGCACATATTAATATGGAGAACAAGATGAACGGTTCGGATCTACCATTTGAACATTAGAAATGCAAAAATGAGTTATAAGCATATGTGGGCATA
This sequence comes from Carex parvula, assembly GCA_025461045.1. NCBI lineage: Eukaryota > Viridiplantae > Streptophyta > Magnoliopsida > Poales > Cyperaceae > Carex > Carex parvula. The sequence continues at coordinate 138,429 of JAJGRW010000064.1, forward strand.
TGCTTATGGAAGTAGAATAGCCAACCTCTATATATATATATATATATATATATATATATATATAGAGTATGGCTAAGTTGCTGCCGGGGGCATTTCGGTCATTTTCGGTGTTCAAACAACAAATCCGAACCGTTCAACGTGTTCTAAATATTAAAATCTACTTGGAGACCAAATTTTATATTTTTTGGAATTTTTTTACTATTTATTAAGCCACTTTGAAAATTTCAGATCACATGGTCCAGAATTATGTACACTGTTCACCCGGATCAGCCAATTTCAAAGTGGCCTAATAAATAGCTAAAAAATTCCAAAAAATGTAAAATTTGGTCTCCAAGTAGATTTTAATATAGATTGAATATCTGTATAAAAAAATTTGTTGTTTGAACACCGGAAATGACCGAAATACCCCCGGCAGCACCTGTCCAGAATGCTGCCGGCAGCAATTTAGCCATACTCTATATATATATATATATATATATATATATATATATATATATATATATATATAGAGGAGGGATCCGATTACAACACTTTTGAGTTACCACAAAGTTACCACAACTATTTTTTTCATTTTCAAAGTCCAAATCGTCGATCCAAACCATTCAACATGATCTCTACAATAAAATGTGCTTGCAGATCAAATTTTACATTTTTTTGAATTTTTTACTATTTATTAAGTACTTTACAAAAAATAGTCATATTCAGACCATTGAATTTTGTACCCATCTTAATAGATAGTAAAAAAATTCAAAAAAATGTAAAATTTGATCTGCAAGCACATTTTATTTAGATAATCATGTTGAACGGTTTGGATCGACGATTTGGACTTTAAAAATGAAAAAAATAGTTGCTGTAATTTTGTTGTAACTTAATCTCTCCTCATATATGTATGCATGTATGTATATATGTGTGTGTGTTTTTGGGGTTTGGTTTCATATAAGAGAATGAAAAAAAAAATTGCTACAGTGATGGACGGGATGGTCTATTCCGTCCATTTTTTTTTTAATCACTAATTAAGATCAAAATTAACGGAACGGGATGGTTTATCCCGTCCAGCTACAGTGTCTTGACGGGATAAACCATCCCATTTTTCTTATATTTCGATTTTTCACCAAACAATCTCCTTTCACGATTTTTTTTATTTATTTTCTAATAAAAAAATCAGGTTTGATTTGTATAGGATTTAAAAGGATTAAATTCAGTCAGATATTCAATCGGAATCGTTCGATCTGTATTATGATTGTGTGTATTGATCTACACTAATTTTAAACTGTCAGTGTAGATTTTAATACGGATCGGCCCGATATTTTATTAAAACCCCAAAAAAAAAAACAAATTATCAAATCTGCTCCCACTCCTAAGTTATAATTATTTCTACCATAACCGCCCGTGGGCTGGGCGGTCCACTTTTCCCACCAGACCGCCCAGCCACTGGGCGGTCCACTACCACGAGCTGACCGCCCAGCAGCTGGGCGGTCCGCTATGAAACCCTATAAAAGGGGTTTTTCTCTCTCCAGATGAGCACAGTATTCATTCCTCCACACCAGAAATTTTTCAGAACCGAATGAGAGAATTTTGAGGCGATTGAGCACAGTAATTTCAGCACAGTAATTCCAGCACAGTAAGTCCAGCACAGTAAGTCCAGCACAGTGATTCCAGCACAGTGATTCCAGCACAGTATTTCCAGAACAGTATTTCCAGAACAGTAATTCCAGAACAGAAATATGTTGGTTGCACTGTATGTGGGTGGGAAGTTTACCCGGGGTGCGGAAGGAGCACAGTACACTAAGGAAGCAGCATACGGCTTCAAGGTAAATGCAAATACCTCATTTGTTGAACTGAAGGGTATTGTGTATGAAAAGATCGGTGTGAATCCCAACCGGTGTGATATAGATTTAGCTACCCGGATTAACACAGTAAGAGGTGTGTTATAATCCATATAATTGAATTAATTAATTAATCTAATGATTAAAAATTTCAGCTAATTAAAAATTTAAATTAACTAATTAGGTTAAATAAAAGTCATATAAATTTTAAATGATTTTGTCACCTATCGATTATATAGATCAATTTAATTAATTAGGATTGCAGTTTTAAAATTTTAAACTTGATAAATTATTTCTTGAAATTAAATTAGACGAATAAAATAATTGAACGAATGTAGACGCATATTTAGGGTAATAATGGCCTTGATCAAGTTTTAGAAAATTAAATTGAATAAACTGAACAAAGGACTCGTTACACGAACGACTACACGAAATCGGAATTTGAAATCGTTAGAAATCAAAATTTGGACTTTTAGTGATGAGGCCTCTTCCCCTCCTGGCGACCACAGGCCACCTCACTCTCCATTTTTTTGTTCTTTTCGCCGATTCAAAGTCCCCCCCCCCCCCCCTCTCTTCTTCTCTCTGGCGACAAAAAAAAAACTGACCTCTCTCTCTGTGATTTTTCGTTGATCACCTCTCTGCCTCTCTATTTCTCTTCTCCGATCTCTCACTCTCTCCCTTACTCTCTCTCTCTTTGGCTCTCTACCCTCTCCACTTACTGCCTCATCACCCTCCCTCTCCCCTTTTTATTTCGGTGCTTGTTCGGTGCTTTGATCTATTCTTTGCTTGATCGGTTCAGTGCTTGTTAGCCGGCACACCTCCTCTCGCTCTCTATCCTCTTGGTGCTGCGATTTTTTCCAGAACCCGAAAGTTGTGCTGCGATTTTTGCAAAACCCGAAAGTTGGTGCTTGTGGAGTTGATTCCGTGCTTGCTTGCCTTCGGTTTGTGCGATTTACTCTACTCGGGTAACCCTAAACTCGTTTAATTGATTTTCTGTTGCCTTCTGGCTTGCGGCTGATGCCTCGAACTGTGGCCTTCGTGCCTTACCCCTTGACCTGCGGCCTTCGTGCCTTTGCCTGTGCTCTGTTTTATGTTGTGCTTGACTTGTTTGTTCGGGTGGGGGAAAAGGGTGCCTTGTTTTGTGCTCTGGGTGCTTGTTCCGATTTTTGTGTGATTGGCTGTCTTGGTTCTGTTATTCTGACCTGCCTTGGTGATTGATTTTTGTGATGATATGCTGGTACTAGTTGGTACCAGCCCAGTGATACCACTGGTACCGAATCTGTGAACTGACAGGGACCTTATTGAGAAATTGGAAATTTATTGGATTGAATTGTAAAATATAGGGCCTTGTACGAATAAATAAATTGGGAGGACTTAAATGGAAAAATGGTATTTAATTAGATAAAGGGCCGGCCTATATGTATATTACTTTAAAAAAAAAAAAAAATGGATTTGGGCCTTTGACCTTGATGTGGCTTGACTTGTTGGAATATAATTATTTAATTGGGCTTTGGAAATCCTCAAAATATGCGAGGTCCGATTAAATGATTAAAAGAGACGGATTTAAAAAGGACGGCTTTTAAAATTTAGGTTTTAATAAAGTAACCGAATAAAACCGGATGCTTATGTAAACTTAAATTAATTCGGGAGATGATTATACCGTCCGGGTCTTGATGCCTCAGTGAGAGTTCATAACATAATTTGAACAGATACTATACAACCCTATATGGACACCTGTATGATCCCGAAACACACCAAATAAAAATATTTCAACACATGTAGATTAATTAGGATTTTAATTAATTAAAAGTTGAGTAGTTAGGATTTTTAAATGTTAAGCACATATTAGATTAAATTAAATAAGTAGATAATCACATATTATTTTATATTTATAAGTTATTGACTTGTACAAATTGTTAGAGTAAATTCGTAAAACTTTAGAAATATTCTAACTAAATAATTAACACTTACAAATTTCGTACTTAAGATCTAAAATTACTTGTAGCTTAATTAATTAGGAAATCACGTTATTTTACAAGTGATTAAATAGAAAATTTATAATAGCAATTTAAATTACGTAGGTTATACATTACTGATTTTTATTGTAAAAATATGTAATAGCCTTAAGTTAAAAGTTATGAATATTTAAAATTACATTAAATTAAATTAAACCAACCTTGACCTAAATTTACGCTCAATCGGAATCGAATAAAATCGATCAAACCGGTTGAGCAGATTCGAACACTTAGTGAAATTAAGCAAACGGGGTAATAAGGGTCACGAATACTTAGTATAGACTCTAATTAAGTTACGACTAAATTACAGGTCATCCGACCTACACCGAGTTCGATCCGTGGTTTGATCCCGCTGACGGTTACACCGGAGCAGGCGAGGATTGTGCAGATTACGGTGATCTATAGTGCTATCTCCTTCTACCCCTACAGCTATCAGGTGTGGGATATCTGTATTTTTCTTTCGTGGCGTACTCTCACCAGTCGACCACTTGACCTGACATCCGTACTTTAAATTTTGTAGTTGCATTAGAGCATGTTTAATCCTTTCTGAACTGTAATTTAGGATTTGCATAACCCCTTCTAAATTGAAAATTTAATGCTTTCTTAGGAGTAGCGTAATTTAATTAATAATATATTAGGATATTAGTTGTCCTCTTCTCGTAGAGGACAACATATTATTGTAGTTAAGCATGTGCATTGGTGAGCGTGAGATAGAAGACCGAATGACTGCTTTCCGTCACGTAGGCATGGGATGCGTGACGGTTCGTGGGTCATTGGGCTGAGGGATCACTTGATCCCTTAGAGGTCTTACTAGGATTATTATTATTATATGCATGAGCTTGGTAGTATATCATTTTCGATCATTTTACATTTTGTGCGGACCGATCACGAGTCCGGAGACGATTCGGGAGCTATCCCCCCTACATTAGGAGCTACTTGCCTAGTACGGCTGCCGAGGATGCGGTGGCAGATTTTATTTTTGTTGTTATGATGTCCCATTGATCTGGCCGGATGGTGGAGTTTCGTCTCTGCTCATGAGGAGATGAATTAACTTATTCTTACGTCTTGCTTGTAGTTTTCTCCTATTTTATATGTTTGGTGATGAATCGTCTTAGAGAAGGAAAACACATGGAATTAAGTGTAACCATCGGCTAGCGTGCCCTTCTGTTGTGGGCAAAGCTCGATGTCCTTAGGCATCGGGTACCTTTGCTCCGCTGATCGCAGTCCTTGGATGTTACACGAATTTCGATATAACCATCGGCTAGCGTGCCCTTCTGTTGTGGGCAAAGCTCGATGTCATTAGGCATCGGGTATCTTTGCCCCGCTGATCGCAGTCCTTGTGTTATGTCACTTTTGAGATACAAATTCTATTTGATTGAACTTGGCACGGCACGGGGTGATAAAATTTTCCGTACTATTATTATATCAATTTGTACACACAGTACCTATTGTACTGGACTTCGGTTGAGTATAATATTGATCCTCATATTTTATTTTGGGAAACTTTGGCATTTTGGGCATAATAGGATAATCATATCATGTCATCTATTATATGTATATTTTTCTTTTGTAGTACTATGATAGGTTTAAATTTTCGTAACATATGCACTAAAAGTGAATTATCGACTTTACGTAGATTTCAAATTAAAATGTGCTTTGACTTGAGAGGATCCCTGAAGGGATAATACTGGGTCACATACTGGGCGATCATTCGCTCATCCCCTCCTTTTTATGGATGTGGGCAGGTACAGAGTCTGACGGTCCGCAGCAGGAGGCGTCAGGAGCTGTCCCCGACGGTCACATCATTTGAGGTAGATTAGGGGCTTTTGTTTAGGATTTTACGAGTCCAATGTTTTGTTATATATATTGGACTCGATAGATCATGTATCCCTTTTGACTAGTTATGTTTATTTTATCCCGAGGTGGATTGTATGGATGTGTGTATATGTATGTTTATTTGATATTTATGACTATTGCTTGTTTGTATTATATTGCTTCCGCTGCTGTTTGATTATTATGTTGTTTAGCCTTGCGTGTTTATTGAGTATTAGACACGAGGCGGGGATTAATCACATCCTAATCCGGAAATTCTGGTTTGGGGTGTGACATCCTTTGGGTGGTATCAGAGCCAGGTTCTATCGTAATCCTTTGTACGATAAACCGAATACCATTCACTCAACAATAAGAAGCAAAGTCATAAGTTGATAAATATTAATATATACGAGTCAAAGCACTTAATCGATACTCTAAGTAGTATCTCACGTAGACATCGACAAACAAACTCTTTTCCTTATCATACGACTCCTTTTCACTCCTTGATTGTATATCCATATCTCTGTTGCAGCTATACTATGGACGGCCGTCCACCCCATAGGCGTCGTAGGGCGGCATCTCAGCCACCCGAGGCTCATTCCGGGCTCTCTGCCGGTAGCGTATCTCCACGACCTATTGAGGTCCGTGCCCCGTCGGTACGTTCTCAGCCTTCTGTGGCACGCGATCATGGCGCGGCGACCCCACCCCATGGAGGGGCGGGTTCTAGTAGAGCTGGTTCGTCTCGAGCAGGTTCGTCTCTTAGTGCTGCAGGTAGGCAGCCTCCGCCTCCACCTCCACCGGATGCGGCGCAGCTCATGCGACAGTTCTTTGACGGTTTGGCCCAGATTACGGGTCAGGGAGCAGGCGCGGGTCGCGCTATAGTCGACCCCTTTACCACCGCTCACCGTGAGTTTACACGTCTCCACACACCCCGCTTTGACGGGCGTGGTACTTATACTGCCGCCGATGAGTGGCTTACCTCCGTAGAGGAGACACTCCGTCTCGCTCGGTCTCCTGTGGAGTTCCATACCGAGTTGGCTGCGACACTTTTTGATGGGGATGCCCGTTATTGGTGGGTTACACAGCAGCCCCAGTATAGGGACGACCCTCCTATACCATGGCAGTGGTTCACTGATGTCTTCCGTCGTCGTTTCATGGGTAGGTCACAGCTTCGTGCCCTGAGGCAGCAGTTCGAGTCACTTACCCAGGGTAGCCGGACTGTGCGGCAGTACGGCAGCACTTTCATTAGCTTGTCGCGATACGCTCCTGATTTAGTGGCAGATCCACAGGACAGACGTCTCCGCTTTATTGAGGGATTACAGCCCGCACTGGCCTGTCACGTGGCCTCGCACGTCGGTACGTCCATTGAGGCCTTGATGGACAGTGCGGAACTAGTGGAGAGACTCCAGCACAGGAGTGTCCGACCCCGGACTGACTTCACCGCGTCTGCGAGTCGGGGTAGAGACACATCCTCCCAGCCTATCGTGAGACAGCCCCAGCCTCAGCAGTTTCGCGGTCAGCCGAGACCGACCATTCCTCGCTCCGGTGCCTGTTTCATCTGCCAGGCCACTGATCATTGGGCGAACGCCTGTCCGCAGAAGATAGGCGGTAGCCAGTACTCCGATCGAGTCTTCTCAGGAGGTCGGGGACAGTCTGATTTCGGCCGCGGACGTGGGCCGGTGCCACCCCGCAGCGGCTTCGGCAGCAACATGCAGCGAGGTGGTAGATCTGGATCCGGATCAGGACGTGGACCTGGAGGTGGTAGTCAGACTGGTCGCGACACCGCCCGCATTCACGCCACCATTGGGGAGGAGATCCCCGCGGACGAGACCACCGAGGGAGAGCCACTACCGGTACCTCCTTCCACTGGTGCCCCGACGCATGAGGATGTAGATCTCATCACAGGTACTGTATTTATATCTGGGTGTCCAGCTTACGTACTTATCGATACGGGAGCGAGTCATTCCTTCGTAGCCTTAGCTTTCGTGACTACCCACGAGTGGCCCACCGAGGCTAGGACTCGGGCCATGGAGGTACAGACGCCTCTCGGGAGGCAAGCCCTGGTAGACAGGGTTTGCAAAGACCGAAAGGTCCGTATCGCCGATAGGGACCTAGCAGTAGACCTTACGGTTCTTGACATGCGAGATTTTGACGTGCTGCTAGGTCTGGACTGGTTGACCACGCACCACGCTATCGTCGACTGCGAGAGACATACCGTACGATTCGGGCGTCCGAACGAGGTGTCGTTCACCTTCAGGGGAAGAAAACCTGGGACCGGGTTTCCTATCATATCGGCACTACGGGCGACCCATCTCATCACCGCGGGGTGTAGCGCGTATCTTGCAGCTGTCGTCCTGACGGAGAGCGAGGAGGTAGACATACGCAGTATACCAATTGTGAGTGAGTTTACCGATGTATTTCCGGAGGAGCTACCTGGGATGCCTCCAGATCGTGAAGTTGAGTTCTGCATAGAGCTCCAGCCGGGCACGACACCCATCGCCCGAGCCCCTTATCGCATGGCGCCTGCCGAGCTTAGAGAGCTCAAGACGCAGCTCGAAGACCTTCTCGAGAAGGGCTTCATACGACCGAGCACGTCTCCTTGGGGAGCCCCTGTCCTCTTCGTGAGGAAGAAGGACGGATCCCTTCGTCTATGCATCGACTATCGAGAGTTGAACAAGTGCACGGTGCCGAACCGATATCCTCTACCACGCATCGATGACTTGTTCGACCAGCTCCAGGGTTCAGAGGTGTATTCGAAGATCGATCTACGATCCGGATATCACCAGATGAAGATTAGGGCGAGCGACGTCCCGAGGACGGCTTTCCGGACCCGATACGGACATTACGAGTTTCGCGTCATGTCTTTTGGACTGACGAACGCACCGGCGTATTTCATGAGTCTCATGAACACGGTGTTTACGGACTTCCTGGACTCATTCGTTGTAGTCTTTATTGACGACATATTGATCTACTCGCGGAGTCGGGAGGAGCACGCCACACACTTGCGATTGGTACTAGAGCGACTTAGAGAGCATCAGCTGTACGCCAAGTTCTCGAAGTGCGATTTCTGGATCGAGAAGGTTGCGTTTCTCGGACACGTGATATCTAGAGACGGGTTAGCGGTGGACCCGCAGAAGATATCTGCCATTTCTGACTGGAGGCGACCTGAGAGCGTCACTGAGATTCGTAGTTTCTTAGGATTGGCCGGCTACTATAGACGGTTCGTAGCGGGATTCTCACGTCTATCCCTACCGTTGACTCAGCTACTGCAGAAAGGGGTCAAGTTCGAGTGGACTCCCGAGCGCGAAAGTAGCTTCGAAGAGCTCAAGCGCCACCTTGTTTCCGCACCGGTTCTCGCGATGCCTATCTCCGGTGTGGAGTACGCCGTTTTTGCTGACGCCTCCCGATACGGATTAGGTTGCGTATTGATGCAGCAGGGACATGTCATCGCATACGCCTCGAGGCAGCTCCGCACGCACGAGCGGAACTACCCCACCCATGACCTAGAGTTGGCGGCCGTAGTCTTCGCGTTGAAGATCTGGCGTCATTACCTATACGGAGACAAGTGCAAGATCTACACTGATCACAAGAGCCTGAAGTACGTCTTCACACAGAAGGAGCTCAACCTGAGGCAGCGAAGATGGCTCGAACTGATGAAGGACTACGACTTGGAGATATTGTATCATCCGGGCAAGGCCAACGTGGTGGCCGACGCCTTGAGTCGCAAGAGTCAGGGTAACCTGGCTGCGATGATTACGCGACAGCACCATCTACTGGAGGACATGAGACGACTCGACTTGTGGGTTGCTCCATCGGAGGAGCTGATAGGCGAGACTAGCGGTAGCAGCGAGACAGTGGTAGCTTCTTTGGTGATACAGCCGACATTGATTGACGAGATACGACTAGCGCAGAGTAGCGACGTTTTACTCGAGAGGACTCGTGCCGCCATTGCCGCAGGCCAGCGTCTCCCGTTTAGAGTAGATGACGATGGGGCCTTGAGACTCGGTGACAGACTATGCGTACCAGATACGGCATCCCTAAAGGACAGGATCCTTAGGGAGGCACACGACTCGGTCTACGCGATTCATCCTGGCGAGACGAAGATGTACCAAGACCTCAAGGACCATTACTGGTGGAAGAACATGCGCCGAGAGATCGCGAAGTACGTTAGCAAGTGCCTGACTTGCCAAAAGGTGAAAGCCGACCGACGGAGACCGCCTGGGCTTATACAGCCACTCAAGAAATCGGAACACAAGTTCGATATCATCACGATGGATTTCGTGACAGGACTACCTAGGACTAGGTCGAAAGACGATGCGATCTGGGTCATAGTCGACACTTTGACCAAGGTGGCGCACTTCATCGCCTATCGATACGGACTGACGGGAGAAGAGATGGCCCTACTCTATATGAGACATCAGCACAAGTTTCATGGAGTCCCGACTACGATCATATCTGATCGTGACCCCCGCTTCACCTCGCGCTTTTGGGAGAGTTTTCACGAGGCTCTTGGGACCGAGGTAGTATTCAGCACCGCCCATCACCCACAGACGGACGGTCAGTCAGAGCGTACGATACAGACGTTAGAGGACATGCTACGTTCATGCGCCCTTACGATGCAGGGCGACTGGACGGATCATCTGCACATGGCAGAGTTCTCGTACAACAGTAGTTACCACACGAGTATCGGTATGTCACCATTCGAGGCGTTATACGGACACCCAGTCCGTACACCCTGTGTTGGGGATCTACCAGCTCGTTTCGCCCTACCGTACCCCAGCTGATCGAGGAGTGTACGGATAAGGTGCGGATTATCCAAGACCGGCTTAAGACGGCACAGGATCGCCAGCGAAAGTACGCGGACCCAAAACGTCGAGATTTCAGCATGGAGGTTGGCGAGCACGCGCTTTTACGAGTTTCGCCCCGCAAGGGGATTATGAGGTTCGGAGTCAAGGGCAAGTTAGCACCTAGATACATCGGCCCGTTTATGATTCTCGAGCGAGTCGGTCGCACCGCATACCGACTTGCGTTACCTCCATCCCTCGCTGGTGTACACGACGTCTTTCACGTGTCTCAGCTTCGACGCTACGTACGGAGTGAGGCACACGTGCTAGATTATGAGCCATTACAGGTCGAGCCGGATTTGACGTACGAGGCACGTCCGCTTCGCATCTTAGACGTGCAGGAGATAGAGTTACGGCGACGCACGATTCGTCGAGTGCTGGTACAGTGGGAGTATCATTCTCCGCGCGAGGCGACATGGGAGCTCGAGGACGGGATGCGAGAGCGCTATCCAGAGCTATTCGCGCTTACCGACTAGATCTCGATCGTTCGGGACGAACTTTTTATTAGGGGGGGAGAATGTTATAATCCATATAATTGAATTAATTAATTAATCTAATGATTAAAAATTTCAGCTAATTAAAAATTTAAATTAACTAATTAGGTTAAATAAAAGTCATATAAATTTTAAATGATTTTGTCACCTATCGATTATATAGATCAATTTAATTAATTAGGATTGCAGTTTTAAAATTTTAAACTTGATAAATTATTTCTTGAAATTAAATTAGACGAATAAAATAATTGAACGAATGTAGACGCATATTTAGGGTAATAATGGCCTTGATCAAGTTTTAGAAAATTAAATTGAATAAACTGAACAAAGGACTCGTTACACGAACGACTACACGAAATCGGAATTTGAAATCGTTAGAAATCAAAATTTGGACTTTAGTGATGAGGCCTCTTCCCCTCCTGGCGACCACAGGCCACCTCACTCTCCATTTTTTTGTTCTTTTCGCCGATTCAAAGTCCCCCCCCCCCCCCCTCTCTTCTTCTCTCTGGCGACAAAAAAAAAACTGACCTCTCTCTCTGTGATTTTTCGTTGATCACCTCTCTGCCTCTCTATTTCTCTTCTCCGATCTCTCACTCTCTCCCTTACTCTCTCTCTCTTTGGCTCTCTACCCTCTCCACTTACTGCCTCATCACCCTCCCTCTCCCCTTTTTATTTCGGTGCTTGTTCGGTGCTTTGATCTATTCTTTGCTTGATCGGTTCAGTGCTTGTTAGCCGGCACACCTCCTCTCGCTCTCTATCCTCTTGGTGCTGCGATTTTTCCAGAACCCGAAAGTTGTGCTGCGATTTTTGCAAAACCCGAAAGTTGGTGCTTGTGGAGTTGATTCCGTGCTTGCTTGCCTTCGGTTTGTGCGATTTACTCTACTCGGGTAACCCTAAACTCGTTTAATTGATTTTCTGTTGCCTTCTGGCTTGCGGCTGATGCCTCGAACTGTGGCCTTCGTGCCTTACCCCTTGACCTGCGGCCTTCGTGCCTTTGCCTGTGCTCTGTTTTATGTTGTGCTTGACTTGTTTGTTCGGGTGGGGGAAAAGGGTGCCTTGTTTTGTGCTCTGGGTGCTTGTTCCGATTTTTGTGTGATTGGCTGTCTTGGTTCTGTTATTCTGACCTGCCTTGGTGATTGATTTTTGTGATGATATGCTGGTACTAGTTGGTACCAGCCCAGTGATACCACTGGTACCGAATCTGTGAACTGACAGGGACCTTATTGAGAAATTGGAAATTTATTGGATTGAATTGTAAAATATAGGGCCTTGTACGAATAAATAAATTGGGAGGACTTAAATGGAAAAATGGTATTTAATTAGATAAAGGGCCGGCCTATATGTATATTACTTTAAAAAAAAAAAAAAAATGGATTTGGGCCTTTGACCTTGATGTGGCTTGACTTGTTGGAATATAATTATTTAATTGGGCTTTGGAAATCCTCAAAATATGCGAGGTCCGATTAAATGATTAAAAGAGACGGATTTAAAAAGGACGGCTTTTAAAATTTAGGTTTTAATAAAGTAACCGAATAAAACCGGATGCTTATGTAAACTTAAATTAATTCGGGAGATGATTATACCGTCCGGGTCTTGATGCCTCAGTGAGAGTTCATAACATAATTTGAACAGATACTATACAACCCTATATGGACACCTGTATGATCCCGAAACACACCAAATAAAAATATTTCAACACATGTAGATTAATTAGGATTTTAATTAATTAAAAGTTGAGTAGTTAGGATTTTTAAATGTTAAGCACATATTAGATTAAATTAAATAAGTAGATAATCACATATTATTTTATATTTATAAGTTATTGACTTGTACAAATTGTTAGAGTAAATTCGTAAAACTTTAGAAATATTCTAACTAAATAATTAACACTTACAAATTTCGTACTTAAGATCTAAAATTACTTGTAGCTTAATTAATTAGGAAATCACGTTATTTTACAAGTGATTAAATAGAAAATTTATAATAGCAATTTAAATTACGTAGGTTATACATTACTGATTTTTATTGTAAAAATATGTAATAGCCTTAAGTTAAAAGTTATGAATATTTAAAATTACATTAAATTAAATTAAACCAACCTTGACCTAAATTTACGCTCAATCGGAATCGAATAAAATCGATCAAACCGGTTGAGCAGATTCGAACACTTAGTGAAATTAAGCAAACGGGGTAATAAGGGTCACGAATACTTAGTATAGACTCTAATTAAGTTACGACTAAATTACAGGTCATCCGACCTACACCGAGTTCGATCCGTGGTTTGATCCCGCTGACGGTTACACCGGAGCAGGCGAGGATTGTGCAGATTACGGTGATCTATAGTGCTATCTCCTTCTACCCCTACAGCTATCAGGTGTGGGATATCTGTATTTTTCTTTCGTGGCGTACTCTCACCAGTCGACCACTTGACCTGACATCCGTACTTTAAATTTTGTAGTTGCATTAGAGCATGTTTAATCCTTTCTGAACTGTAATTTAGGATTTGCATAACCCCTTCTAAATTGAAAATTTAATGCTTTCTTAGGAGTAGCGTAATTTAATTAATAATATATTAGGATATTAGTTGTCCTCTTCTCGTAGAGGACAACATATTATTGTAGTTAAGCATGTGCATTGGTGAGCGTGAGATAGAAGACCGAATGACTGCTTTCCGTCACGTAGGCATGGGATGCGTGACGGTTCGTGGGTCATTGGGCTGAGGGATCACTTGATCCCTTAGAGGTCTTACTAGGATTATTATTATTATATGCATGAGCTTGGTAGTATATCATTTTCGATCATTTTACATTTTGTGCGGACCGATCACGAGTCCGGAGACGATTCGGGAGCTATCCCCCCTACATTAGGAGCTACTTGCCTAGTACGGCTGCCGAGGATGCGGTGGCAGATTTTATTTTTGTTGTTATGATGTCCCATTGATCTGGCCGGATGGTGGAGTTTCGTCTCTGCTCATGAGGAGATGAATTAACTTATTCTTACGTCTTGCTTGTAGTTTTCTCCTATTTTATATGTTTGGTGATGAATCGTCTTAGAGAAGGAAAACACATGGAATTAAGTGTAACCATCGGCTAGCGTGCCCTTCTGTTGTGGGCAAAGCTCGATGTCCTTAGGCATCGGGTACCTTTGCTCCGCTGATCGCAGTCCTTGGATGTTACACGAATTTCGATATAACCATCGGCTAGCGTGCCCTTCTGTTGTGGGCAAAGCTCGATGTCATTAGGCATCGGGTATCTTTGCCCCGCTGATCGCAGTCCTTGTGTTATGTCACTTTTGAGATACAAATTCTATTTGATTGAACTTGGCACGGCACGGGGTGATAAAATTTTCCGTACTATTATTATATCAATTTGTACACACAGTACCTATTGTACTGGACTTCGGTTGAGTATAATATTGATCCTCATATTTTATTTTGGGAAACTTTGGCATTTTGGGCATAATAGGATAATCATATCATGTCATCTATTATATGTATATTTTTCTTTTGTAGTACTATGATAGGTTTAAATTTTCGTAACATATGCACTAAAAGTGAATTATCGACTTTACGTAGATTTCAAATTAAAATGTGCTTTGACTTGAGAGGATCCCTGAAGGGATAATACTGGGTCACATACTGGGCGATCATTCGCTCATCCCCTCCTTTTTATGGATGTGGGCAGGTACAGAGTCTGACGGTCCGCAGCAGGAGGCGTCAGGAGCTGTCCCCGACGGTCACATCATTTGAGGTAGATTAGGGGCTTTTGTTTAGGATTTTACGAGTCCAATGTTTTGTTATATATATTGGACTCGATAGATCATGTATCCCTTTTGACTAGTTATGTTTATTTTATCCCGAGGTGGATTGTATGGATGTGTGTATATGTATGTTTATTTGATATTTATGACTATTGCTTGTTTGTATTATATTGCTTCCGCTGCTGTTTGATTATTATGTTGTTTAGCCTTGCGTGTTTATTGAGTATTAGACACGAGGCGGGGATTAATCACATCCTAATCCGGAAATTCTGGTTTGGGGTGTGACAAGGTGGTAGACCTTACTATACCCGGTATCCAATAACAGATGAGTCGTTATGGATGAGTGTTTACGACACTTTTGAGTCACAGGGGGTAATGGTAATGGACTTATATTCCAGGAGAGTTCAGCGTGAACCCGGGGTTGGAACATCTAGGGAAAATAGAGGTTATGATCACTCGGGTTATGACAACCCGCGTCACTCGAGTTATGACAGCTCGAGTTATGAGCACTCGGGTTATGACAACTCGGGTCATGAGCACTCGAGGTATGGCAACCCCCGCCACTCTAGTTATGACAACTCGGGTCACTACAGTTATGACAACCCCGGCCCCTCGAGGTATGACAACCCCCGCCACTCGAGTTATGAACCGCCCGTATCACCCGTTTATGAGAATTATGTACCTGATTTTACCACCGATCTACCACCACCACCACCTCCTCCTGAAACCCCAATCCAACCCAGATTTCCATCTGTACCACCATTAATACCTTTAGTGTCACCCATTGCTACCCGGAGAGACCTTGACCTTGATGCTGAGCTCGATGCCGTACCACAAAGAAATTTGGAAACAGGTGACGAATGGGAAGGGGATTGGAATTCTGATCACGAGTCAGAAGGTGATGGAGATTATTTACCTAAGGAAGACAGATTTCCGATTAGAGGTCGGACAGATAGGCATCCGTGCCCCACATTCAACGATACCACTGCTTTTGAAGAGGCAGACATCTCATTTTTTGGGCCGCGTGTCAGGTACAGTCAAGAGCTTGCTCCGCAGCAGGTTTACACCAACATAGATGAACTTGTGAAGAAAATACATGAGGTCCATGTTCACGGCAACTGGGAGTGCCGAGAGGAAAAAAGGGACCGAAGAAGGTTGGTAATTGTTTGTAAAGACGGAGTGCATTGCCACTTCCGTCTATATGCAACCCCTGTGGGTAAAGGCGAGGCATGGATTATTAAGAAGTGTGAACCACCTCACACATGCAAGGCTGCGTCATCAAGGAAAGACCATGCAAATCTTACGGCTTCACTTATTGCCGATGTAATTGAGAATGACGTTAAGGATGACCCATCGATGAGCCTCAAGGAGGTCGGTAGAGCTGTCAGACGGGTTTACAAGCATGTCGTCCCAAAATACAACAGGTTGTGGAGAGGGCGTGAACTTGCGATTTGCCGAATGTTCGGTAGCTGGCATGGTTCATACAGCTTGCTTGCACCATTGCTGCAGGCCATAGCAAGTACAAATCCCGGCACTGTCTTTGAATGTTGGAATATAGGCGTACGGGATGTCGACAACGCGTTACAATTCAAGGCCATAGCATGGGCGTTCGGTCCATGTATTCAAGCTGTGCCATACATTAGACCGGTCATCAGTGTGGATGCATGCTTCCTGTCTGGCCGTTACGACGGGAGACTGCTGATCGCATGTGCATATGATGCTGAAAACCAGTTGTTGCCTTTGGCCTTTGCAATTGTTGAGTAGGAGGACGGGGAAAACTGGGGATTTTTCATGAGGTTCGTAAGAAGACAAGTGGTTGGCGACCGGTTCTTTTGTGTCATATCAGACCAGCACAAAGGAATCAAATATGTTTTTGATCACCCAGATTTCGGGTGGTCGACAGCGAACGGCGATTGTGTGCACAGGCTGTGTATGCAACATGTTACAGAAAACCTACACAAGAACTGCGGATCTGGAAAATGGGTTGCAGATACATTCAGAATTGGTTGCAAGAAGAAGAAGCCGAGAAGGGTGGAAGAGATGTTCAAAGATTTTGCCAAGGTATGTATATATGAATTATTTGTTGACTTATATTTTTTGAATTATTTAATCAAACGTTTTCTCAAGGTGGGAAAAAATTTGTACTTACTCAAGGTGGGAATTTTGTACTTACATTTTGCAGATATTTTCTGACTTATATATGAATTATTTAATCAAACGTTTTATTTGCAGTACTGTCCAAAGGCAAATTTGTACTTACTCAAGGTGGGAAAAAATAATCCCGCCGATCTGACTGAGCCACCTCGATATGAGAAGATATTGCAAGCCCGTGATGGAGGTTTCCGATGGGGAATTATGACCACAAATGGGTCTGAGTCCTTAAATGCTGTTTTCAAGCAGAGCCGGCAGTTGCCCGTGGCAGCAATTGTGGAGGACACATTCTACAAGTTAAATGCATGGTTTGTTGCACGGCGTGCTAAAGCCCTCGAATTACTGTCAAGGTATGTATATTTTTATTCAGAGATTTTGCTAAGGTATGTATATTTTTATTTGTTGACTTATATTTTCTGAATTACTGTCCAGGAATCAAACGTTTTCAACAAGGGTGGAGGGAAAACTAAGGAAACATAGGGAGAAAGGTGCAGCTATGAGAGTTGTCCCGTACGGGGATAACCAAATGGAATTCGAAGTGCACTGTCCAGATGAGTTTGCTCCAACCGGCCGTAAACCGGATGGGACTATGGAGTTTGTGAAAAGAATGTTCAAGTATGTTGTTATTTTTGCACCTGACAATACTGTAACATGCACTTGCCAAGGAATCCAGTTGGCCCACATACCTTGTTCTCATGTTATGGCGGTGTGCCAAGAGAGAAACTTCTCTGAGGATGATTATGTCGCTCACATGTACCGGACCGATTACCTTGCGAGTACTTGGGGTGCATCTTTCCATCCTTATCCCAACCAGTATCAGTGGCCGCCCTATGTTGGTGATAAAGTCTATCCCGCAAGCGGGTGGATCAGAAAAGGAAGAAGACCCCACAAGCGTCAAGTAATGACCATGGACGAGATGGAAGGTAGGCGAATGAGACATCAGGCCCGCCGTTCAACAACTGACAGGCAGCGAGCAGGTACGGTTAATTTTATTTATTTACTTATATTTTATTTGTTTACTTATATTTTATTTTGATTTTATTTCAACTGGAATGCAATGCAGATGCCATTAACGAAGCCAACGAAAGAGAAAATGCTAGAGTTGTTGCTGAGGCTACCGGTAGTAGCCACCGCAGTCATGAAAGCCCAGGAACCGGTAGTAGCCATGGAGAGACATCCGGTAGTGCCGCACAACCAGCTGAACCCAGACCCAGACGTCGTATTTTGAGTTTGTTCGGCCGTGGTCGCTGATTACTAAGTTTTGTTAACTCTAGTTATGAAATATTTTAGATGTATATTGTGAACTATTTTAGATGTATATTATGAACCCTAGTTATGAACTATTCTAATTGGTAGTTTGTTATTTTTATTACTTAATTACGTATACAAAAACTAATAACATAAAATATAAACAAACACAAAACTAATGAAATAAAGTCTACGACATAAATTCCTAAAAATTCTACAACATAAATTCCTAAAAAATCTACTTTTTACAACGAGCCTTGAAAGTGCAAGGCACAAAGTCATCATCAGAGTTTGCCTGATCTGGATCAGTCACAGCAGACGAAGTGGTAGCCTTACCAGTACACGGAACAAACTTATCGTCCGATGCTAGAGGCTCTGGATCAACTTTCTTCTTTTTCAAACCAAAGCCGTAGGGGTTTTCCACAAAGTCATCGTCTGAAATTTCATACTGAACATGTCGTTTCTTCCATTCCTCCAGCTTACATGTCTCACAATTAAAAAAATCACGACATATTTGACACTTGTATTTTTTTTCCTCATTTTTACCTCGATCACTAATTGACCCTCCTCTCGCTACGCCACGATCTCGGTTGCTCGCTTTCTTACCTCCACTGTTACTGTCCATACCTCAAAATCGCCTCAAAATTCTCTCATTCGGTTCTGAAAAATTTCTAGTGTGGAGGAATGAATACTGTGCTCATCTGGAGAGAGAAAAATCCCTTTTATAGGGTTTTATAGCGGACTGCCCAGCTGCTGGGCGGTCAGCTCGTGGTAGTGGACCGCCCAGTGGCTGGGCGGTCTGGTGGGAAAAGTGGACCGCCTAGCCCACGGGCGGTTAGGGTAGAAATAATTATAACTTAGGAGTGGGAGCAGATTTGATAATTTGTTTTTTTTTTGGGGGTTTTAATAAAAATATCGGCGGATCGGCTCTCGCCGAATTATCAAAAAAATATATTGGAAAAAGGCGTCAAACTCTATTTCTCACAAATTTCCTCCTTCCTCGCTACGCAAGAGCGGTCCATTCTTAAAATCCCAAGTTCTTAACCCCTTGCCCCTCCGTCAAACCTTCGTCGCGACGATTTTATCAACAACATAGAGAGAGTGCATTGTACAGAGTAGTGATCGAACCCTTTACCGAGCCAATCCTCCTCTACTCGCCATGACGGACCAGACCGTCCGGTTTGGTCTTCTAGTTAGCATGTTCCAGGCCATGCTCCGCGAGCGCTCGGCGCCAAAGAAGCGGCGGTTCTTCCGCAAGTTCCTCGACCGAGTCTACACGGGTCGCGAATACTTCAGCGCCGTGCGGCTGATTCTGCCCAGTCTGGACCGGGAGAGGGGGTCGTATGGATTGAAGGAGGCCGCTTTGGCGCAGTGCCTGGTGGATGCGCTGGGTCTAGCTAAGGACTCGCCAGACGCTGTGAGGTTGCTCAATTGGAGGAAGGCCGGGTCGCGAGCTGGCCAGAATGCTGGCAATTTTTCCATGATTGCTGCTGAGGTGTGTCCCTGCTATCTCTGTCTCTCGCTCCCGCTCCATATGTATGTGATGTGGGCCTCACTTGTGTAAGATGGATCACCTCTCGACTGGTCAACATCAAGTATTCAAGTGGGGCCGTGTAAATAATTGGACCAGCTAGTTTGATGAGTTAATTTGTTTTCACTTGTGTTATGTAACCTGTCTGACGTGAATTCTGGGAAAGGTTACTTGTATAATGCCAGTAATTTTGTCATTTTGTGGCGGTTATTGCTGATACGAGGGATCCACTGTAGCTCTTTCTTTGTATCTGTTATGCTGCTGAATGTTATTTAAGGATTAAGCATGGTTAACTTGATATGATCATTTGTTAAATATTGGTCAGACACATACAATTTCATTTATGAGAAGTAATGACCTTGAATAGAAATTCCAATACATGCGGTATCGTCCATCATATCCCTGTCTTTCTTTGTTCTTTGTTGCTTTTGTTGGCATTGTGTAGGCTAAAACATTTGTTGGAACTTTGATCAGGTGTTACAAAGTAGGCAAGGCATGTCATCAGGGGGATTAACAATTAAGGAGCTTAATGATGCACTTGATCGCCTAGCCACAACAGAAAATAGGTTTCTTTTGAGCTTTATCTATATCATTGTTTTCATTTTGCGGCTTAACCTTGCCTTTATTGTGTAAGCAATTGATGATATAATGTTATACTTCTTTTTAGTGCTTGAGTGAATTTTAGCAAGGGTCGGTAACTCGGAACAATTATGATTAAATTTTCAAATGTATACATATGGCTTCCTGTATTTTTCAGGTCAGAGAAGGCATCCGTGCTTGCTGGTCTTATAAAAAAGACAACTGCTTTAGAAATGAAATGGATTCTCATGATAATCCTTAAAGGTTTAATGCTTACCTCTTGATTGAATTTCGATCTTATCTGATAAATTTATTTATTTATTTTCGTGACCAAACTTGCTTATTTTAGTAAGCTTATGCATCTAATTGGTGTAGATTTGAAGTTGGGAATAAGTGAGAAAAGCATCTTTCATGAATTCCATCCTGATGCAGAAGATTTGTTTAATGTCACTTGTGACTTAAAATTGGTTTGTGAAAAATTGAAAGATAGAGGCCAGAGGCATAAAAGACAGGTGCAATTACTATGCCTCTATCTTCTATACCAACTGTTCATAACTTCATCTCATACTGACTGACGTCTTGCTGTGATTATATGGATCTTAAATCTGACGTGAACAACTGAACAAATGATTACTTTTAGTATCTAAACTCAGATGCTTATTTTGGGGAGAAACTTTGTCAAACTAGTCGGTTGATAGACTAGTGTCGTAGGTTTCATACTTTAAGAAAGAAGCACTATTTTGTTTCCTTTACCTTTGGCATTTATCTCATTATGGATGTCTAGGACATAGAGGTGGGAAAAGCTGTCAGAGCGCAGCTGGCTATGAGGATTAGAGATGCTTCAGCTGCTTGGAAAAAGGTAAAAAAAAAAGATACCCTTGCTCACAAAAAATTAAAAAAACAAGGTAATTCTTGTATTATTTTACTCTGTTTGTGTGATTAAGTGACGACTATCAAACATGGGTCTTAATGCCATCGCTTGGTCACCTGAGCACATAAGGGTCTGCTCACGAGTTAGAAAGAAAAGGAAAGGGTGTTGAAGTATATTGAAGTATTCCGCTTGTTGCCATTTGTTATATATTTTTGCATTTTGGACATGTTGACCTTTGCAAATTTCCATGTTTTAGTCCTTGTTTTTCTATATTTGCAGTTACATGGAAAGCAAGTCGTGGCAGAGTGCAAATTTGATGGTGACAGAATTCAAATACATAAGAATGGCGATGAAATCCATTTTTTCTCAAGGTAACTCAAAAAAGTTCCATCTAATTCGCTGTTTCTTATTGTTGATCTTTTTTCCTTCTGTTCTTAGATTAATCAGAAGTGCAATCCTGAAATCTTATGTTAGTCAATTTCATGATGTACCAGAAATTTTATTGATCACCCTGAGTATGCCTCTGGTATGTCGAAGATTATTAAAGAAAATATCCTCGTTGACAGGTATGTTGAAACTCCCTTTGTTAAATTTGCAGCTTATAAATCTCAGCCTTTCACCAACATAAAACAATTGGCCTTTATTATATCACCACGATGACAAGTACAAGCTGAAACAAATGTGAATTAAAAGAGATGCAGAATGTACTGCAACATGGGGTTCATATATCCTCTCTTAGTTCTCTTCTCTTCTTTTTTTCTATTTTTTTTTGGAGGGGCAGGGGAGGTAAGAGTGGAATAGATCCAACCAGCTTCCATTACTATTACCACAATAGCTTAAAAATTACAAACAGTTTAGTTAAACCTAACGATATTGTACCCCCTAACTAATCCTGGCACCACCCAGTATGCAGACCTCTTCCTTGAACACACAGCCAAACCAAAAACGCCCCAGACAACCCCCGCAACATCCAAAATAACTGCCAGCCACATACACAGAAAGTATAAAAGCCCCAATTCCGGTAGCCTCTGGCTCCTGTTGGTACTGTTTCACAAAATGTTATGTTCCTTGTATGCTTCTCTCTCTCGCTCTCTGCCTTTCCTTTTGGCAAAACTTGTCTCCTATTCACAGGCATATCCCAATCCATCAGAGAAGTCATATGATAAGAGTAGATTGAAGGTGGTAGCCCTAATAAGTTTAATATTTTTTATCTAATGTTTGTATTGTAAGCTCTAATTTGAATATATGTTCCAATTCAAAGGTGCATATTAGATGGTGAGATGCTCGTTTGGGACACAACTGCCAACCGATTTGCAGATTTTGGTTCAAACCAAGAAATAGGTCATTTGACTAATAATTACTTTTTCCCTTCAGCTAATTTTCCTTGTTTTTAAAGTGCAATTATAGCAACTACCTTTTATTTTTGTTTTGAACAGCAAAGGCAGCAAGGGAAGGGTTTGAAAGTGATCGCCAGGTGCTCATCTGGATTAAAGCTTTACTTCATCAACTATATTTTAGTCCATAAATAGAATAGTTTGATTTAACTATTTTTTTCTTCTTCTTGCAGTTGTGTTGTATCCTTTCTTCTTCATCTCTAAATTTTGTGCTACTGGTTAAATTTTTGCATCTTTCTATAATATTATCAGTTATTCAGTTTTTCTTAGTCATATCTATAACTTGTATATCTTGACCCAAAAAATATAGATGTGGCTTTCGATGTACTGTATGCAGGAGACACAAGTGTAATCCATCAGACCCTTGCTGAAAGGCATGAAATTCTTCAGAAAATAATAAAGCCTATCAAGGGTCAATTTGAACTTTTACTTCCTAATGTGGGCCTTAATGAAAATCGCCAACCGGGTAAGTCATAAGAGAGCACTGAAACAGTAAAATATTCTATATTTTTTTTGAACTATTTTCATAAAGAGGCACCTAAGATTTCTGTCTTCTGATAAAGTGCAGTACAAGTTTTATACTGTACTGGTCTAATTGTCTGTTTGAATTTGAAGGAGAACCATGCTGGTCTATTATTGCACGTAGTCAAGAAGATATAGAGAAATTCTTCAAAGAGACAATAGAGAACAGGTTGGATACATTATTTTTAAATGTTCTATTGACTACCAAACTCATTTGACAACTGTGACAACTGACAAAATACTTGTCAAAATAAAACATTTCTAGAAATATTCTCTGTAGTTTAGATAAGGTTGTGTATTAAATTTGGTACAATTTGAGAATCATTTGGTTATCTATCAAGTGCAATAAAAAACTGCTAATTTTTCAAATAATTTGATGGGTGACCAATTGGTTTACAAATTGCTCCAGATTTGATCTACGGCCGACCTAAACTATAAAGAGCATATTTGCAATCTTTTTATTTTTTATTTTTATAAGCTTGTTGTAGGTCGTCATGGTTGTCAAATAAGTTTGTTGTCAATTTAACCTATCCCCTATTTATATTGCCTTCCTCAAGGTTCTTTTGCAAAATATGCCCCGTGCTTTATCTTATTTGCAAATAGCAGTGAACTGGGTAGATTAGTTTGGGAAAAAGGTGTACTCAATAGGGATCAGAAATTTTAACTGTAACCCTAATGTGGGCAACCATGGCCTAATGGAAGTATGGAACTAAAATCAAGTCAAGCGAGTAAAACGAGGGATTTGAAATTTTAAATGAGTCGGCTCTAAAGGCTACTTTCTAGAGTTAATATGAAAAAAATAGGGGCAATTTGGACGATCTTAGTTCTTGCACTTGGTATCTTAACTTCTTGGGTACTGTTGCGAAGTTCTGTTTTACTCCTTTTCCTTTATCGTATATGCATGCTTATTTTCTTTTTTGACTAGGGACGAGGGGATAGTAGTGAAGGATTTAAGTTCCAAATGGGAACCAGGTGACAGAAGCGGCAAGTGGCTAAAATTAAAGCCGGACTATATTCATGCTGGATCTGATCTAGATGTTCTTATAATAGGTAAATAGGAAAAAAACACAACAGAGAAAGGGAGAAGTGGTTCTTGATGGTTTTCTATATCATGGTGAAAAAAGCCTTCTGGTTTGGAGGGCTATATTTGCAAAAAAAATCTGGTGATATAAGTAAAAGAGGGTTTAGTACACATTTTTGTTGTTAAGTGAAAATGTGCATGTTTTCAGGAGGATACTTTGGATCTGGTCGACGTGGAGGTGAGGTAAGTTTTTCTGATCTAGGAATTATTTTTCTCTAAGAATGCAGCAGTTCCTCAGCAGTGGTCGTCTTTCATTATTTACTTTTTATAGGTCGCACAATTTTTAGTGGGTCTGGCGGAGCGCCCTGATCCAACTACTTATCCGAAGCGGTTATTAATTTCTTCCTTTTCACTTAATTTCCTTATTTCTATTTCTTTAGATAGAAATATATATTTGTTATGTTTGTCTAATTGTCGAATAATTGATTGTTATTATTTCGCCTTGTCACTCCAGATTTCTCTCTTTTTGCCGAGTTGGCACTGGCTTATCTGACGAGGAGCTCAATACACTTGTTAACAAATTGAAGCCCTATTTTGTGTACATGTTTTGTTTGCTTTTTCTCTCTATGATCGATCAACATCTCAAGGCATTTTGTTTTCTGGGTGCAAGAATTGACCCATTTCCTTACATAACAGGAAAAATGAGTACCCAAAAAGAACACCACGTTTTTATGAAGTGACAAATAACTCAAAAGAGAGGCCTGACGTTTGGATTGAGAGCCCTGATAAGTTGGCTTCCTCCTTTTTCTTTAATTGTCTCTTCAATTTTTTTTTTATTTCGACAATTTATGTATTTAATTTATTGTTCATAGGTCAGTTTTGGTATCTATAACTAGTGATATCCGGACAATCAAATCTGAGGTAAATCCTGTTTCATTTTTCAATTGATTTGTGGTGTTGTTGCTATATATTTTCAAGTTTGGTTTATTATTTTTTCCTAAAATTTTCTTAGGTATTTGCGGCACCATACAGTTTAAGATTTCCTCGTATACATCGTGTGAGATATGACAAGCCCTGGCATGAGTGCCTTGATGTCCAGGGTACTTTTGGAGCTTATATTTTCATCAGTTTCCTTTATTATGCCCAAACTTTTTTATTAGAGACTTAACAATCTTTCATTTGTAGATATCTAATTGAGCATAATAAATTATTCAACTTTCATTTTCTAACCATTCTTAGATTTTGTGGAGATTGTACGGTCAAGCAATGGCACTACAAACAAGGCAACAAATGAGACAACAGATAATCGTGAACCAAAGCGTGTGAAGCCAACGAAGAAGGGGGACAAGATGACTCTGTCTATAGTTCCTTCACATCTTGTCAAGACAGATGTCTCCAGTCTCAAGGAAGAAACCCTAATCTTTGCTAACATGATTTTTTGTATCCTTTGCAAAAAGGGAAAGTAAATTATAGTTAATGAGGAAAACACAATTCTTAAAAAGAATACTAAAATTACCCTTCGACCCTTTCAGATATCATGATATGTTATGCTAGGTTTATCTGCCTTTTTTATTAAAAGAGATGGTCAAAACAATACACTGCTCTTTTCCTATAAAAAAGGAGTGAGAAAGGACAGTACTTTCGGCATTTCTTATTAAAAAAAGTAGGGCAGGGGACGTTCTGGTATATTCAATTCTTGTATGGGTATTTGTAGTCTTTTCATTAAAAGTGTTTCAATTTTTTTTTTCCAAAAGTTGAATAAAATATGTTGCCTTGACCCGGTCCTATTTTGATCTTATTAAGACTTCGCAAATATACCCCCATCATATAATTTGGAATATTTTCACAAGCTGGTGGCTGAAAATGGAGGCACTTTCGCCATGAATATCAATCCCTCTGTTACCCATTACATTGCCTCTGAGAAGAAAGGTTACTCTTTATATTAATATATTTTGAAATTTATTATCCAAATGCTTAATGTCTTGTATTCACTGAAATGTCACCTTTTTTTTCTGATCTTTTAGATATCTGCTAGTCACTGAATGGTCACGTTGTGTTTTTTAAATATCTAGTGCCAGACCTAAAACTTTAATCATGTGCCTTTAATTATAAATATATAGCTTTATGATGAAGTTGAACTATAGCAACTTTTACAATTTTTATCATAAGCAATTGTATCTTGTGGCATATAAAATTGAAATAGATAAGTACTTAAATATCCTTCTTTTTTATTGTTACTGATCAGTATCTAATTATCTATTATCAAATTGTCACAGTAATCTTGATTTTAGATAGGAATAATTTCTAATAATACTTAAATTCATTCTTAATCATATTATTTAGGGATAAAATATCAAGCAGCAGTGCGCCAAGGAGATGTGATACACTACTCGTGGATATTGGACTCCTGCAAAGAAAAGTGCCTTTTACACCTGGAACCCAAGTATATCTCAAGATACTCTATGATCCCTTTCTGTATTTAACATTTATTGAGATTTGATTATTGATGGCTCTTATGATGTAGGTACATCCTCTTTCTTGCTGATTCTTCAAAATATAAATTACGAGAAGAGATTGACCATTACTCTGACTACTATTTCTGGGATATTGATGTAACTGATCTCAAACAGGTGAGAAGAGCATAATTGTTTTACAAAATAAAATAAAAAAAGATTTGCTCTTCACTGAAACTGTGGACTCATTAAAGTACTTTAATTTGGAGAGAGTAACTGTATACTAATATTTTGTTCATTATTCTTCTTTGTATTTTTTTATAATTTTTTTAAGATTTTCAGCAACATCTCTGAACTGAAAACCCCCGACAAATTGCAATATTACAAAAACAAAAATTGCGTAGAGGAGAAGTTCTGTTTCTTTCAGGGTTGTCGCATTTATTTCTACAAGCCTACACCTCTCAAGTACATTTCCTCTTAATTTTGTTCTCCTCTTCCAGCGTGCAAGGTCTTTGTGCCCTTGTTTGATAACCATTTTTTCCTTTTTGAAGGAATCATGATTACAATGTAATATCGGATCTTGCATTGAAGAGATTGGAGCTCGAGTTGACCATGCATGGGGGTGAAGTTTGTACTAGTCTTATGCTTGCTACCCATTTGGTTGTTCATTCTCTTGTTGGGTCATATAATTTTGATGCAGTATACAACAGGTTTAGTATAACTCTATCTCTCTCTCTGTATCAGTTAATATCTGTAATTTATGAGTTTTAATAGCACAGCAATTTCCCGATCATCTTTTGGTATTTATTTATTTATTTACTACAACAACAAAATTTAGTGTTCCACCTGGTGAGCGGCAGCTGGTGCATTACAAAAGGGTTAAAGTAGTAACTCACACATGGATTGAGGATTCTTTAGCCAGCCTGAGGAGGTTGCCTGAGGATTCCTACAATTTGAAACCAACTACATTTGAGGAAATTGAGGTTGAGGAAAGGTAAATGTTCTATGTGATCATCTTGTCAATTCTTAATTGTGTAAATGTCAGGTTTAATTTCCATTTATATTTCATTTCAGAGAGGAAGAACAAAAGCCTCCAATTGACACAATTGATTATAACGACCCTAATGCCCCCGTCACTCTGGATACAAACACAAAGAGGAAAAGAGGCCGACCTGAAGGCCCAAGGTCGAGGAAAACCAAAAGAGCCCCTAAACCAGCCCCAAGAAGAACACGTGCCAGAATTGGGACCCAGCGCGCAAAAATTGATCAAGAAAAATCTGAATCAGCGAAATCGAAGTCAGAAACAGAATCAGAATCAGAAGTGAAACCAAGGGAGGATCAAGAACCAGAATCAAAAGTGAAGCCGAGGGAGGATCAAGAACCGACAATTGGCGCGCAGTTTGTCAAATTTGAAGATGAATCTATGGATTTGGAAATTGAAAGCACAAATAGCCTGAAGGATGATATTCTAAGGGGAGAGATATTTGACAAACCACATGATGAAGAAATTGAAGAAAATGCGAGTAAAGGTGTCAATAAATTGGAACAAATGGTGGATCCAATTCATGCTATGCTACTTGATATGATTCCAAGCCTGGGCCAGAGGAAAGAGGAAACTGGTACCAGTTCTGGTAATAAAAACAGCAATGCTGAGACTGAGAAACTACCAGCTCAGCCAGGGCCAAGCATCAGTACACCAAAGAAAAAAGTGAGCTACAAGGATGTAGCAGGCCAGCTTTTGAAAGATTGGTGAGTGGTTTCAGGTAGGGGACTGGGTGTTTATTTGTCATCCCCACACCTTTATATATAACCTTTATGTTTTTTTAGAGTAAATCGGTCAGATTCTAGTTTTGTGTTGTAGTATTCTGTGTGGCTGTACAGGGACCATAGCCATGCTTATTTTCTATCTGACTGCTTCATGCAACTTCAATATAATTTTACCAGGTTTTGTGATGGATTTTGTCTGAGTGTTATATTAGTGTGCTTGTTGGTTTGGTGCAAGTTTAATAAGAATTTCATCTATACCCATAAAACACTTCAATATTTTATATATCTTCCTATATCATATTTATCCTTCTAAATTAGGAAAGCTCTCATATATATCCAAGTCAGCATCCTTTTTTTACTAAAATTAGTTTTAAAATCATAAACATTCATTTTGTTGTTGTGACAAATAAAGAAAATATTGATGGTAAAATAGGACCACTCGCGTGTCAATAGAAGCAGCAGCATGTACAGTAGAATCGAAACTCATTTCGGTTTTATGTCCCCTTGTCTATTTAATATTCTGATTCGTTACAATAGCGTAAGCAGTTCTGTATCTGTTTGATTTCGGTTTAATAGAAGGAGAACTTTACAGTTGTCTTCATAGTAGTCCTTTTACTTGATCTATTAGAACAAGTGGCTCTTTATACTGAATCAGAATAGGAAAAGGTGGGAGGAAAATAAGAGGTCTGTCTTTTTGCTTGATGATAGAATGTGAGAGAAAGTTAGTCGTAAAGTCTATAATTTATTAATAAAAGGTTAATTTTATTTCAAAAACAATGTTTTAAATAGCGTTTATAGCGTCATAGCGGGAAGGCTACAAAAAAAGCTATAGCGAATAGCGTAGCTATAGCGGAAGCTATGCTACATAGCGTTTTTTTTTTTTACAAAAATTATATTATATATTTGTACTAAATATCAACATTATATAAAGTCTCATATAACAATAAATAACACCAAATTAATTAAGAAATTATAATATTTATATTGAACCAGTACAAAGTCCAAATTGTGGTTCAAAATATCCATACTAATATCATAAACTATCGATCTTTTTTTATTTAAAATATCTTAAGCATCATGATTTTGTAGTAACAAGCTTTAAATGATTTCGGTTTGGGTTTTTATTTAACTTTTTTGAGTCTTTATTTAAAACCCACATAAATTGCCTAAAAAAGCTCATTATGCATAGCGCGCGCTATTTGCGCTACACGCTATGCGCTATAGCGGACCGCTATTACCACTATAGCGGCCGTAGCTCAATTAGCGCATTTTGATATCATAACTTAGCGTTTAGGGTCCAAAAATGCTATAGCGCGCTATTTAGAACACTGTTCAAAAATAAGTAATTTGAGATTCGGATATTTCTATTTTTTTAAATTATACTGAGTAAATATAACAGTTTTTCAAATTTTAAAAGGATAGAAATGATATTATATATATATTTTTAAAGAATAAAATGTTCAATATGTGTAATTAATTCCGCCTAGAAAGAATGTCCATCGCCAATATTTTATCTGGAGGTCACTTTTCAAATTTCAATGGCACTGTGGGCTACATTGCTATGGCCTATGGGAGAGGAGCTGCCCAATAAAGAAAATCTCAATAAAATAGCAATTAATCACTGGCAAAATGTGGAAGGAAGCATATGTAGAGTACGAGGCAAAGATGGAAAGTGTTTGAAAAAAAATACTAATAAAACATTTTTGTTCATCCAACAGCAAGAAGTGTTAATGAGTACATTATGGATTTGAGTAAAAATATTTTTATACTTGTCTAAATTAATCTTATCCGTATTCTATTTTTAAAATATAATCAATATTTATAAAAAAAAAATGTTAGCACCTATGTTGCTATTTGATAATTAGTAAAATATTTAGCATACGCTTTGCTTTTACGATTAAGATGTTTATTAATTTTGATGCACAAGTCAACTTTAAAGTGTTGTTTGGGCAGCGGTTGCTTTACGCGAACACCCATTTAACTTCGATTTCATATCCAGTGCTACTGTAATAGGGAATCTTTTACAATTACTTGATCTGGACCGTTCTTTTTAACTTGGCACGAATCTCGAAGCCCAATAATATTGTCCCCTCAGTCAGCCCGAGTTCCAAACCGGCTGAGAGTTAATCTCAACCATAAATAACTAATTATAAAAGGGAATCTTTTACGGTATCGTCGAGGATATGGATCCTTTAACTTCTCACTGACAGATTTATCCTTGTGATCATAATTTAACTTAAACTTTCTACGTACATTTCTACTGCTTATATTTTATTGAGTCATCTTTCGAAATTTATGTAAATGCAATGAAACTTGCAAGTTCAATATAAAAATGATCATAAGTTCCCAGTATACAAATTTAGAAGACATTTGCAGGTCTGAATTTATTTAGGATACAAACTTGCAAGTTGGACAACAATTGCCTTGTTTGAACTTGCCAAGGCTGCAAAGTGCAAACTAAAACCAATTAAAATATACTATTCATATCACTTTATGGAGCAATCATGAGATCGAATCGGTATTGATCGGAAAAGTCATATGTATTTTGAAATCACTTGTGTCGAATAGATTTGCCTTTGATGTTTCTCCTTTATAGCGGCTTCTGAGAATTGTTGTGTCCGAACGATTGTTATCTGGCCAGTTTACACTTATTATTTTTTTGTCTACTGAATATATTAGTCAATGAAACCTAAGAACTGCAAATTCAGCAAACCATTAAGTCCGTTTTACAATTTTAAAATTTAGTTATTCATGAATATGATATATACAATAATGCATAGCCTCTAAGAATAGAAAACCTAAAAAGAATTTCCTGAAAGATCAATTTGTTAAATTAGCGCAACCAATTAAATTAAAGTACCTTCCCATATAAGTCCTTGGTACCAATAAAAAGTTCGTCTAAGGGTCCGTTGATGTACTAAAATCTGGAGCTAGAATATGTAGGAAAACAGTAAATTGTCTGAAAAGCACTTTTCTTTAAGCAGTTTAATTTTCAAATTTCCCAAAAAAATAAATCTTTTTTAGTATGCCAAAAAAAAGTTAAATCTTGTAGAGTCTTTAATTTTTTATCCCCTATCTTTCTTTTATTTTGTTTTCCCTAAATTTTGCTTGGAAAGACATTTCTTCCCTCACTTTTTCTTCTCTCCTTGGTAATCTTACACTTTCTGGTATGAAGTAAACAAGTTGAAGAATGCAAGAAAATATAAACAACTATGTTTCTAGGAGAACGGAGTAGGTCCGACGCCCATCGGACCTACTTTTAGGTTCAACGAGCACAATGACCGTCCGATCTAATTTAAGATTTGTGCGCACGAACATTGAAATAAATGCGCACGAATTTTAAAGCGTTCCACACAAATTTTAAAGCAAATCGACGGTGATTAAATCCATCGAACCAGAGTAGGTCCGATGCCCATCGGACCTACTCTCAAGTGTGTTTCTAGAATGTAACTTGTAATATTTTTAAAGAACCGTTTCCATCACATCAAATGACCCCTTAATTAAACCACTTCTCTTATGCCTTTTTCATTCATCAAGCAAGGCCAGCTTGTTAAAAACTAGGGCAATAGACACCTGCATTGAGTCGAGAAAGGTTTCTATAGACCCAGAACCAAAGGTGGATTGATATGAACCCATCACACAAAACTATGCCCATCAAACAAAACTATATTTCATAAATGCTCAGGAAAAAAGAAAGAAGAAGTTCAAACTATTTCAGTTTTTGGAGTATGTAAAACAGTGAAAGCATTTCCCACAAGTTTATAGATCGAAGGAAACATCACTGAAGGACATGAAACATTAATAGAAAAAAAAAAGTAGGAAATAAGATCAAAGATGGAAACACTGCTTTCAACTTCAATCCAACACAATCCTTGCCCACCTCAAAATTAGGTCAAGTCTAGAGCTGAGCTCACATCAACATTGCTACTACTAATTATTAAAAGGCATTAGCTGGCATAAATACTAGGGTTACCAGCCATACTTGGCGTGTGTCTCGGCTTTGGTAAGGAAACCCTTGGCACGCCTCTCGGCAAGCTCCATCTCTTTTTGTCTCATGTCATATAAAAGCGACCCAATTTGATGCTTTCTCTTGTGTAGCTTAGTAGGCTTCTCCTTTGTCGAAGGAGCTGACTGCAAGTACCAACGAAGTACAAAAGACATTACATTTGACTGCAAATTATTACTGGCATTATTTCAAAAAAAAAAAATGCCATTTAAACCAATGTTGAATTCAAACAATTTAACAGCTGGCGCTGCCCTAAACTTTCCATACGGACTCAACTAATTTACTCACTGTCTAGCATTGGAAAAGAAAACAAGCTGTTTCGTTGTTAAAATTTAACAGCAAATTCTAATTGCAAAAGCACAAAAGAAATATTGTTGGGCTTATTTGCAAACAAATTAAAATGAGCATTAATTTGAAAAAAAAAAAAAAATACCCTAAACCAGCCATCACTGTCTGATATATTAAGAAAAAAAAAATACAGATGTAATACAGAATAAAGTTATTATTTCATTCACAAGCAATAGTAGTCATGTAACTGTACATTTTTCAGTCTGTTATTTGTTTTCTCTAACTGACCTACAGCAGCAAACCATATTACAACTAGAAAAATATTTCAAAGTAAAATTAGCAAAACTAACCTGATAAGATGGTCCAAATGCACTCCCTGTTAACCTGCCCTGATCTGGTCTTGGTCTATTTTTCATTAGCTCATGTTGGTTCACCTCTACTAATTCTGGTGGCATTTCATTTCTTCCTCTTTTGCCCCTAGCCCTCCCCAAATCATGTACCCCCATTGGAATAGCAGTACCAGTACTAGTACCAACAGAAACGTCAGTACTCCAATTAAACCCTTCATAACCAACATAATTTTCCACATTGCCATGGTCCATGGTGTATCCAGAGCTTGATGTCTCCACATACGCAGTTTGCGCTACGTTACCAACCCAGTTTGGATCATAGCTTTGGTTTGGCTCATATTGGATTGGTTGTTGTACTGGTGCGGTGCTAATTGCAGGCAATTGGGTATCTAAATTTGATTTTCTTGATGAAAACATATTAGAAGAGTTTGATTGAGGTGCTAAACAGAGAGAATTTTTAGGAGCTGGTAACATGGAAGAAAGGTTACTCGAGGAATAAAAGGAAGGTTCGACAATAGAATTGTTCTTTTTGCTCTCTTTTTCTTCATCATCTTTGTCATCAACATAGCTGGGATTAATTGGAGGTGTGAAATGGACAACCTTCTTAGGATTTGCCTCCAACCGGAGTGAATTTGTTGATTCCAATTTTGGAGCGGGAATCGAAGAGAATATCGAACTTTTAGTTGACTTTTTCTCTTTCTGATTGTAAAATTCACCGCCTTCTTGCACAAAAATTGTTGTACCGCTTGATTTAGGAGGTGGGAGGGAGGAGAAGATAGAAGTCGAAGAGGTCAAAGAAGAATCTGTAACAACTTCTCCTCCTCCTATCTCTTCAAACGGATCATCCTCTTTAACAGGTTGATTAGGGTTTGTATCAAAAACCCGCAGCTTTGTAGGTTCCTTTGATTTGGGGGGAGGAAGTGAAGAGAAAATAGATCCTTTAGTCGAATCGCTGGTTTTAGGAGGGGGGAGAGAGGAAAAGAGGGAAGCTTTGGGCACTGGATGGGGGTTGGAGAAGAGAGATTTAGGCGGAGGCAGGGAAGACAGTGACGAAGAGGGTTTGTTAGGAGATGTGAGAGAAGAGGAGGTTTTGCTACCTAACTCAGAGCTTGGTTTATCGTCTCCTTCATCGTCGGAGGAGGCGTAGTTGGCCAACAGAGAATCCATAGCAACAGAGCGAGCGGAGAGAGAGAGAGAGAGCGGAGATGATCTGTAGGAGCCGTCTCAGATCGGATCATCGGACGGTTGGTGAGCACTTACGATAAACGTTTCAGATCTATCCCTACTGTCAGCGAGGGGAGTTCGTTGGGAATTCGGATCCAGTGAAGTAACTCAATTTTTGGGTTTAAATCGGGACTGTCCGATTCAGAACCGAGACCATCCATTCTGAAGTGTAGTGCACACCTTCCGATGACGGATTCGTATTCTGAGACAATCTCGAGCGACAGAATCGAATCGGACGGTTCCGATCAAAAACCCAAAAGTTGGGTTACTTTAGGCACTTGAGAGTAGGTCCGATGCCCGGCACTTGAGAGTAGGTCCGATGGGCATCGGACCTACTCTAGTTCGATGGTTTAATCACCGTCGATTTACTTTAAGATTCGTGCGGAACGCTTTAAGTGCGTGTCTGTTTCAATTTTCATGTACACAAACTTAAATTAAATCGGACAGTCATTATGCTCGTTTAACCTAAAAATAGGTCCGATGAGCGTCGGACCTACTTCTTTCTCTAGTTTAGGGCATCCGGACCCGTTCGTTGGACCTTGGTCGACCAAATTAGGTTATTAATTTATTATAGTGGGTTATTATAGTGGGCTATTTTAAAAGAGATTCACTTGGATCGAAATAAGTTCTGTCATATGAATTCATATATTTTTTCTTTTTAAAGGCTTCACAGTGCATATATTTCAATAAAATAAATTTAAGGGAGAATTTCTAGTGTGTCCATACAAACTTTTAAAATAGTCAAATTTTTTTATAAAATATCATAATATTCACTATCTCCATAAAACCTTAACATTTTTGTTTCTATATCCTCTTTTACTTATTTTGTTTTAATTTATTATTTTAAAAATTAAATGATAAATATATTCTTTCATTAAAATAGAGGTGTCTCTTGCGTTTTGTAACATGATTCGAATTTGTAAGAGAATTGAATAAGTAAAAAAAAGACGCTTCATCGGTCTCAAATTATTTTCTCCTATTTAGAATATGTTTGATTACAATCTTAGAATATATAGAATAATAAAATTAGCGTTTGTCTTATTAGAATAGCTTGTTTTAACTTTTTGTGAGAATAGTTTGTTCTAATAAGACAAACAAATTTGATTTCATATTCTAACTATTTAACCCAACCAAACACCAAATAGCTTATTCCGAATATCTTGTTCTTAAGAATAACCTATTCTCAATCCAACCAAACATACCCCTAATAGTCATCTTCTTTCTTTCTAGCGCTAGAAAATGGGTTTTCCACTGGTGCTACTTCTGTTCTACATCTCTGAGAATTAATACAGATCAGAGTTCTTTCATAATACATACAAGTAGGTACAAGAATGTTAGTACCAACTGGTACAAGAGTTAAACAAGGGTCAGAAAAGCTCCCGAAATAATACCCGGGCATCATTGGTTGCTCTCGTAATCGTATATATTTGTAATTATGTATATACATATGGTAATTATGAATTATCTGACTAATACAACATTGGCACACACCAGCAACCCACGTGTTGTTGCTTCTAACAACAAAAGTCAAGCATATACAACATGTAGTGACTAAAACAAAACCAACAAAACTTATGCATCATAGGTTGATTTTGCTATTGTACCAACTTTGTCCATCAAATTGGTCTCATCTTCTTGCGTCTCATAATTACTTAAATGCTATTGTACCAACTTATGCATCATAGGTTGATCCAACGCCAAGCTACATATGTTACAGACAAATTGCTAGATGGCAAAATATCTTAAAATTACTCTTGGCGAACAAAGTTATTTTCCCACTCTTTAGTACATCAATTATGTTCTCTATATAGAAATCGAATAACTTAATATCCAAATTAAAGAGTGAGATTATGGTGCTTTGTAATGTGCACATGGATCCGAATATGTTGTAATTCGAGACCAGTGATTCTGAAATTCCTGTAATTTGAATCCAACCGTCAAACTATTTCGAGATGCGTGTACAAAAAAATCAGCTGTTTCAAGATACGTTTTCAAAAAAAATTCGACAACTAGATTTGAGATTGCAGGAATTTCAGAGTATTGTTCACTGGATTCGGGATTGCAGCTTATTTATTTTTTGTACACATGTGGAGTATGTTTTGATACAATAATTGTTGGATGTATTTTGATTTTCATTCAACGCGCATCATTACACAAATCCGACACCTATTGTATCAAACTACACTAAATAGGTATATATTGCAAATCACCATAGCCTCACTCTAAATTAAATATTAAACTAATAATTTTAGTTATGACCATGTTATTTTTTCTATTTTGATATTTCAGATTCATAGTCATTTATTTTGAAACGTTTATAAGGACCCGTTCGGATGCAAGGAAATTGATAGAATTTAGCTAAGTTTCCTATTCTTTCCCGAAGCCCGTTCAGATGGCCAATTTATTCCCATCCGTTCCCATATGGACTTGGAACTTTTTTTCGTTTTGAGTGTTAGTTTATGTGATAAAAACATGAAACTTAACTTAACCTTTTGTTCTCCACTTCTCCGACCTTCTCACTCCTCCACTTAGGTGGATCTAAAGTCATTCAAAAGGTGGCTAAGCCACTCCTATAATTTTAAAATGTTAGTTATATGAGGAGGGTTAAAATACATCCTCCCTTTTGTGCTCCTAACGTGCACCCTCTCTCATATCTTTATTTTCAAAGTTCAAAGAGTCGATTCGAACCTTCCAACGTGTTCTTCATATTAAAATGTGCTTGGAGACCAAATTTTACATTTTTTGAAAAAATTTTACTATTTTTTCAGAATTTTTGAAAATCATCACTTTGCTGAATTTTTTATTATTGTTTAGTTTAATCAAAAATTCTGAAAAAATAGTAAAAAATTTCCAAAAAATGTAAAATTTGGTCTCCAAGCACATTTTAATATGAAGAACACGTTGGAAGGTTCGAATCGACTATTTGAACTTTGAAAATGAAGATTTAAGAAGAGGGTGCACGTTAGGAGCACAAAAGGGAGGGTGCATTTTAACCCTCCTCTAGTTATATATACTAAAATTAAATTAAATTTTATTTTTTTTGAACATTTTATATAGTCCAGCCCCCTCATAAATTATCATATGTTCACTTGTAGTCTAGTGGTAAGAACTTATGTAGTGATTGTGGAGAATTTGGATTTAATTCTCACAATTTTCACTGGACATAATTTGTGTGTTTTATTTTTTGTCCTCTATCGAGATTTCCTAGTTCTGCTCTTGCCTCTACCCTCTCTCTTTGTTCCTCCACGTGGCAGTCACACTTTGAGTTATTTTCTCTTTACCCCAACTTAGCTTCACACACATATGAGAAAAGCCATATTCAACGAGCTCTCTCCTCCCCTCACATCTCCTTGTGGAACTAAAGATAGTCCAATCCGGTTATTTTTTTTGTATTCTTTATAAAATTCAGTATAGAAATACAATATGTCATGTTGAGAAATGTGATGATTTTCAAATATGAAACGTTGTAGATCACATTTTTCTGACAATTTTTTTGTATTCTTTATAAATTTAACAATAATTAATAGTTACCCGATGATTTAAATATACTTGATGATTAGAATGTTAGAAATTAGATTCAGATATATCAATTGATCTATTATTATATTTTATAGAACTTAGTATAAGCACGACGAAGTATGATCGATATAAAATTAAATCAATTTCGAATTCTTGATGTCGCCCTCTCATATAATTAATGTATTGTTTTATAATTAAACAATAGTCCGGATCCGGACATGATTTTTGTTTACACATTACATCTCATGTTTTCTTTTTACAAATTATTAAAATTTAAATATATGAAAAATTTACAATACATTATTAGTTTAATTATTGTACAAATTTTATCTTATTTCAAATAGATGATAAAATTTAAATATTCTTTTTCCATTAGTAGGTTTTTTCGGAAAACTCTATTTATTTTTAAAATAAATTAAGACTTTCCACAATTAATCTCACGGTACAACCGAACACTCAATTCAACATGTTCTCATAATCAATTCCGTATAATCGTACGCGTGAGTTTCCACTTTTTCTAAGTAAGTTTCTATCTATATTAAATCTCATCATGTGTAATTCTGTGACAAACGAACATGCCATGAGAGCTATGTTACTCCGATACTTCGATTTAGGCACCGTATCCGTATCGGGTGCGTATCGGATACGGATACGCACACGATACGCACCCGATACGGCTCCGATACGCCAGCTGGCGTATCGGCTGACGTGGCGTATCTCTAAACTGCAGATACGGTCGCGATACACGTTGAATTTTTGGGGATACGGCTGTTTCAGCGAGATACGGGCGGGATACACCTCAAGGCGCTCCTGATTTGTTCCTGTGAACCGCGCGTGGACGAACTGCTCCCTCCATTCGCGTTGTGTGCACCGCGCGTGGACCAGTGGACCGAACTGCTGTGTGCACTGCGTGTGGACCAGCGAAATTAGCAAAATTTCATGCCTCCCAGCGGGATTCGAACCATTGATCTGAGGGAAACAAACCTGCGCCTTTACCACTGCAATAGACTTCCTTTGTTGTTATTAAGTATTAGATTTTATATATATAACTTATATTGAATACTTATTCAGGATTTTTGATATTTATTTTATATATACAAGTGCTGAATTAATAATATAATTAAAATAATATATAATAGGCGTATCGTATCCGAGATTTTTGAAATTTGCCGTATCGCCGTATCCGTATCGTATCCGATACGATACCCGTATCCGTATCCATGCAACATAGCCTGAGAGTCAATAGACCGAGACAATTTTTCGACAAAAATTTCTAGTTTATGATTACTAATTAAAAAGTTTAAATTTGTAAATTTTTGTGTATGAATAGAGGAAATAAAAATATTTATTCATGATCTACCAAAATTTGGGTACGAGGAAATTTAAGAGGATTTATTCGTGGGCTCGTGTTCGAGTGAAGTGGGCGAATTCAGAGTAGGTCCAATGCCTATCGGACTTACTTTGATTTGATAGGTTTAATGACTGTCCAATTAACATTCAGATGCGTGTACTCTGCATTAAAATCTGCACGCGTCTGCCTTAATATCCGTGCATACAGATTTAATACTAATTGAACAGTGTTGTTGAAACTAATTGGACCAAAAGTATGGCCGATGCCGATCGGATCTACTCCTATCACTTTGAGTGGGCACCTACCAGCGACGACCAACAACTGAGAGAATCGGGAAGTCGCCTCTCCATTAGCTTTGATATAAACACCTGGACCCAGAACAGCACGATAACACCCAAACATAGACAAAAGAAAATATCTTTGTGCCCGGACACACCTTTGACAAGTGTACCTGTAAACGTTGAACCAAGTTCAAATAAAATCCATACTCTATTTCTAGTCGCTTGATGCGAAAGCCAGATCTTTGCCTCCTCCCAGTCC
The DNA here is from genome assembly GCA_025461045.1 of Carex parvula. Taxonomy (NCBI): domain Eukaryota; kingdom Viridiplantae; phylum Streptophyta; class Magnoliopsida; order Poales; family Cyperaceae; genus Carex; species Carex parvula. The sequence goes on from JAJGRW010000064.1 coordinate 177,994, forward strand.
CAGGCATGCGAGAGAAAACATTCAAATTTATCAAGCTAAATTCGACTCGGATATAGAAGGACCATGAACTAGGTCGTCCATTGGATCCGGATCGAGCTTCACGTTCCTCGGAGGGAAATAGGGTTCCGGCAATGGCGCGTGGTAGGTCGTCGACTTCTGGTCCCTGGCGGTACCTAAACCCAGCGTACTACTTGAAGCGACCGAAACGACTCGCTTTGCTGTTCGTGGTGTTTGTTGTCGTTTCCTTTTTATTTTGGGATCGACAATCATTGGTTCGTGAATACGAGGTACGACCTGTAGTGTGAAGCCTTCCGCAGTTTACTGAATTCAAGTTTAGTTAGATTTTTTGTAGATTTTCTTAAAACCGGTTGGTCTCGTGCTAATTACGTTAAAATTTGTGCTTAATTGGATTGAAATTTTTGTACATGTTTTTCCGGCAAATCTGACACCTATTGGTGGAGTGGTTAAATAAATAGACCTGTACGACCAATTGCTACAGTGTATATATTTTTCCAGTTCGGGTGCCAGGATTTTCATGGGTAATCATGCTATAATTATTGTACACAATTCCCTCTCTGGATTTCGTCCATTTTTTGGTATTCCGATTCAATTTGTACATTTTGCGGTATTTTATTTCTATATTTATCTTATCTGACGCTGATCTACCGACATTTTGGCCTTGGAAAATTGTTTTGCCCTAATTTCCTTATATTTATCTGCGAAAAAAATTGCATGCTTATCTTCTTTTCATACCATGTGCTAATAAATTGCTCATTGAATGAGAAAATAATTAATCAACTAACTATAAATGTTACAGTCTGAAGTGGCCAAATTGGCAGACAAAGTTAACCGGCTTCAAGACCAGGTATAACACTACGCAGTTAGAATATATTCATATTTGTGTCTATTGATCTTTTGTATTCTCTACAAGTTCCTTGTTATTTCTGCGTTATTTCTATCTTCCTATCCATCCTATAGTTGAGAAATGTCGATGAAAAGCCAAAGAAGCAAACCACAGGGCAGCAACAGTACTATACGAGCGATAAAATGATGACTCGGGATGCTGTAGAGATTGACCCCATAAATAAAGAGAGGAGAGAAAAGGTCAAGGATGCCATGCGTCATGCCTGGAGCTCTTATGTCACCTACGCGTGGGGCCAGGACGAGCTTCAGGTTTGTTATATATTAAGCACTTACTCCTAGGTGCTTGTTTAAAGCTTTTATTACCTAGCACTGCAAAGGCAAATGAACTGTATAGTAGGTACATTGTACCAAAGTGCACCTCTTTCAATGGTTTTAGGACACTACTAAATAATCTTCTCATCCCTTCTCTTTTTATTTTAGGTTATAGAAAATAGTATAGCGAAGCAGATCTTTGCACATTTTGATGAGGATTAGTGAAATTTTCTGAAAGGCCCTTCTGATTTTTTGTTTTTGTTTTTTTGTACCAGCCCCAAACGAAAAATGGTGTAAACAGCTTTGGTGGTCTTGGCGACCTTAATCGACTCTTTAGATACACTGTATATTATGGGCCTAGAAGACGAGTTTCGCAAGGCTAGAGAGTGAGTTTCTATGCTAACTTTTCTTTTTATAGAGTAAATCACTCAAATTCTTATCACTCAAATTACTCAGTAAATCACGACCAATTGTTGTGGGAAATTTTTGTATGTTTTAGAATTTATAAATCAAAACCGCAAACATGCTATTGAATTAATCTATTATAAAAAACCAAACTGGATAATATTAGTAGTAATCCCACACTGTAAGATAGGAGTCCAGATCCTCCAAGGTAACTCAAATTTTGAGTTTGAATCCAGATTGTCCAATCAGAATCCGGATCAATCCGGTCCGAGGTGGAATGCACAGGGCCCCTTTATTGTGCCAAAGCAGATCCACGGTTTGGATTCAAACTCAAAATTTGAGTTACCTTAGATGATATGAATACGTAAGATAGCAGGTCAGAGATTGATGTCGGGCTGTTTTCTTTAGACGTGGCCTTTGACGAACAGTTGACAGGTGCAGTTTGATAATGGCGCCATTAGTGATTTAGAGCCTCTAACAGAAAGAGTGGACATTACTATTTGTTAATTTCTGGGCCACACTCAAAGTCTGCGGGATATCTAATTTTAGAAAAAATTCAAATTTGCTTTTGACTTTTGAAAATTTTCTTACATTTGGTTCTGACAATGAAAATTGTCAATTTTTCTACAATTTCATAATTTAATCAGCATGCTTTGAGTTGAGGTGATTTGCAATTAATTTACTTGACAGAAGACCAAAATTATTGTGGAAATTCATTTTATAGTGTATACTATTAAAAGGCCCTATAAAAATTTAAAGTGTTATCACTCAAAAATGGAGAAAGCATGGCAACTTTATGGGGTAAGAAAATGAGACGGACATTATATATTGAAATGGGGGAAAACTTGGATTTAAACATGGCAAGTGGAATATATAAAGGAAATTGGAGTTGTTGCCAATAGAATAATCATATCTTACTAACCCAACTCCAATCGCATTATGAGGCTTTATAATTTTCCAAATCTTGCGACTTATTTCATTTCTCAATCTTTTTTTTCATGCACTAGTGGAATTTGGTCAAATATTAATTCCATCTTTTAATTTATTGAATGAAGTATTGGTTTTTTTTTTCTATGAGTGCATTAAGTATCATTCATTCTCAATGGACATTGAAATTTTAAAATTCCCAGTCTTGCCCCATATGTTATATTAAAGTAAAATGAAGCAGAATGCTAATAGTATATTTCAGAGAATTTATTTTAGACATGCATTTTTATTTAAATTAGGAATGAAACCCAGGTGTATACTTGCTTAGCTAGACTTACTTTTCTATCTTTTTGTTTGTTTTTATTTTATTCTTTCTTATGGCAGTTGGGTTGCAAACTCTTTAGACTTCAACAAAGACTATGAAGCAAGTGTTTTTGAAACAACCATAAGGTTACTTTGAAGGTTCATTTTCATTTAGTTTTTATTTTTCTATTTGCTGTCTCTCCATTTGTTGCAGTCATTAACATTATATCACTCTCCTTGCTAAGATCTCTCTCTCTCTCTCTCTCTTCTTTCTGTTATTTAGAGTTGTAGGTGGCTTACTTAGTACATATGATCTATCTGGCGACAAAATATTTCTTGATAAGGCAAAAGATATAGCAGACAGGTTATTACCGGCATGGGATACTTCTTCTGGAATACCTTTTAACAGAATTAATTTGATGCATGGTCGAGCCCACAATCAAGGATGGACTAATGTGAGTTCATGTTCATTCTTTTGTGTAATTATATATATGCTTATCCTTATTGTGTAATTATAGAGCCAAATAAGTTCTCTTGAGGTTATAGGTGCATGAAGCCATCTATCATGTTCACAAAGAATGCTTTGATTTGTTAACTTCTTTCTTATTATTATTTTTTTAATGCAATGCACAGATATGTTCTTGTCCTTTTTTTCAATATTCTTTTGGTTGCTCATCTTTCTTATGTTTAAATGCCTGTACATTTCTAGATACTGTATAACACGTATATTTCATATGCTTATATAGGGAGATAGTATATTGGCAGATTCAGGCACAGAGCAACTCGAGTTTATTGCTCTATCACAACGAACAGGAGATCCAAAGTACCAAGAAAAGGTACCTTTATTTTTCACATCTTTGATTTCACTGTAATAATTTTTGACGTTCTACAAAGTTTAATTGTCTTTTTCTCTTTTTGTTGTATAAATTTCAAAAGAGAAACTTATTGAGTGAACAGATGATAAGAGAAAAAAATAATCTTTTAAAAGAGATCATAATTTTAATGTCATTTCAAATGTCTTCTATCCATTTTTTTTTCCTTTGTTGACTAACTCTACATGTAAGATAGATAAATCTTCTTGTAAGGTGGAAAAAATATTGTATTAAAGAAAATGAAGGATTAAAATCCCCAAATTTAGTGTCATAGACTTTGCATAGAAGTTGATTAGAATATTCAATTCTTATTTCTACATTTAATCATATTACTAAATTTAGGTAGAGAACTCAATCAAGCAATTTAAGAAGATATTACCAAGTGATGGCTTGCTCCCGATATACATAAATCCTCACACAGGAACTGCCTCTTATTCTACAATCACTTTTGGTGCAATGGGCGACAGGTGAATTTGCTACTCTTATGTATAATATTAATTACAAATACCTCTCAAATATTCTTTTATTGATTTCCGTCAATAAAAAAAAAGTTATATTTGCTTGAGAAAGACCAGATAATTATAGCATTTATTTTTCATGCAGCTTCTATGAATATTTGCTCAAGGCATGGATTCAAGGGAACAAAACTGAAACTGTGAAGCATTACCGGTTAGTCTTACTAAATCTCATGTATATCTACTTGTGTGTGTGTGTGTGTGTGTGTGTTTGTTTGGTTAGTTATTTTTTCTTTTGTACTTCTAGGAAAATGTGGGAGACATCAATGGAAGGCCTCCAAAGTTTGGTCAGAAGAACCACCCCTTCTTCTTTCACATATATCTGTGAGAAAAATGGCGATAGTTTGCATGACAAGGTAATAACCTGCCTACCTGCAAACTCATCCACAAAGTACAATTATTAAAACCTAGATTTATGCATTATATTTTTCATTGAATTGTAGATGGATGAATTGGCTTGCTTTGTACCTGGTATGCTAGCCTTGGGTTCCTCTGGCTATGGCCCTGAAAAATCAAAACTAATTCTAACATTGGCAGAAGAGGTATTAAAAATAAGATAGCGTTTCTTCCTTTCTCTTATCATGATAAATAAACTTGATCTTCACATTTCTAATATGTTTCTGATGTGAAATGCACTTTTTAAAAAGAAAGTTTCTGTGGTATTGATATTCATGGTTCAAAATGTTTTAAGTGTATACAAGACCGTGTCAGCAAAATAGTACCACTGAACAAAAAGGGTATAGAGAATTTGTTCAAGGATGACATATAATACAAAGAGTGAGTCTATGGTACTATGCATAGCATGGATTGGTCCGTACTACGGATTAATATTTTCGTTTTCAAAATTCTAACGGTCGATCCGAACCGTTCAACATGATTTCCATATGAGAACATACTTGTGGACTAAATTTTTTATTTTTAGAATTTTTTTACTATTTTTTTAGATAGGTAGAAAATCACTGTTTTTAGATGGTCCAGAATTTTCAGATCAAGTGATTTCCTATCTATCTTAAAATATAGAAAAAAATTCAAAAAAATATAAAATTTAGTATGCAAGTACATATTCATATGGAGATCACGTTGAACGGTTCGGATCGACCATTAGAATTTTCAAAATGAAAATATGACTCCGTAGTACGGACTAATCCGTGCTATGCATAGTACGATAGACTCACTCTAATACAAATATAGTATTACCAAAGAGGAGGGTTCCAATACCTCATGCTTTTCATACCTCATCACTCATATTTTATATCTTCGTTTTCAAAGTCTAAACTATTGATCCGAACCGCTCAACATGATATCCATATTAAAATATGCTTAGACCAAATTTTATTATTTTTGAAATTTTTTTACTATTTTTTTAGATAGGTACGAAATCACTGTTTTTTAACTGTTCAGAAACAGTGATTTTGTACCAATCTTAAAAAATAGTAAACAATATCCAAAAATTATAAAATTTCATCCCCAATCATATTTTAGTATGGATATCATCTTGAGCGGTTCGGATCGACAGTTTGGACTTTGAAAACGAATATATTAAATATGAGGTATGAAAGACACATGGTATTGGAACCCTCCTCATTACGAAAACAGTAAAGTGTGTGTATATTATACTCTTGTAATGTATCTACCATGTAAAATCTCACAAAAATATTGTCTGTGTCTGCATGAAGCTTGCCAGGACTTGTTATAATTTTTACGAATCTACACCATCAAAGTTAGCTGGAGAAAACTACTACTTCTCGTCTGGCCAGGTAAACAACATAACTGTTTCTCACTCTAGAATTGCTTTTCTGGTTGGTCCATCCCTTTACCTTCCTGTTTGGTTCTACCAACATCTAAACTTGAAAGGCATCCAATAAGAAACCAAAAATATTTTAGTATGCGTGGGCCATTGTTGGTGCTTCTGTTTTACGGATTCTTTCTCAATACAAAATTACAGGATATGTCAGTTGGTACATCATGGAATATACTGAGACCAGAGACAATAGAATCGCTTGTGTACCTTTGGCGGTTCACTGGTAACAAAATATACCAGGAATGGGGCTGGAATATATTTCAAGCTTTTGAGAAGAACTCTCGCATTGAATCAGGTTATGTTGGCCTCAGAGATGTAAGTATACTTGATCTTTGGTACATAAAACAATTTGGCATCATTTAATTTAGCCTTCTTGAAATTGAACAAAAGATTTCACATATCGAGATATTCACAGATCTCTGAATTGTTAGTTTAAAGAAACAGAGACTGTATTTTATTAAATTGACAATTTTTCCTGCAGTTTTTTATAACCCTTCTTTTCTTCGGCCCAATTGAATTGAAATTAGGCCCAGCTGTTTAGGGAAATTTAGTGTTTGCTTTGCTGCAATAGTTGAGCATTATATGAGAAATAATTTGAACTATTTGCAAATACAGGATAAGTGTTATTTGTAAAAGGCCTATACTGATTATCATATGTATCAAATGTTATTTAATTTCAGTTGACCTGTAAGGAATACTTGTTTTGTAGGTCAATTCAGGTGAAAAAGACAACATGATGCAAAGTTTCTTCCTTGCTGAAACCCTAAAATATCTCTACCTCCTCTTTTCACCACCTTCTCTTATTTCCTTTGATGAATGGGTTTTCAACACAGAAGCGCATCCCCTTAAAATTGTAACCAGACAGGATAGCCAAGTCAACTCAAGAACAACGTCCAATCCAGTTGTTCGGCCGTTTGGAAGGAAGCAAGGAAAAATAGGAAGCTAATTCGGACATTTTGAAATTAGCGGTGTTAAAGTTTGCTATTTTAAAAATAAAGAGGGAATCAGGGAAAGCAAAATTATTAGTAGTTCACTGTTGTATTTTGGTGTAACATTATTTATTAAAAAAATTATTAGAAACCTGAGTAAAAATTAAGAGATATGTAATGAACCTCAAATTTGTGTCGAGGTTATAATGTACTTTGAATAACAAGCAAGAATATGTCCTTTTTGTATAGAATATGTTGGCGTTAGTTATGTCATAACTGCAAATTCTAGTATTTTCAATCAATTCATATAAAAATGAGAAATTCACTTCATAATAAATTCGGGATTTATGCAATTGGTAGAATTACTGGTGAGAAGGGCCTTCCAGAAACCTCAAGTCCGACATCTTTGAATCACTGCAGCCTACAGCTTTACTACCTGTATAATACATCTCTGTATAGTGCCACGTACCAGCTTGCATCTTCAAAATTAACTCAAAACTTCCGCTTCTCAAATTTTTATCTTTACTATTGAAAAGTTATGAGCGAGAGAAAAAGGAACATTTGTGGAGTAGAACTAGGCTGTTTTAATTTACAATTTTTGTAATTCAACTTTAAAATTTATCGGATTTATTTCAAATGACGAATCTGAACAGTTGAAATCTGTCTAACTTACGAGTGAAGCGTCTACATGTGAAAATTTTAAATTTTCAAATTAATTTTGTATAGAGTCAAGCGGTCAAAATTAGAAGGTCTATAAATTAATTTTAGTGCATTCATTTTTTGAATGTTTGTTGACCACTTAATTCGATACAAAATTAATTCGAAAATTTAAAATTTTTGTATGTAGATGCATCCCTCGTAAGATAGACGTGTTTTAACAGTTCGGATTCTTCATTTGAAATCAATCTGATAGGATTTAAAGTTGAGTTCACAAAGAGCCTTGGTGAACTTAGAAACACCCTAGTTCTACTCACATTTGTGCTAGGGATGTGTCTTATTTACAGTTGGGATTCACATTTGTTCCTTTTTTTCTTTTCTTTTTTGAGAAGCAGGATCTTGTTTTTTAATCCGGACCGTTCAAATCTTTCCAGCTAAGATTATAGAGATAAATTTTATTAGAGGTCACTAAACATTGCTCTTTCTCACAAATTAATTACTTAAGTTTGATTTATTTCTTTAATAACCATCAAAAAAATTATTTATTCTAAATTTTCAATTTAATCACTCTATCACTGTTTTCATCTAGAATACTAATGAAATATAACATGAATTCTAACTCATTATGTTTGATAAATTGTGTAACTCATTTTGAGATATAAATTGTTTCTCACCCACTACTATTCTCCCTTTCTTAAATCCAATTACCTCCTGAAAGGTTATAACTTCGATATACCACTTGATAGCTTAATTATTACAAGAGCAAGCAAGTGTGTGCTATGCTTATCAAAGGATTTAGTTTTGTGAGTAACTTC